>OY856411.1:1064395510-1064993010 GCA_963693085.1 Alisma plantago-aquatica | reverse complement strand
GAACTAGCAGAAAGGAGTTGTCCATCCTGTTGGTGTACTAGTCACCAAGTTACTCTCCCACAATTGTTTCTCTCTTGCTATCCCTCCCTTTAGTGGGTAGAACTTTCTCAGGCTTTCTATTGGCTAGCATAACCAGATAGGAAAATAATTGTTAGAGGCAAATTGAATTGTGTTCAGAGAAGCCCTCTGTACCCCTCTATTTATAGGAGGGGTTAGGGTCTGGGTTCCCAGTCTGTGTGGGAGTGGAAGGGATAGGAAGATCATAATTTTTTTCTGTAACTTGTGAGTGGTAAAATCATCAGTTTGTAAGAGAGTCAGTCGGTTCACAAGAGAGTCAGTCGATTCACATGTGAGCTGATCGGTTCACTCTGTGAACCAATCGTTTCACCATATTTTATAGTTGCATATGAATTGGTAATTCGAATCCAATTAATGCACAACAAGATGTGCAATGAAATTTCTCCATGAACTGGGTGTCTCGCCCTTATGAACTGGTTGTCTCATGACTCCAACCGGTCAGTTGGTGAGCTGAGTAGATCAATTCACTAAGTGAACCGATAGGATTGCTACCCAGTTCAGGAAGAACTCATTCCATTCAATTTCAAATCAACATGACACTCCAACTAGTTGGTTCAACACTTGAACATCTCAATTGGGAAATCAGTCGACAGATTTGTTGCTTGAATTTAATACCCAAATACTTTGGCAAACAATTCAATCATCATTCATGATTAAACTCCTCTTCTGGGTATATCCTTTGTGTGTGACCCTATAGGTCCCATGCCATGTTGATAGTTGACCGGCCTAAATCGCACATCCAAAAGGAGTGGATTCAGAGTAGTTAGACTTTTAAAGAGATTACCCGACTCTCAGGCCCCCACAATAATAAACGGGGTCTGATGTAGCGATCAGGGTCGAACACAGGGACAAGGTTGGCAGTGTTAAGCATGCGAAATCTAACACTCGTATACTCCAGCCGAAGAGGGTATATAAAAGGGTGTTCCCTAAGGAACAACGACACACCAACTATAGCAGCTCAAGAAAGACCAAAAATAACGAGAACGAAAGAAACAAAAGAAATAGAATGAAACATGTATATGGAAGGAAACCCAGGTTGGGGTTCACCTACTAAAGCATCTCACCAACATGAAACATCATCTCTCTCTCTCGCATACTATTACCAAGATTACAAGCAACCACTAAAAGCATCTATTCCACTCTTTCTGAAGATGAGGATAGATCTAAGTCAAAGGGTAGTCTCTTTCTCGAGATGACGACATGTAAACCTCGGAACAGAACATATGGTTTTATAGCCTTAGCATTCCAACACTCTCGTGCATTCATACTATTCCATGACATGTGATAAAAGTGATATTACTCCCTTGAGATATCAACAATCAAACATCACAAGATGGTAGCTAATCATACAAGTGAAGCATTAAAATAGGTGCATGGAGATAATCTTGATAAGAATATGTATGTTCAACAAGAAAGAGACAATATACATGTTGGGAGAGCCTTAGTGGCTACTTCCAACCCAAGTTAAGGTGTTTAGCCACTCATGCTTGCGGATAACATAATGGAATTACAGAAAGATGGATACATGAATCTCACAAAGAGAGGAGAGAAGTATAGTGAGATGGAAATGATAGATCTAGAGAGAAGAGATGTGATACAACATAGTACTTCTTTAGATCTGGATCTAACATGTGGATGGCGCGAACAATCTTCTTCTCTCGAAGGAGTCTTTAGTCTTCTCTCTCCTCAGCTTCCGCCTTTGGAGATCCAAGACTGATGAATGGGATGGTCTTGGGTGAATCTGGAATGCAACAACACTTCGTGGTTCTTGGGATCTCATCTATGATCTGATCCTTCGACAAGACAAGTGAGTGTGCTATTTATAGGCGCATTCCACCAACTTAAGCCTGGACCATGGTCACGGTCTTGGTTACGTGAGGGTGAGACCGCAGTCACGGTCTATTCTTTATTCGTCTTTCACTACGATTGAGCTTTATCGCAGCCTAGTGATAACTGCGGTCAAGGTCTGCTTGTGGGTTGCATCCGGGCGGTCGAGGTCGAGGTCTTCCCGCTCGGCTGTAGTTTGCAAGAGCTCATCAGTGACCGTGGTTTCCAAGCTGACCGCAGTCCTTCTAGATAGCAACTTGTAACCACACTGCGACCATTGGTCTATCCTTGAGGCGCATGTTCTGATCACGACCATCCATGACGTCACGGTTGAATGATGACCGCGGTCTATAAACTAGCCGCGATCCCTCCTTGTCATCTGATGATCATGATCTCTAGGGAACTCTGGAACCGCGATCACAATTGAGGTATAAGTGGACTGTGGTCGCGGTCTTGATCCGCGATCTGAATTGTGAATATACCTGAAACCATGTAATTGAGGCTTTAGTCAAAAAGATAGAAAAAATATGTGAAAAGTTAACAAAAGATATATTAAAAGTGGTGTAAAATATATACATAAAGTATGTAAAATAGAGTGTTATCAACTCCCCAAACTTAGAATCAAGCCTATCCTCAGGCTAAGTGTAGGTTTGAGAACTCAGAGAGAGAATGAACAATCTTAGAAGACAAAATTATAACATGACTGAAATATCTCATTATTGCATCAAGACTGTTGTTGTATGTTTTCAAACCCTTAGGTCTCATTCTTCCTCCTCAACCATAGTTGCATAACTTCATTTTCCTTCCATTACCTTCAATTGTAAAAGGTTTGTTGCATGTTTTCAAACCCTTAGGTCTCATTATTCCCCCTCAACCAGAGTTGCATAACTTCATTTTCCTGCCATTACCTTCAATTGTAAAAGGCTCCTCATTCTCAACTTATCACCCCTTCCCTTAGGTAATGACCGTACTAATGTAATATCTTTTTCAAGGGGTAGCTTTCACACCAATTCTTTATTTTTCAATTTGCCCTATGCTTATGTGTTCAGGTAGGCTTAAGGCTTTATATGTTTTCCTCTTCCTCCTAAACTCCTCACCCACAACTGTCGTAAGAACAATGTTGCCCTTTTTTGGGCTTCTAACATTAAGTCAGGTGGTTTTGTGAGTTTCTATTTAGGATTGGAGGTGTGTAAGTTTGGCTTCAAGATTCCACTTACGAGCACAACATATCAGCATTCACGAGTGCAACAATATACCAGCCGTGTAGAAACTTTTGGCATCTTTTTGGGAACAACTCTCACATTTTTTTATTTCTTTTTGGCTTTTTTTTACTTGTCCTTTTAGGCTTGGGTTCGGGGAATTTTACTTGGTCTTCTGGGCGGCCAAGCCTCTTTTAGATATGCTTTGAAGAGGGCATCTGTTTCCCTTTCTACGGAGATAAGGATTTTCTGGTCAAATGCGTCAGGTGAGGGTGGTTGGTCAGGAGTATGACTAGGTGAAGTTCTCATCTCTGAGGGTTTCATGAGTTAAGGTTGTTACATTTACAACGTCTTATTGCAAGAATGAGGTAGAGCAATATTGCTATGACTGTTGTTTTACTCGTATATACATGTATATGTTGCTCATGTATTTCTCTCTAAGAGGGCTGAAACACTACAATCAGAAAATTTAGCAAGAGAGGAGGCAAGCTTTTATATTTAAGAGGTAGATTAAGCAAAAATTCAAAATTTCGAAAAAATCATCAAAATTTTTAGAGGTAAAAAGATGGTAAATGTATTTCTGTAGCTCGTTTATGACTCCTCCCCCAAACTTATCCTACATCACATCTCAAGGTGTCAAAATTTGAGCAAGATGTATAAACGGGATTTCTTTATTTGTTTTTATTGTTGTTGGTGGAGACCCACTTGGACTCGAGGAGCATGCTTGCGTATATTCCTCTTAGTGTGTGGTGTTGTTCATATTGCATGTTTTCCACCTTGAAGCCAATAGTGGCTATGGCCACCATTTAGGATAGACAGAAGAAGCCAAGTCATTTGATAGGGGCTCCTATGGCAGAACTGCATCTTCTTGAAGTCTTTGCCTGTCAAATGGTCATACCCGCTGCTTTGACTTTGTATCATATTGACGATAGCCTCGGTGTATGTGTTTTCCTTTTATTCTGTTGGCGTCTTTGCTGTTGTCATATTAGTCTTCTTATTAAGTGTGAAGGTTGCGTCAGAGTTGTTGCATAGTACATTAGTCCTTCTGGAGGATGTTGACATGCTGCAAAGTCCAATGATTGTCATGAATAATAGGAAGGAAGATGTGATCTAGTGGGGACGTCACTAGGCATTGTTGCAACCGCTCCTTCTCTCCTGACCTTTTTTCCTTTAGGATGTCATCTACCAGTAAGAAGTATGACATGTGGGCATTTGGTATGGTATCACCTTGTATCGCCTGGTAAGCTGACATCGTACTCACAGAAAGGTATCCTCCTATTTTTAGCATTTCTCAGAGATCATCTTTTAGCACGCATATGCCATCTCTTTTGAAGATGACATCTCCCGAAAAATCATCTTCTTTCAAAGAACTCATAATTATAGTTAGTTCTTCTAGAGACACACTGAAGCAGCTCCATCTGTCAAAATTCTTGAAAGAAGGTATAATTTCTCATGCCAGTCCGTCTGGTCTATCATCGCCCAGATCTTCTTCTTCAACCTCTCCTTCCTCGGGCTGTTCTCTTGGAGGTTGATTTTCAGGGACTTCTGCTACTAGAGGTTGCTTTGTTTCATAGTCTAACGTCTGTTGTGTAGCTTCTCCAGAGCTTTCATTCCAGTCTTCTTTCCATTCCGCAGCTCTAGATGGCTCAGTTGGATCAACCCACATGGTTTTCAACTACTCCCTCCAGGTGACCTTTTCAGGTAGAGGGATATCCATGTGAAGCCTCTGGGGTACAACTATTGTAGGCATTGCCAGGTCGTTAAAGAACTGACGATCATAGATGACCTCCATAGAATACATACCCCACAGTCCATGCAGGTCTTCATTGTCTAAATCCTCTAGGGGGATGCCCTTATTAATGGCCTTCATCATTCATAGTACTATGAAGGCGCAATTCCCCAAACTAGCCTCTTCTCGGGGGACTTTCTTATTGATTGAGAAGATCTTCCAGGACCCTTGAAACTCGTTGTCTGCATCCTTGATTGCTCGCTGTAGGTGCAACGATATTTTTAAGGTGCCTCTGGTGTCCTTCCGCTTGTAGACCAGTGAGGTGATGTCCAGTTCATATGTACAACAATTGAGCTCCGTTGTTTTCTGTTGGTACAGATCAATGACTATCAATGCCCAATGCTTTACATTCCTTATGGGCAACACCACATATTTTGTTTCTTTCTGTCAGACAGCTACCTTTAGTTCATCTACATCTGCCACCTTGTAGTCTTTATTGTAGAGGAGGCTGGCTAGATGTGTGGTCTCCTTAAAGACCAGCTGCGGCTTATCCGGATGTAGGAACTCTTCCAAGAGGGTTTCACAAAGTAATAGTCTTTTATGTACTCACGCCTTCTTCATGAATATCCCTCAGAAGTGGTCTCTGGACAGACGTCTACCCTTGTTGTTATATAGTATGTCTGACCTGGGTAGATCGTCGCTGAGGACATTTGCCAAGATGTGGATGTCTCTACATGTGATCTGTGATACCGTAGTCATGTCTATATCATTCATCTTGCAAGGCAGAGGGGGAGCTACTCCAAGTGTTTCTGCTTTAGCTGGTGCACTCTGCTCCCTGGCGGGCTCATTTGTGAAAAAGGTTGTCAGTCCGCCATCCTCATGATCAGATGTTCCTTCCTATGCCAAGGGTGACAAAGTTTCCTCTATTGTCAGCATTTCCTTGGCCACTTGTTCAGCCACCTTGTACAACAATTGTGTAGTGGCCCCAGGTTCGACTACCTCTAAGGAAGCTTCAGCAGCTATGTTTTCTTTGACACGGCTCTCCTCAAAAGTTTTTCCTAGCTTGGCGTGCGCCATCATTGACAGGTTGCCTCCATCTTCCCATCATAGAGATAGTCGATGTGCTCATGATGTGGTTGGAATAGGAGGAACTCGCTTCTCTCCTCGAGTCCGGCCCCCAGCTCAACTAGCATTCTATCAAGCTCTACCGCTCCTACTGCATTGAGTTCGGTGACCACTTCTTCTCGATGTGTAGCAACAATCTGCTCTTTTATCATCATTGTATGCATAGGTGGGGAGAATTGAGGCTCTGCTAGTTTCCCATTGTCTTCAGAAGCTTCATCTTGGCCTTCTTCTGGGTTGCAATTGAGGTCGAGCCCCCTTGACGATGTTGCATTTTTCTTTGTTTGATTTTCATTGTGGGAGCTCAACTGCTGTGGTGGCTGGTTTCTTTTTGGCTCAGCTATAGGTGCAGTCTTTGTGTTGAAACTCCCTACTTTTGGTGTGCATGTTCCCATGCCTAATCCTCCCATGTTGTCATCGTCATTGTCATCGTGGCTGGAGGGGCTGGCTGAGGAGTGTGTTGGGCTTGCTGAGCGCTTGATCTTCTTTTTCTTCCGTCAGTTCTCGAGTTCTTAGTGTTTCCTCTCGATCTTCCGACGGTCTTCTTCTAGTTGTTGATGCTCTTCTTTGAGGTTAGTCATAGTCACGTCATAGCTCCAACGCATGTGCTCGTTGTCAAATCGGATGGCATGCCTCTCCTTCTACATGTATTCCATTTCATCTTTCATTTTCTTTAGCATTCCCATCATCATCCATTGGTTGTTTACAACTTCTTGGAGGAAGTTAGGGAGTGCTTTTGTCCTTTCATAAAGGACCTATACATGTGTGGTTAGCGCAGATAAAGAAGAAGATATGGTTTTATTTATTGTGTTAGTTTGATGCATGTGTTCCCACATAGCATCAAACCGTGTACCGAATGCACCTCCGAAGGAAGGTGCACACTGTTGCTGCTGGTGCAGCTGATGCTCCATGCACGTCATTGACGAGCTTGGCACTATAAGTTGTGGAGGTAGTGGCGGTGGACCTTATTCTTTCTGTTGGGTTTTAGGGGAGGCAGAGAAGGCAGCGGAAACAAAAATTTCTCCCCCCAAATCCAGAACAAGGAAACACGTCAACGTCTATACAATAGGAAAGGATGGTTTGTGGAATCATACCTTGTCCCGAGGCTTGCTCGATGACAATACCTCGTGGCTTGCGCAGTCTTCACCTCCGGTCTTAGACGGTGTCTGTGTAGCTCCTGGTTGCACCGGGACTGACGACTCCTGGTCTCACTGGGACTGTCAGGATTGATAGCTTTCCTCCGAGCGGTAGAAATCTCCCACCTCTAAAGTAGTCTACATGGACCACCTGGAACTCCAATCTCCTTGTCCCACAAGGAATTGGAAGGAGTCACACCCTCCTATCGGCGTACTAGTCACTGACACACTCTCCTGCCACCAGTCACTTTATACATTTGTCTTTCCCTTACTGTGCCTCCCTTATCGGGCAGCACTTGCTCGAGCTCTCTCGGTTACCAAAACCAGAGAGAACGACAACTTTACAGAGCAACTGGTTGCACTGAGCTGTTCTTTATGAAGCCCCCAATACCCATATATATATATAGGAGGGTCATGGGACAAGGTTCTCTATCCCGGGCAATGTGGGACTAAAGAAGGAGTAGAAGAGTTTGAGATTTTCCACAAAAAGCAACCAACTGTGTGACCTGAACCGATCGTTTCATTTATGAAACGTTCAGTTGGGGACCTGAGCTGGTCGGTTGACACCTCAACCGATCTGTTGGGACCCATGAAACGGTCGGTTCACTTCTGAACCAGTCGGTTCGTGGTCCTGATCAGTTCCCAATTGACTTTTCTTCTTTTGTTTCTAATTGGTACCTAATACCAATCCTTGTTCCAATCAAATTGGGAAAGTGAAATGAAAAGAAATTTCTCACAAATCCTACTTTCCCAACTTGCTCGGTTGCATCAGTTGAACAAATCATTTCAACACGTGAAGCAATCGTTTCACCCTGTCCATGAGCCGATCGACTCACCACCTGAGCCGATCGGTTCACCAAGCTCATCCGATCAGTTCATCACATGAGCCGATCGGTTGGGAGTGCAGATTGTGCAGAATCAGTCAATTGCAGTTTCAATCGATTCGATACTCCAATCCATGTGTCCAACACCTTGAACATTATGACATTGAGCTATCAATTAATTGAGTGTTTAATTGAACTACTAAACTCCTTTAGTAATCAATCTAAACATTATTTGTGGACAAAACTCCTTTTCCAGGTTAAATCCTATGTGTGTGACCCTACAGGTCCTTTTTCACGTTGGCAGTGAAAGTCCATAACACTTATGACTTCACAAGCAAAGAGCGGTGCCTAGACACACATCAGTGCTACCCAAGTGAAATAGAAAGTTGGAGAACAACTTTCAATCCTACAATCCGTGAATGGTGTTACAATGAATGTATAATTCCTTTGTCACTGATATCCCGAATGAACTCGAGGCATGGAATAGTCATCCTATCAACGTTCATTCACTTTCTTGATCTCAGAGTAGATTGGAAGAGATATGTATGACATCAATATCACATACTGATTCACACATGCATGCACGCCTTTCTCAATCCTACTCATCAAGTGGCCATGGATATCAAGCTCCCTCAGGCGGGAAAAATCCCATATCTATCACTCACCCCTCAAAATCCCCATGTGTCAAAGCCACCCAATCACCACCTTTATAACAACCCATGTTTCAGGACTGCGTTTGATGATGTCAAAGTGTACCCAACGACATGTGTTGAGTGTAGTGATTTCAGGTCAAAGAATCACATTCACCACCATCAATGTGAGAACTGACTGTGACTACCATGTCATGGTTCCATGTGTCAAACTCACGGTGGGTCTGTCCGGTACACTTGTTCTCTAACAAGTACCTATGTGTTTGGTTTGATATCTCTATATCATGACTAATGAGATTTTGTCATCAACCAACACCACAATCTAGTCTTGTGTGTCATTGCTGTCTATCTACCTTCCACAATGACATACGACTAGGGACATAATAAGAATGTACAAACTCTTAGCATCCGTATGATCTCATCGTTCAGGTCCTGAACCTGAAGGCATACGTCATTGAGTACTGTCATTCTCTAAACATTCAATATGTTCTATCACTATCTCATATGACTGAACCAGAAAGAATTGGAAGCTTGCCTTTGATGTTTATCAAATCAATCTTAATGTATCCCACCAATCATCCCATGATTGGCTCTCAGGGCATACATACCAACAGACTCCCACTTGCACTGCTAGCCAATCACCCTTGAATCATATTCATAGTGATCTTCAAACATGTCCCACATGTTATTGTGCTCTAGTGCGAACATAGTGAGTTATGGCAACACCTTGCCAAAGTCAGTATAAATTGCATGTCTCACATCTCTTCGATGTACGTCATACGTATGAGATGGAGCTGCCGTAATATGCGATCTAGTATTCCTTTGCTAACCTTTAGCCACATTGCATGATCAAGGATTCCATACTTGTCATCAATGAGTGGAATATCTATAAGTTCATCTCATGAACTTCTAGATCCATATAGTATCCACTGCTATTCTCTAACGCATAGATACTTGGCATTTCCTTTTAGATGGTTATATTGGAACATTTCCAATTATCAACAACCATTCACTTTTATATATCCTATATATATTTTGTGATTAATTTTCTATCCTTTCGGAAGTTCACATCAATGTAACTCTTTACATTGAACTCTTCCTTATCTCCATAGAACTAGTACTTCTCAAGTACTTATCAAGTTCTCATGGTATTCTAGTAACCCTTACTGGAAGTAGACAGACATCCACTCGTCATGTCCCACATACGAGTTTTCAAGATGAGCACATCATATTGCCATGTCCTACATACAAGATGATGAATGCATTTTGTTCTTGCCATGTCGATACATGCAAGATAATGGGATGATTACATTCATGATATATCCATAACTATTCTTAGTGTTCCCATTCTTCATAAGAATTGGACACTTGGCCTTGGGATACTAACTCCATGTAACATGGACAAGTTAATTTTCTCCCATTGAATCTGTGCATACTGAACTCTTCAGTACAGATTCCCAATGTATGCTTTCTCTTTTCAGGTCAAGAGGTTTTTGAGAACCATCTCTATAGATCTCTATTCCTATCACATAGGAAACATCTCTATCTTCCATAAAGATAATTTCCACTTTTGGATTTCCATTCTAGAACATTTCCATTTCACATCAACATGTGGAATGTGAACACGCTCCCACTAAATCACAGATCCTTCTTTATCTTTGACATATCAGTCAAACCCTTTGACTATATCATCAAAGTAAAGATCCAATTTTGAGTTGCTTGTACTCAATCAATCACATTGATTAGTCCATTGTAACTTATAGACTTCATTTTCATTAGTGGATTCATAAACCTTATAGGTTGTGTTACGTACACATCCTTGTTTTATTCCTCATAGGAATGCGGTTTTAGTATCCATATGCCAAATGTCTTAGTCATTAAGTTGCAATCAACAAGCATCATCCTTCTCAAAATGTTATCCATGTGTCTTAAAACTTAAGATTCATTTGCACTTATGGATTTCATCCAATGAGTGCTACCATCAAGGTCATACCTTATGGTTCACTTGGATGTCATTTAGTATGTAATGGTCATAAACCATAACTCAAAATTCGGTTCCTCATATTCATCTAGATAGTTGACTAATCACATGAACAACTCATCACATAGATAATTGAGGTGTAAGGATATAAGAATTCACAACCCTTGTGATTCTTAATTTCTTTTATTAGTGAGGGGTATTCTTTTATTAAGAAGAATTCAGTTATTTGATAATCATTCTCTAACTACTTAGAGTATGATTCCTTCTTGATTTAGACATCACCATGCCTTAATCACGAGTTCACTATGATACACTATCATAATCACTCATAAGGATCTCAAACATTTGGTCCAAGTATTTCATTCATTGATCTCATCAAGAATTAACACTTTACCAAATTTTCACTTCATCTATGATAATCTTAAACACTTCAAGATATTCATATTGGTATTTATCTAAGCACCGTTTGAAGTATTAGCATTTGTTCCAATAGGTATGTAAATACATCACATGTATCATACCTAATAGGATAATCATTCTCCCACTACCTTTAGTGAATATTTATTAATCATGTCCAAGATATTCATGTCTCTTACTGGTTCTCTAACCAAAAGAGTCTAGATTTATCCATCATATAGAAACTAGAAATGAATTTCTCATGATTGATGCTAATTTGATTGTTTGAGTTATCTATAACTTTTAGGTATCATTTTATCTTATGCATATCAAATACCACAAGATAAACAAGGCATTGCCACAAAGATCATATCTTTATGAATTGAAACATCTCTTTATTGATTGCCATCATTTTCATACAATATGAAAAAATAAAGTGTTTCTATCTATTGGCAAATATGAAATAGCAGTTCTCAACTCTATTTCGTGCCCTTTAGGCTGAAATAAACTGAAAGGTACTCCTATCTATGGAAGCAACACTTTCTCCAATGATGGGTACTCCTTTCTTGGTCCTTTCACAAAGGCCATCACTTCTTTGTGGATATTGCATATCATATATGACATATCCATATCTTGGTATCATATACCTCAGATAAAGAAGTGGTTCATTTCATGATACCTTAGGTGGAGATCTCCATCCCCTCTTGCATCTTCTTTTGTTCTTCCAGATATAGAGGGAAATCCCTCATACACCCTTTCCCCATGTGCCTTGAGGCTGAAGATGACTTGGATTGCTGGCTAGCATCAGAACACTTCTTTGCTTTGTCCTTATCCTTGCCCTTAAGAATTACCTTTTCTTTGATCACATCAAAGATTATGGTTTGTCTTCCTTCATCTTTGCCTCTACTATCCTCAACATGTCCAACAACTCTGTCAACGCTTGTCAAAGTTGTTCATGTTGTAGCTTATCATGAATTGTATGATTCTCGCAACATTTGCAGTATCATACCAATAGCCAACTCTTGGCTCAGAGGGAATCCTTCTTAGTCAGGTTTTTCACATACCCAATCACATTGAGTGTGTGAATACCTTACTATATCTCCTTCTATCATGACATACTAGGACAATGTCTTGGAGACATCACATGTCTCATGTTGTCTCTGCAACTCATAGTTCAGAGAACACAACATCAATCACTCCTCATAAATGTCTTCCTCGGTATGCTTCCATAAGCATACTTTCAGCCATTGATATGGTGGGATCGAGTTCATCTGGTTCTGGTATAACTAGGACTTAGAGCTTTCACTCTACGATTGAGAACATTTCTCACTGTCCTAACCAGTCCTAGAAAAATTCCCATTTCATTTGTTGGTCTCAAAGACTGATCGCAAATAAGTGATTATTGTTGATCATCCATTTATTGTACAAAAGGAAAATATGCAATTTTAGTCCAAAAACTCATTTTTGACTTATTTGATTGATTTGAAAAGTTGACGATATAATTAGGCCTTTAATTAATTATCGCTCCCACTATTTTAGTTCAAATTGATAGCCCTCACCATCAATTCGGAAGATTGCAGTGTACAACCTTCTAGTGGGCAAGATCCTGAAATCCTATAAGCCATGGACCAGCTAGGGCTGTCACCCATAACTCAGATCTCTCAGGTAGGCAACTCTTGCCAATTGCATCATATGCAACTCTTGATAAGATGTCATATGCAACTCCTTGTCATGATCATCTCCATGACTCAAGGTGCTAGATCCTATCTAGGTCACCTTGTTAAGTCCGACCCAAAGCAAACACGATGAATATGCAACCTGCTAGGGCAAACTCAAACATTCATCCTTCACGCTTCCATGAGATAGACGGTACACCACGCTAGGGCTTGCCCACACTTGGTCGATCAAGCTTTTCACGTGTGTCGCATTTGGAAGGCATATAAAGCGTAATATTTAATGAGGGATTTGGTTTTTATATACATATACATACCCAATCACCACAATATATAGTACGTATCATATACATGCTATATGCCACAGAAAACATGCGAAACGATAAAAGCGATGATTATGGCCATCCTAATGTGATTCCTCGAGCCAAGAGGAATCACAGTTATCTAGGTCTACATCACATGCAACCTGTACAAGATGAACTCTGTGCTTTGCCTTTCTGGGTTTGATCAACTCATCACATGAATGATCGGCTCGCCATCAGACTGGTTGTCTGGGTGCCACCAGCCGATCAGTTGGCTCCTCCAACCGATCAGTTCGCCTGATCGTCATGCATCTCTTCATGGCCACCACCCACTCGTCTCCCTCCTTGAATCGGTCATCAACCGATCGGCTCACTCCTTGAACCGGTCGTCTCGAACGTCAACCGATTGGTTCATGCCTTGAATCGATCGTCTCGGCAGTCGTCAGGATGTCTTCCGTTCTTCGACATAACAGGAAACAAAATCTATCCTATTTTACATTGTTAAAAAGGAGAAACCTCGAGTTACATTCGGGGGGAGTAAAGGTAGGAAAGAAATCTCGAATTATTTCGAGTTACATCAGGAATAGGAAAGGAAGATCGATGCGCAGACCGAGATGCAAGCAACCACATACAACCATACACAGATAGGGTTTATTGGCCATAACCACGCTATACATCCACCACAAAACTCATTTAAGGGCGACGTGTATCGAGTGCATTAATATTACATATCATATATGTATATTGGGATTTGTGGATTTAGGATTGGACATGCATAAAGCCAATTTTATTCACATCGTATGCAATAAATAAAGGCGACAAACCAAAATCGATCATATCGATAATCCCTAAAGTATAGAGCAGTTGACGTGGCTCTGATACCACTGTTGGGTTTTAGGGGAGGCAGAGAAGGCAGTGGAAATAAAAAAATTCCCCCCCAAACCCAGAATAAGGAAATGCGTGAACGTCTATACAATAGTAAAGGATGGTTTGTGGAATCATACCTTGTCCCGAGGCTTGCTCGGTGACAATACCTCACGGCTTGCGCGGTCTTCACCTCCAGTCTTGGACGGTGTCTGTGCAGCTCCTGGTCGCACCGGGACTGATGACTCCTGGTCTCACCGGGACTGTCGGGATTGACAACTGTCCTCCAAGCGGCAGAAATCTCCCGCCTCTGAAGTAGTCCACACAGACCACATGGAACTCCAATCTCCTTGTCCCACAAAGAATTGGAAGGAGTCACACCCTCCTATCGGCGTACTAGTCATCGACACACTCTCCTACCACCAGTCACTTTCTGTAGTTGTCTTTCCCTTGCTGTGCCTCCCTTATCGGGTAGCACTTGCTCGGGCTCTCTCGGTTACCAAAGCCAGAGAGAACGACAACTTTATAGAGCAACTGGTTGCACTGAGCTATTCTTTGAGAAGCCCCCAATACCCCTATATATAGGAGGGTCATGGGACAGGGTTCTCTATCCCGGGCAATGTGGGACTAAAGCAGGAGTAGAAGGGTACGAGATTTTCCACAAAAAACAACCAACTATGTGACCTGAACCGATCGTTTCAATTCTGAAACTTTCAGTTGGGGACCTGAGCCGATCGGTTGACACCTCAACCGATCGGTTGGGACCCATGAAACGGTCACTTCACTTCTGAACCGGTCGGTTTGTGGTCCTAATCAGTTCCCGATTGACTTTTCTTCTTTTGTTTCTAATTGGTACCTAATACCAATCCTTGTTCCAATCAAATTGGGCAAGTGAAACGAAAAGAAATTTCTCACCAATCCTACTTTCCCAACTTGCTCGGTTGCATCAGTTGAACCGATCGTTTCAACACTTGAAGCAATCGTTTCACCCTGTCCATGAGCCGATCGACTCACCACCTGAGCCGATCGGTTCACCAAGCTCAGCCGATCGGTTCATCACATGAGCCAATCGGTTGGGAGTGCAGATTGTGCATAATCAGTCAATTGCAGTTTCAATCAATTCAATACTCCAATCAATGTGTCCAACACCTTGAACATTATGACATTGAGCTATCAATTAATTGAGTGTTTAATTGAACTACTAAACTCCTTTAGTAATCAATCCAAACATTGTTTGTGGACAAAACTCCTTTTCCAGGTTAAATCTTATGTGTGTGACCCTGCAGGTCCTTTTTCACGTTGGCAGTGAAAGTCCATAACACTTATGACTTCACAAGCAAAGAGCGGTGCCTAGTCACACATCAGTGCTACCCAAGTGAAATAGAAAGTTGGAGTAGAACTTTCAATCCTACAATCAGTAAATGGTGTTATAGTGAATGTATAATTCCTTTGTCACTGATATCCTGAATGAACTCGAGGCATGGAACAGTCATCCTGTCAACGTTCATTCACTTTCTTGATCTCAGAGTAGATTGGAAGAGATATGTATGACATCAATATCACATACTGATTCACACATGCGTGCAAGCCTTTCTCAATCCTACTCATCAACTGGCCATGGATATCAAGCTCCCTCAGGAGGGACAATTCCCATATCTATCACTCACCCCTCAAAAACCCCATGTGTGAAAGCCACCCAATCATCACCTTTATAACAACCCATGTTTTAGGACTGCGTTTGATGATGTCAAAGTGTACCCAACGACATGTGTTGAGTGTAGTGATTTCAGGTCAAAGAATCACATTCACCACCATCACTGTGAGAACTGACTGTGACTACCATGTCATGGTTCCATGTGTCAAACTCACGGTGGGTCTGTCCGATACACTTGTTCTCTAACAAGTAACTATGTGTTTGGTTTGATATCTCTATATCATGACTAATAATATTCTGTCATCAACCAACACCACAATCTAGTCTTGTGTGTCATTGCTGTCTATCTACCTTCCATAATGACATCCGCCTAGGGACATAATAAGAATGTAAAAACTCTTAGCATCTGTATGATCTCATCGTTCAGGTCCTGAACCTGAAGGCATACGTCATTGAGTACTATCATTCTCTAGACATTCAATCTGTTCTATCACTATCTCATATGACTGAACCAGAAAGAATTGGAAGCTTACCTTTGATGTTTATCAAATCAATCTTAATGTATCCCACCAATCATCCCATGATTGGCTCGCAGGGCATGCATACCAACACTTTCTCCTTTGGCTCATCTAGTGGGTCCACCTCTGCTCCACTAATTCTTGTATCTGGTATGTCCTACGAGCCTTGTCCTTCTGGCTTTGCCCCTAGTTCATTGTTGGGTTATGGATCGGCTGTTGTGGCCTTCTCGTTCTCCACCTCGGGTCCACAGTAGTTGCTTCTTTGTGTGGCTCAAGAGGTGTGGGTTCTGGAATTTCCACCGGTGCTTCAGTAGTTGGAACCACGGGGGACGTTTGCACTACTACTGTTGGCATTTTTGTTGGCAGTGCAGTTGCTTCTGTTGTCTTTTTTTTCTCTACTACCAACTTGTTCCACGGCTCTGTGCTCTTCCTCTTTTCTAATTCAGCTGAGGCACTTCTTTCTCCAGTTGTACTCACTAGGTCTGTGTTCGTGTTGGCTTGCAGTACCCTAGAGCACATCTTTTCGATGTCATCGTGTGTTGGCCGCAGCTTGTGGGCGTCATAGAATGCCATTTCTGTAAGGGGGAGTAGTCTTTTTGACCCTCTTTATTTGTAGTACAACTTCTCCCCCTTCTGTGCCAGAATACCAATGCTAATAAGGGACTTTATGTCTATTCTTTGTTGTCCCTCCATTTCTTTATATCTCTGGACTTCTCCTTTGCCCATGAAGTATTCGACGATCTTTGTTATCTGTCTACCCATACAGTACATTCAATTCCTCTTTGTGTCCCCACCTAATGTTGTTGATAAATGGTCGATTAGTATCTTCCCGATACTAACCGGCTTCCTATTTATCATTGACCAGATCAAGAATAGATCTCCCTTGCTAACTATCCCTATTTCTGACCTTGCATGAATCGTGTGGGCGGTGATTTTCTGCATTGTGTGGATAAAGCATGATGTAATTAGAGAGGCCTTGGAGTTCTTTGAACTGTGCTTGTCCTCCCCAGTTAGCTCTTCCCACATTTCATCACTTTCATAGGTGACGACTTCTTTCTCGTTTGGGGCGGAGGAGCATGCCTGGGCTTCTTCCTCAGTCTCGGTGAATATTCTGTTCAACCTTGCCTCTGTGACTATGTGAGTCTCGCCCCCTAGCCTTACTTGCAGCTGACAATCTCCACCTCCTGCCTTTCATGTTTCGCTACTGGTAGCGACCTTCTTAAGTGAAGATAGGAACTCTGTGGTCAGATTCTTATAGGATTTCACCTCTGGTGTGCATAAGGCGCTCAAGTTTGCACCTTCTAGGAATTTTATCATCATGACGTAGATATCCATCTTTTTGAAATCTTCTACATCGAGGTGACAGGTAGGGAAGAAATCCTTGTTTTGGTACATCCAGTCATAGGTAGACTGGTTCACGACATTCTTGGGTATGAATGGGGGTTCTCTAGATTGTACAGATGTGTCCTCTTTGACTTCCTTGGCTTTGCTTGTCTTTTGTTCCCTTGGCTTCTCAACACCCAGTGGTTTTATCATTTTGCTGCTCTGGGACCCCTTTGGTGCAACCTTTCTCTTATTCCCTAAGATTCGACTCTCTAACTCCCCAAGTTGATACTCAAAGGTCTCTGTCTGCTCACTTGGTTCTGTTTTGTGAGTAGAGTCCTCTGTTGTCATGTTCCCCAATATTCTTTGGTACTGTTCTAACCTTTGCTGCACCTCAACTCATTTGGCCTCTGGGAGAGAAGTATTCCTCTTGAGTTTTGCTGTTAAACTCTCCACTATCTTCTCCACCTCCTTTAAGGGTGTTGCCTTCTTGAAGATGGAGTCACTGTTCTTTGAAGAAGACATTCTGCATAGTTTCAATAATGCATACGTTTATAATCTTATTGCAATTATCTGGGTTTGTATTCAACAATTTTTTTAATTATTAAGTTTATTAATATATATAGGGACCGTGACCCATGGTCTTGTTAGTAACTCAGAGGAAATCGTGGTCGTGATTTACTGAGAAGGGATCACGGTCGCGGTTGGCGCTGCGATCACGGTCTCCTTCCTTACTGTGGTCGGGTCACGGTTCAGGGGACCGCGACCTCGAATAGCACTATCCTACACCGCGACCTACGGTGGAACTGGTAGTTGGAGTGCACACCGTGGCTTGGTTAGGGTTTACGAGCACACCATGATCATGGTTGTAGAGGTGATGACCACAAGCCGTAGTCTTTCTTCTTCCAACTGTTCCAATTCCTATCTCTATCCGTTCATCTGCTCTTTGCTACA
This sequence comes from Alisma plantago-aquatica, assembly GCA_963693085.1. Taxonomy (NCBI): domain Eukaryota; kingdom Viridiplantae; phylum Streptophyta; class Magnoliopsida; order Alismatales; family Alismataceae; genus Alisma; species Alisma plantago-aquatica. Next base: position 1,064,974,780 of record OY856411.1, on the reverse strand, counting down.
TCGGCAAGCAGTTGTCCATTATTAATGTTTTTAGGGTTTTTAATTATTAATTGTGAATGCCTCCATAAGGCAGTTAGGGTAAAAGGGAAACCTGGGAAACTGTCGACGGGACAACTTACAGCCATCTAGAGATAAAATAGGAAGAATCGGTTAAGGTGAGGGGTTAAATCAGAGGCGACAAGGTGATTCGGTGATTAGAAGCACAAAAAGGGTTTTTCAGTTACCTTAACGATGGTTGCAATGGCAGAATCGAACGTGGTTTCATGCGGCAATCGGCTTCACTATGGCGGCAGGTCATCGGTCGCAGTCGGAGCGGAGAGTAGGTTTTATCTTAGACTTGGTGGAAACTGTGAGCGAGAAGAGTCTAAGATGTGAGGGTTTAAGGATATATATACAGGTGCAACCGTGACCAAACAATCTAAGGGGATAGACCGTGGTCGCGGTAAACACAAGGAAGGACCACGGTCGCGGTGTACTTGAAAAGCACAACTACGGTCATGGTTCTCTGCTATTGCAAAGACGACCTTGGGTCACGGTCGAGGTACCCGGTGGGCTGTTCTGCGAGTTGTGGTCTTCTTTATGCAAGTGATATACCGAGACCGCGGTCCAGACCACAATCAGATCAAAACAAAGGTCATTTTCTTAGGTAAATCATGAAATACTCAGAAGAAGATGGATATGTACATCACTTAAAAGATAAGAAAACTAAACAAAGCAAAAAAGTAAGAGAAAACAATGCTTAAGAAAAAGGGTAAAAACTTGGGTTTCCTCCCAAGAAGTGCTTGCTTTAAAGTCTTTTAGCTAGACTGCATAAATCTTCGCTCCTTGGGCTCTACAGTTGGATGTGGCAACTCTTGATTCCTTTCCTCATTTGGCTGAGCTGGTTCCTCCAAATTGATCTCGGATCTTCTGACAAAGGCTTCATCTTCGTAAAATCTTTTTACCCTGTGGCCATTGACCTTGAAGATTCTAGTCTTCTCTCCTTGAATTTTCATCATTCCTGATGGATAAATGTTTACCAAAGAGAATGGGCCTAACCATCTTGTTCTAAGCTTCCCAGGGAAGATCCTAATGCTAGAATTGAAGAGAAGTACTTTGTCTCCTTCACGAACATCCTTGTTCTTTAGGTGTGCGTCATGCCACATGTTAGTCCTTTGTTTGTAGATCCTCTCATTCTCGTAGGCATGTAATCTTAGCTCCTTGAGCTCCTATAGCTGCAAAAATCTTTTCTGACCTGCCTTTTCCAGGTCCATATTCAAAAACTTGATCGCCCAAAGGGCCTTATGTTCGAGCTCCAAAGGTAATTGGCAGGACTTTCCATAGATTATTCTATATGGCGTTGTGCCTATGGGTGTCTTAAAAGCTGTCCTATAGGCCCATAGAGCATCGTCAAGCTTCATGAACCAGTCCTTTTGAGTGCGACTAAATGTTTTTTCTAGAATTTGCCTATTGGATTCCTCTACTTGTCCAGAGGTTTGAGGGTGATAGGGTGTAGCAACTTTGTGCTTTACCCCATACTTCTTTAGTAGAGCCTCAAATTGCTTCTCTCCAAAATGTGACCCCCCATCGCTTATCACAGCGCGAGGCACTCCGAAGCATGGAAAAATGGTTTTCTCGAATAGCTTGATCATAGATTTGGAATCGGAAGTTTAGGTCGATATGACCTCTACCCATTTCGACACATATTCAAAATCCACTAAAATGTACTTATAACATTTTAACGACAGGAAAGGACCCATGTAGTCTATCCCCCAAACATCAACGGTTTGTACTTCTACCATGTCGGCCAGAGACATCTCACTCCTTTTATTGATATTGCCGGTAAGTTGGCATTCCTTGTAAGCTTTGACAAAAGACGTTGCGTCTTTGAACATGGAGGGCCAGTAAAACCCAGACTGTAGCACTTTTGCAGCTATTCTTTCACCACTATGATGCCCTCCATATGGTGAAGAGTGGCATTCTCTCAAGATTAGTGGGACTTTCTCCTCTGGTATACATCTTCTATACAAACTGTCAGAATATTTCTTAAATAGCAGTGGGTCATCCCAATAATAGTTTTTAACATCAGAAAAGAGCATCTTTTTCTGGTTGTATGTTATATCCGGCAGTAGCTGACCACAAGCCAGATAGTTACAAATATCTGCAAACCATGGCATACTTGACATTTCAGACTGAGCCATTAACAGGGCTTCATCGACATAGTTGTCATTTACGGGCAACTAATTCTCTTCATCGAAAACTATTCTTGACATGTGGTCTGCGACCACATTTTTTCCCCTTTCTTATCAATTATTTCGTGATCAAATTCTTATAACAGTAGTGCCCATCTCACTAGTCTTGGCTTTGTGTCCTTCTTTTGCATTAGATAGCGTATAGCCCCATGGTCAGTATAGACCTTTACCTTGTCCCCTATAAGATATGATCTGAATTTGTCTAATGCAAAGACAATCGCTAACATCTCCTTCTCAGTAGTAGTGTAGTTCACTTGGGCTTCGTCCAGCGTACAAATGGCATAACATATTACATGTTGCTTCCAGTCTTTCTTTTGCCCTAGGACTGCACCAATGGCATAGTCACTTGCATCACACATTATTTCAAAAGGTAACTCCCAGTCTGGAGCTTGCAAGAATGGTGTAGAGGTTAATGCCTCTTTTAGGGTCTCGAAAGCTTCTAAACACTTATCATCAAACTCGAACACTGCGTCCTTAATCAACAAATTTGAAAGGGGCTTCGATATCTTCGAGAAGTCCTTAATGAACCTCCTGTAATATCCAGCATGACCTAGAAAACTCCTTACTCTTGTCACTAACATTGGTGGTGGGAGATTGGAGATGGTCTCGATCTTGCTAAGATCGACCTCAATACCTTTCTTGGAGATCTTGTGCCCTAAGATGATGCCACTTTGAACCATAAAGTGGCATTTTTCCAAGTTCAGGACCAAATGTTTCCCTTCGCATCTTTGTAGAACCAGGGACAAATTTCTTAGGCAAGCATTGAAATCTTTTCCATAAATAGAGAACTCATCCATAAACACTTCAACTATATCTTCTAAGAAGTCAGAAAACATGGAGATCATGCAATGCTGGAAGGTTGCAGGAGCATTACATAAGCCAAAGGGCATTCTTCTGAAGGCGTGCGTGCCATAGATGCATGTAAACATCATTTTCTCCCAATCGTCTGGGTGTATCGAGAATTGGTAGAATCCAGAATATCCATCTAAGAAGTAGAAGTAATCATGGTGGGCAAGTCATTCAAGAACTTGATCAATAAATGGTAAGGGAAAATGTTCTTTCTTCGTGGCAGAATTTAGCTTTCTATAATAAATATACATTCTCCATCATGTGACCATTCTGGTGGCGACTTCATCACCATTATCTCCCTTCACCACTATCATTCCACCCTTTTAGGTACTACGTGGATGGGGCTCACCCAATTGCTGTCGATTATTGGGTATATGATTCCCACATCACGTAATTTCAATATCTCCATCTTGACAACTTCCTTCAGCATTTGGTTCAATTACCTTTGGGGCTGCACCAACGGTCTTACTGACTCTTCTAAGTTTATCATGTGCATGCACAGAGCTAGGTTCAGTCCCTTAATATCTTCAACTGAATATCCTATAGCTCTTTTATGCTCCCTCAACTCTTCTAGGAGTCTTTTCCATTGTTCTTCTATGAGTTTAGCATTGATGATGATGGGATTCCTTCTTTCCTCATCCAAGAACTCATACTTCATCCCTTGGGGTAGTGGCTTTAGTTCTGGCTTTGTCTTCAGAGTTTCTGACTCTTCTTTAGACGTACGGCTCCAAAGAAGCATACTTTACCATTTCTGTTACTTCTTCTTCATCACTAAGACTCTCTTCATCTTGGTTGAGGTAATTTAGAATTTTGACCACTTCATGGTCTTCCACCAAAGGATTCTGGCTATTTAAGGCTCTCATAAGTGGGTCCACAATGGCTTTCTCTTCTTGAATCACTTCACAATAGTAGTTATAGCTGTCCATGAAATAGATTGACTCAGAACGAGATGGCCCTTTCATATCATCTTTCACTTTGAAGTCAATGTGGTCACTCCTGACCCGGACGGTTATAACGTCTTCTGTGACATCTATCAGGGCTCTTCCAGTGTCTAGAAAAGGTCATCCAAAGATTATCAGACACTTAGGGTCCTCTACAGTATCTATTACGACAATATCACAGGGTATGAAGAACCATCCCACACGGATTGGAATGTCTTCTACTATACCCACATGTCTCTTGAAAGTGTGATTAGCTAGCTCAATTATCATACTTGTCTTGACCATATCGGTCAATCCTAATCTCTGTGCAAGGCTGAGGGGCATCAGACTTATGCTGGCTTCCAAATCTAACAGTCCATTTCTTTCAACATTGTCTCCAACACAAAAGGGAATGTTAAAGGCCCCTGAGTCTTTCTTCTTGGTAGGTAGTTCAGCCCAAACAAACACACTGGACATATTTTCCAGGTGTACAGTTTCAATGTGATTTCCCCTTCTTCTCTTTATTATGAGGTCCTTGAAAAACTTAGCGTAAGTCGACATCTCTTCCAAAGCATCCAGAAACAGGACATCTATATGCAATTTCTTTACTGCCTCACTTTTCATATCTCTTCTTCAGGTGGGCCTTGATAAACTTGTATGGAAATGGGATCCTCAGTGCATAAGGGCTTTTCTTCATAAAGATTTCTTCTACAGGATCAGGATCCCTAGCTTCTCCACTTTTCTCACAGCTTCCTTCAGCAAGCTTCTCCCTGTCAGCAGACTTCTCGAAAGAAACTTCCTACTCCTATTGTAGTTCCTCAACTTTTTCTTCTTCTTTGTTGTTTCTTTTTCTAAAATTGATCAATGTCCTCCCTGATCAGAGGGTTGCCATTTTTGTAGTCTCGGTGATTGACGAGATTTTTGCTCAGGGGTTCTTTACTAGCTCAGCCAACTGTGCGAGTTGTTGGTCTATCTGGCGTTGATGTGTCTGCATATCTGCCATCTGGACTTGCATCATAGTCAGGATGCCAGAGTTGGCTAGGGCATTTTATGCTAGCTGATCATTCACAGTAGCTTGCCTCTTGGTGAAATTGAACAATTGAGTTACTAAGTTAGGTTGGCCGTTATCTTTTGCCTGACCCTGTCCTTGACCTTGGCCTTGACTTGGCCCTTGACTTGGTCTTGCTGCTTTATGAGTTTGGTTCCTGCCTTGCACTGAGTAGTTATTCTTGTTCGTCTGGTAATTGGTTGTTCGAGTGTACGATGCTTGTCCACTCCTCTTCTCAAATCCTGATGGAGGCTTTTGTGAATTCCCTAGTTGATGTGAATTCTTGGCCGCATCCTTATTTCTATAGCTGAAACCAGGGTGATCTGGTCTCTTGAAGTTGGCATAGGAAACATTATGCGTAGACTCTTCTTCGCTTTCACTATCTTCACTCTCTTCAGGTCTGGTGTAGATACAATTATTGACTCCGTGTCCTCCTTCACCATAGGTGACACACTTCATCACCTTCTCGGTGTGCTTCTTTCCCTTGCCTCTAGTGTCCTTCATCTGTTTAACATTAGTTGCTATTTTCTAGATTTGGGCGGTTATAGTTTCTAAAGCTTTGGCTTCCATGGATTGTCCTTCAGAACCAATCTTTTTCAATGTGCTTCTATCATTTCATCCATAGTGTATTCCTTCTTGGAGTGCAGCCATGTTCTCTATAATCTTCATAGTTATGTTTGGCTTTTTCCCTAGAAGTCACTGCCTGCGGCATCATTTAGAGAGGTCCTTTCTATATGGGTCAACCCATTATAGATGGTAGTCACAAGGAACCCCTTATGATATTTGTGGTGTGGGCAGTCTCTCAGGTATTCTTGATATCGTTCCCATGCCTCATGTAGGTTTTCCCCTGGCTTTTGTAAAAAAAAGTAATCTTCTACATGTTATAGATGGTCCTCTCAGTAGGATACAACTTGGTGACAAAGGCATCCACAAGGGTCTCCACCCATCTATAGACTGGTGGGGGAGATTTAGATACCAGGAGAGAGCCTTATCTTCCAAGGAGAAGTTGAAACCCTTGCAGTAAATCACTTCTTGTGGGACACCCCTCATCTTAATGGTATCACATATGTTCTTAAAAGCATCAAGATGGTGGTACGGATTCTCTCTTGGATTCCCATAGAAAGGCTTATTCTAAATCATAGATATGATGTATGGTTTTAGTTTAAAGTTTGCTATGTTGAAGTTTGGTACAACGATCGGACACATTGACTCCTTGGCTCTTGTTGCTGCCAACTCATGAAGGGTCTTCCCTTCCTCATCATCCTTGTTATCACTATCTCTATGGTTGCGCTCATGGTTGTTATGGTTTCTTCTGTGCCTATGGCGATGACGAAGTTCCTCATAGTGACGGTCTTCCTTAAGACGATCATCTTCATGTCGCTCTTCTTTCTCTTCTTCTCATTCTTCATACGGATGACTATCATCGTAATGGCCATCTCTATCTTCATTCGTTCCTGGTGGAGATGGGTGGGGTTCATTCCTTGCATTCCACTCGTCTCTGGAGAGGGTAATGTCCATGCGAGGCGACATGAAGAAAAGGAGTAAATTCAATGAAGTTGCTTCTTCCTGGGTGCCTGAATAGACCGTACAATCAGTTAGCAAACTGAACTGGTCCAAACAAACTATTCTAAACAAGCTCAGGTTAACAAACTTGAAGTAACTATGCTATCAAGCTTGTTGCTAAGCTTGAGGCACAAGAGTATAGTAAGCAGACTCGGGCTCTTAACAGTGTCATTTTGCCTTGTCCCCGACAATGGTACCAAAAAGTTAACTGACCTAAATCACACATCCAAAAGGAATGGATTCAGAGTAGTCGGACTTTTAAAGAGATAATCTGACTCTCAGGCCCCTGCCACAATAAACGAGGTCCGATGAAGCGATCGGGGTCGAACACAGGGACAAGGTTGGCAGTGTTAAACACACGGAATCTAACGCTTGTATACTCCAGTCGAAGAGGGTATATAAAAGGGTGTTCCCTAAGGAACAATGACACACCAACTATAGCAACTCAAGAAAGACCAAAAATAATGAGAACAAAAGAAATAGAATGAAACAAGTGTATGGAAGGAAACCTGGGTTGGGGTTCACCTACTAAAGCATCTCACCAACATGCAACATTGTCTCTCTCTCTCTCTCGCATACTCTTACCAATATTATAAGCAACCACCAAAAGTGTCTATTCCACTCTTTCTCAAGATGAGGATAGATCTAAGTCAAAGGGTAGTCTCTCTCTTGAGATGACCACACATAAACCTCACAACAGAACATATGGTTTTATAGCCTTAGCATTCCAACACGCTCATGCATTCATACCACTCCATGACATGTGTTAAAAGTGATATTACTCTCTCGAGATATCAACAATCAAACATCACAAGATGGTAGATAAACATACAAGTGAAGCGTTAAAATAGGTGCATGGAGATAATCTTGATAAGAATATGTATATTCAACAGAAAGAGACAATATACATGTTGGGAGAGCCTTAGTGGCTACTCCCAACCCAAGTTAAGGTGTTTATCCGCTCATGCTTACAGACAACATAACATCATTACAGAAAGATGGATACATGAAATCCCACAAAGATAGGAGAGAAGTAAAGAGAGATGGAAATGATAGATCTAGAGAGAAGAGACGTGATACAACACAATACTTCTTCAAATATGGATCTAACAAATGGATGGCGTGGATGGTCTTCTTCTCTCTCGAAGGAGTCTTTAGTCTTCTCTCTCCTCATCTTCTACCTATGGAGATCCAAGACTGATGGATGGGATGGTCTTGGGTGACTCTGGAATGTAGCAGCACTTCGTGGTCCTCGGGATCCGATGTATGATCTGATCCTTCGACAAGACAGGTGGGTGTGCTATTTATAGGCACATTCCACCGACTTAAGCTTGGACCACGGTCGCGGTCTTGGTTAAGTCAGGGTGAGACCGCGGTCATGGTCTGTGATTTATTCATCTTTCATCGTGATTGAGCTTGGTCACGGCCTGGTGATAACCGCGATCGAGGTCTGCTTGTGGGTTGCATTCGAGCGATGGAGGTCGAGGTCTTCCCACTCGGTCGCACTTTGTGAGAGCTCATTAGTGACCACAGTTTCCAAGATGACAGTGGTCCTTCTTGATCACGGCTTGTAACCACACCGCAACCACTAGTCTATCCTTGAGGCGCATGTTCTGATCGCGACCATCCATGAGGTCGCGGTTGAGCGATGACCACAATCTATAAATTAGCCGCGATCCCTCCTTTTCGTCAGATGATAACGATCTCTAGGGAACTCTAGAACCACAATCATGGTTGAGGTATAAGTGGACCGCGGTCATGGTCTTGATCTGCGATCTAGATTGTGAATATACCTGAAACCATGTATGTGAGGCATTAGTCAAAAAGATAGAAAAATTATGTGAAAAGCTATCAAAAGATATACTAAAAGTGGTGTAAAATATATACAAAAAGTATGTAAAATAGAGTGTTATCAATAGTGAATGTCCATAACTAGTTTATGACACCACAAGAAAAGTGTGGTGCCTAGTCACACATCAATGCTACCCAAGTGAATGTAAAGTTGGAGAATAACTTCAAACTAAGTTTTCTGTAAGGTATTACAGTGATCGTATGATTTCCTTTGTCTCTGATATTCCGAATGAATTCGAGGCATGGAATTTTCATCCTCACAATGTTCAATCCATATTCCTTAAACTAGAGAAGACTGTCTAAGATATATGTGAGATCAATACCATATATTGATTCACATGTGCATGTGCATGTGTTTCTCAGTCTTCCTTATCAAGTGGCTAGGATATCAAATTGTAATAGGAGGGAAAAATCCCATCTACATCACTCATAGTCAATCCTCACTTGTCAAAGCTACCCAATCATCTTTGTTATGGATACCAATCAAATATAGATAACTAAATATAAACTAACCATGTACATAAAATGTCATCTCTATCGTCTACTAAACAAAAGGAAACAAATTACATACTTTTCAATTGTTTAAAGATAAAAATCAACCATTTCTAAAACAAAATGGAAATAACTAAGGATAAAGGCACCTGTCAGGGCACTCTCTACTCTTCCTGAAGTCCTTGTCCAGAGCCTTGAGCTTCAAACCTCCACTTTGTTCATAGCCATGCAACGCAACAATGTATTATGCAATATACATGTGTGGCACTTGATAGATACAATGAAAAATAACAAATAAATTGTGCAATATTCTAATTAAATATTAAATTTGAATACACAATTCTTTATCATTTGTATAATCTTATTACTTGCAATTTGGGTCAACTAAGGTGATTTCTCCACATACACTTGCACCAAACCACTCATTGCTCGCAAGAACCCATTACACGCAAGTGCTCATTACACCAAAGTGCTCAGTGTACCAAAGTGGTCATTAAAATTGAAAAATCACTTATCTAACATTAGTTTACTGAATCATTTCTTATAAAACATATGTTGCAAAAAAGTTCTCATATAACATGACTTGTTAAACATTTAGATGATTTGCATGATTCTTCATTTATTAGCAATATATGATGCACGATAATCAATTCAAGCAAATAATAACTATAAAAATAGAGAATAAATTAATCCTTATTGAATGAGTGAATTTCATTCATCATCAAATGACTAATTATATACTTGTCCATAAACATTATTTGCAATTTACCTAAGAGAATAAAATTTTCTAAAAACCATAAATAATACTCATTTTGCATGACCATTGACTTGAGCTTGACCAGGGATACTACTGATGTGTTGAATCTAGATCCATGTGTGTTACATTACATGTTTTAGTAGCAATTGTCTAGTATTTGGTTTTAGGTATTTTAGACAATCATATGGTTTATGGTGTAAATTAGGGTCTACAACTAGTGCAAAAGGGTTCCTTGTCTCAAAATATTTCATGAGTAGTACATAAGCTTAAATTTTTCACACCATATGCTATGAATATGCTAAACTCTAACCAATCAAGGAATGAGAAAATCAATTAAACCCTTTCTATAGAAAATTCTACAAATTAAGTAAATAAGTCTCTATATTTATTTATTCCCTTGCATGTCACACACAATGTAACTACGTGACATTTTTCTTTAGTAAAAAAATCAAAGTAATTTGGATACAATCAGAGAAAGGTGTGAAAATGACTATAATTCCTATGAGGTCCTGACTGAAGAGAGTGGAACCCGAGAGGGGATTCAGTCCTTAATTGAAGAATAATTCCATTCAATCCATACACGCGTATATGTAAAGGAAACATGTGAATTTTAAATTTCTCAAAGTACAATACTTTGATCAGAGTCTTTGTTTAGTAGTGAATGCTTTTTGATAATTTCAATATTAATTACATTACTGAATAACAAATGAATAATGACATATATATTACAATAGACTAGTACAAAGGGAAACATAACCATCCCAAGATATCCTTCAAAGTCCAAGGTTTGGAGTCCTGTTGAATTGTCATCCTCTACAACACCTATAACTTGGTGGTATGGAAACAATATCCTAAAAAATATTTAAACAAAAGTATGGATAAGTAATCATTGAGTATACACATAATCAACAAATTTGAGAATTACTTATAGGTAATAACAAGAGTGGGGGTTCCCAATCGAGAGAGGGTTTATCAACATATATGTAAGTCCATTGAAGACCAGGAAAGCTAATGAAATATTAAAGCGTAATCGAGAATCATAGAGTGTCTTATCGTTAATTTCTTCATAATATTAGAAACATAACAATTACATGCATATATGAGATAGACGAAGAGATCTAAAATATGACAATAACTCCATTTGATCATAGCCTATAAGGTGAGGGTGGAAACATACACCCCGAGAAAAATAGTCACACCCTAATGTATAAATGGTAATGCCTAACACCACTACTCTAGAAAATTGTCTAACACCAAACATGAACACCTGAGAAGAAAAATAGATAATTCAGTCATGTTTCCATTTCCAAGTAGCAAGGTATGTGGGGTCATTTACCCTAGTTCAACATATTCAATGAATACATGGAATAAAAATTTATGAAATATAAATTTTCAAATGGGATCACAAGAATAATCAAGTAAAGTGTGATTGTCTCATTTTAGGAAACATGTGTTTATGATTATATACATGCCCAAATTTAAATGGAAGTTGCACATACCTAATCTTCATAGATACTAGTTAACTCAATAGATATACTCGGTCCCTAAGTCAAGTATTCATCCTAGGAATAAAAGAAGTGTGTTAGTTAGAACAAAGAAAACATGTGTATACATTCCTAGCATCGATATATATATATATATATATATATATATATATATATATATATATATATATATATATATATATTCAAATTTTAATCACCTAATGGTATTTTAGGATTCTTAACATTTTACCTACATGTTTAGATTACTAAACGTAAAGGTGTTCACTCCTGCACTCACCATCTGATTAGTAATTACTACTCAACTAGTAATCTAGGTGCTAGTTTTGCCTATTTTACTACTAATATCTTAGATATCTCTATACAAAAATGGTACATCCTTCTTGGAGACAAGCCGTGGAAGCTAAAATTAATGCTCTTCGTGATCGCAAGATATGGTATCTAGTTGATCGCCCTCATGATTGCCCTACTGTTGGGTGCCAATGGATATTTACTATCAAATACTAGTCGGATGGCTCAATTGAATAATTGAAAGCATGTCTTGTTACAATAGGATATACTCAAACATATGGAGTAGATTACTTTGAAACCTTTTCTCTTGTTGCTATTTTTAATTCTATACACATTCTTATATCCATAGATGTGAACAAATATTGGCCTCATCTTCAACTTGATGTTAAATTTTTTTATATATGGTGACTTACAAGAAGAAGTTTACATGGAATAACAATCTAGATTTATTTCTTAGGGGGAGAGTTCAAAAGTTTGCAGACTTAGGATAGCCATTTATGGCCTTAAACAAAGCCCACAAGCATTGTTTGATAAGTTGAGTCAGATACTTCATAAATTTAATCTTCAAGGCTAACATTCTAATAATTCTATTTTCATAAGAAGAACCAGTTCTGGGCTTGCTATCTTTATTATGTATGTGGATGGCATGATTTTGTCTAGAAGTGATAAAGAAGGAATTTAAGCTACTAAACATTATATAGAACAACATTTTGTTATAAAAGATCTTGTCATACTTTGATAATTCTTGGGAATTGAAGTTTGTAGATCTTCTTCTGGCATATGTCATTCACAACACAAATATGTTCTGGATCTTCTGCAATAAGTCTGTATGTTTGGTTCTAAACCATTAGCACCCCTATAGATCCCAATACATAATGGGATGATGAATCTTCACCACCTTTCCTAATAACCACAAATATGGAAGATTTGTTTGTAAGCTTATATATCTTACTATTACCAGAGTTGACACTGCTTTGATTTATGGACTTGTTAGTCGATATCTGGATAAAACTCGACAAGGTAACTAGAATGATATCTATCATATCCTTAAATATTTTAGAAGTTATCCAGGGAAAGGATTGATATATCAAAGAAATTGAAACAGCAAACTCACTAATATATATATAGATTCTAATTATGTCGGTGGTAGAAGTGATAGAAAACCTACCTCTAGCTACTTTACCTTTATTGGAGGCAACCTAGTTACTTAGCATAGTAAGAAGTAGATTGCTTGCTTAAGTGACCTCAGTCACATGGTCAACTCCCGTAGGCTACCCTTTCTCTAGCCCTCCTTGGTACATGTCTCGGCGCTAGTATATCTGAGCCATGGGCCAGTTCACCGTGCTCCCTGAGCCATGAACGCATTCATGCTCTATCACACCGAGCCATGGGCCTATTCACCATGCTCTTATACACACATTGAGTCTACAACCGAAGTTTCACTCTAATCCTCCTATTTTTGGCTAGGAGAAACCCCGCATATTCAACAATATACGCTCTGGATTAACCCACAGGAGAACTCGTTTCATCATCACCAACTAATGACGATGATGGATCTATGGCCAGGGCACTACATGAATAGATTTCACTTGATTATTTAAGTACATTATCATATTCTTTTAGCATCAGTCAAGTTCTCAAACATACCTTATTAAGACAACTGCTACAAAGAAACATTTACTTATATTCAGCAATGTACTTCTCAGTTCTTGTAAGACATTGGGATCTCAGTCCCTGATCACATTACTGGGAACTCTCATCCCTTCACATCATCATTATCATGATTACTGGATCTGGGTATTCAAACCCTTAGTTCATCATAGAACATTGTTACCACTTATCAGGTAATTAATACCACAAGGTCCTCAGACCAAGGTATACATGATACTTGTTGTTCAAGCATCTCACATGGCTCAAAAGGCCCATTAAGTATCTTTTCACCTCTCACTAGGCAACAAAATATCACATGGCTCACAAGGCCATTACACATCTTGTCACCTCTCATTAGGCAACAACTTATTCACATGGCTCACAAGGGCATTACACATATTGTCACCTCTCACTAGGCAACAACTTATTACAAAGGCTTACAAGCCCATAATTATCTTGTTACTTCTTTCTAAGTAATACTTATCAAATGGACATCATAGCTCATACCTGGCTATGTTCATCATGTCATAATATCTACATGGTTTTAGACATGATAACAGTCATACAAGATACTCATCACATCATGTGATACAATAGTAACACCATTATTCCTTTCACATGAATTAGGGTTTACTATCAAATAGGGCTTCTCATTCCCTTTACCCAAATTAGGGTTAGGGTTCCCCATTTCTCATTAAATAGGGTTTCATGATTACATTATATGTCTAACCCTCAATTCATTATTCCATACCTATGAGGCATTCAAAGGTATCATAAATGATTATTCAAGATCATTACTCGCATCATATAGCATTGATGATCATTAATTCAAGGTATGAGTTCATTTCTCATCCTCATCATGGTATGACTACATCATACTCATCATTTGAGCTTAACCCCATTCTCAAGGTACATTAATTAACACTCATCAAAGTGCAACAACTCATTACATATCATTGTAATAGTTGCATAACACACTTCATATGTTTCATATTTGGACATATAAGATTTGGAGTACATCAAGGTATATAAAACCTGAAGTGCTACATTCCACTACTAATCTCTCACCTTTAGCATATAAGGCAAAGGCCACACATTAGAATTGTCCAAATATCTTTAATGGTATGGACTTGTCTAATGATAAAGACATTGCTTATACTTAGGTTTTATATAGTCCACCACATTAAATGTTTCACCTTTATAAGGCCATTCCTTCTATTTAATCATTAAGATTTCTTTATACCCTAATTAAAATCAGGGGTATAATTCATTGTCATATTGCCCAAGATTAGGGATTTATGCATTATGACTTCACATTAGAGTCTCATATACCTTCACCCTTCTCAGGGCCTCTCATCACAACATAGTATTAGAACATCATATGATGTTAATACTTAGTCATGGTTTCTCATGGAATCACCCTCAAATAGGGTTTCACATGGAATCACCCTCAACTTAGGTTTCTCATGGAATCACCCTCAACTAGGGTTTTACATGGAAACACCCTCAACTAGGGTTTGATAAGGATACACCCTCAACTAGGGTTTCTCATGGAATGACCCTCAACTAGGATTTTACATGGATACACTATCAACTAGTGTTTCATAAGGATACACCCTCAACTAGGGTTAGAGTTCAATAACCTTGTCAATTAGGGTTTATGTTCATGATAAGGGTTTCATGATCTCTATACTTAAGGATCATACCCTTAAACACCACATGAATCATATTCTTATACGAATTCATGCTATCATCATCTCAACTTGATTAGGTCATATCAACCCTTCAATCGAGTTCATACAACTATGATTAACATAGTGTACCAAGTCATTGATCCTAAAGGAAATTAGGGTTCATCCCTTAATTGGCACTAACCACTTAGGTACTAATAGGGTTTCAACCTTTTTACCTTCATTGACTATCATTACTAATCAGCATTGGATCAATGGATCATTCATCATCTTGATTCTCAAGAGATTGAATCACATTGGACCTCCATTACATAAGTTATCCAATTGAATTGGTCAATTGAATCTTCAATTGCAATAGGTACTCAATTAGGTTATTCAATTGGACCTTCAATTGCATTAGGTTCTCTATTGGGTTAACCAATTGAACCTTCAATTACATTAGGCATCTAATTGGATTGACCACTTGAACCTTCAATTGCATAACACAACTTGACCTTGAAACCACCTAGGTCTCCAAACAATTTGAGACCGTTTGCCCAAGTAGGTAAAGACCGTTTGGCCAATTAGGTGAAGACTGCTTGGGCAAGCAGGTGAAGACCGTTTGACTAAGCAGGTGAAGACCGTTTGCCAAGCAGGTGAAGACCGTTTGCCCATCCAACCCTTGGATTCTAGTGAAATTTCATCAAGGTTTGGTCTATCGAGTTGATCAACACATCAACAATTAATTGCAATGTGATTTGGTACCTTTGGACCTTCAATTGGTCAACCACACTTGACCCCAGACCTCCAAACGGTCTTGGGTGATCCCCAAACAGTTTTGAAACCGTTTGGGCTAATCAACCCAAAATCTCAAAATCAACTCATTGGAATTTCAGCACTAATCTCAATTAGGGTTTACCCAATTGATTAGGCTTCAACTCATGACTCGTTTGTAATTAATCCATAAAATTTGGTGAGTCATTAACCAACACCATTAGGAACAGTAATCCCAAACGGTCAACGCTTGTTCAACCATCTCAAATGGTTTTGAAACCGTTTTCCCAAAAAGTCGAATTACTCAAATTGAAAATCAGCACTTAATCCAATTAGGTTTCCCTAATTGATTAGCCTTCAACTCACGATTCCTCTAGAGTTAATCCCTAATAATTGGTGAGTAATTAACCAACATCATTAGGAACAATAATCCCAAACGTTTACGCTTGGTCAACCATATCAAACGGTTTTGAAACCGTTTTCCCAAAAAGGTCAAGTTAATCAGATTGAAAATCAGCACTTAATTCAATTCGATTGCCTAATTGATTATCCTTCAACTCTCGATTCCTTGGAAGTTAATCCCTCAAATTTGGTGGGTTATCAGCCTACATAATTAGGAGCAAAATTCCCAAATGGTAAACTCTTGGACAACCATCTCAAATGGTTTTGAAACCGTTTTCTCCCAAACGGTTTCAAACCGTTTGCCCTTAAACGGTTTGCTGAAACCGCATAACCAATCAAATTAAAACGATTTGGAGTAGCTATAAAAACCGTTTGGCTTGGTAATTTTCTTTGGATAAGCATCTAGGATGATGTCATCATCCCCTTCCTTCGAACAACCAAGAACATCAACCTTTCTTGATGGAAATTGCAGCAAAGAAACAAGAGTGTATCAAATTAAAGAAAACAATCAACAAAGTATAGAGAATTGATGCAATATCAATGATTAAGGGTTTGAGTTATAAAACCCACCACAAATCTGATCTCCAATCTCCAATATACACGGCTCTAATGGTGGATGGAGCTTCTCCAACTATTCCAAGGCTCAACTTCAAGATTTGGAGTGAAATGATCGGCTAGAAGTGAAGATTGAGTGAAGAAATGAAGGAATTACACATTGTTTTATGATTTTCACCATGAAATCATGAAGAACGAAGATCAAAGGCTTACCAACAGGTTGGGGACGTGATCCCTGCTGTCCTTAGCCTTCTTGGTCGGTTTTGCAAGCAAGGAGAAGAAGTGGGGTCGTAAAAGCCTTTCATTTAGCTTGGAAAAGGTACTTTTATAAGAAAATTGAGGAGAGAGAAGATACTTTATAAAAGTCTTTTAATTCCAAAATTGTTGCCACCACTTCCCCCTTGGTTTCTTGCATTCAAGGGCATCTCTATCCCCACCGAACTCCCTTCCATTATCCATGAATTAAGGGAAAAGAAAATAAGCACCTTAATCCATTATAATATTAATATATCTTTTTGAGTGGAAATTCTTTTCTTTATAATAAGGTGAGTGGAATTTCACCTCCTTAAGATATTTTCGGTCCTTGAAAATCTCAAGGACATTAAAACATACATCTGAATCCAACCATTTTAATTTTGGTTGAGGGCCCTTTAATTAATACATCCATTTTTGCCCTAAATTGAATTAGGGTTTCAATTAAGCATTAATCTTGATTATTTTAATATCAATATTCTCTCTCCTCCAACTTAATTCAAATGAGGAGTCCCTCTCATTTTCTTTGCTCTAAATGATGACAAGAAACATTAGGGACCGTATTGAAGTGGTAAATTGCATATTGAACCCTTGGTTTTGGGTAAATTGCACATTACTCCAAAACTAGGTTTTTATGCACAAACATTGCTTTATCAGCTCTTTCTTAGTGTTCAGGCTTCCATAAGCCATACCTCAGCATCATTTCACTCTCATGATGCTTCAACACATGAGGAAAATATTATCATGCACAATTTCACTTAAACCCCTCAACTTGGGTAATATGCACTTTAGTCCAAAACAAACAAAACATTGATTTCAACAATGTTCAAAAAGGACTAGAATTGCAATATAAGTTCCTCTTGAGCCCTAATTACCTTAAATAAGATGAGATTAAGAATTTAATCATCTTTATTAATCAAAACACCTAGGGTTAAAGTATAACCCAGGTCAGGTGTGTTACAAATTATAAACCCCTAACAAGGACTTCGTCCCCGAAATCTAGATAAAGGAAGACAGATGTATATTATTCATCATACTATCTAGTCTTCACATATCATCTCCTTGTTATGGAGACATCAAAAATCTTTGATTAATACAAAGTGTTTCCATACAGGATTCTTATTGAATCAACACACAAAACAAATGCTCCATTGTTCCTCATCTTTGACTATGGAGTCAGCTTTTGTGTCAAATAACACTTTTTTCTTATTCAGAGAGGCATCCCACATTCTTTATTAATATCATGTTTATGGAAAGCATAAACCCCTAACATATGATGTTCAAATCATCTAATATAATCATATTAACTTCACAGTTGACTACTCCAGGTAGCCAGCCTAAACCATCTGATAATTCTCATATATCAGAGTATTTCATCTTGGTATCTATCACATGTATTAAGAACACATCACATATTTCTCTTGCTTTCATCTTGGAACATTAATTGTTACATATGTCCCCATCTTGGAACCAAAGTCCAAGATAAACTGATACTTTTCTAAGTATCCATCACATGAACATATTTATGTTATGCACATCAAGCATCCTAAGACCCACTTGATTGCCATGTCCCTGAAAGGAAAGAGAACAAGGATTCATATTCCTCTTACTAATTCATGTATTTTCAGCTATTCATGAACCATTTACTTTTTATCTCATCCTAGGTTCCTTGCCTTCAACATAGGAATTATAAGGATGATTGTATGTCATTATTCCTTTGTTTATTAATATCTAGCATGTTTATGATCATTTCATGATTTCATCATATTTCCCATTTCCTCATTAGGGAAAAGACCTTTATTATGCTTGCAGCATTATTAAACATGGTTCATTTCCCTTATCCTTATTCCTATATTATGAGGAGTGCACTTTAAATTCCTCATTCAGCATGCCCATCTGAGATTATCTCATACTTCTCTTTCTTTTACTTAGGATATGACACATTTATTCATTCCATATTTCTAATTTCATGATACTCATTAGATTGTCTCAGAATGACTACTTGATCAGAGTAATCAGAAAGACAACAATCTAAGAGTTTCCATACTCACTTTATCATCAATAGTTGTATACCTAGCCAGGGTATATAAATACTGACATTAAGTGGTATGCAGTTTGTATGTTATCATACTCCTTCTTTTCATATTATTACAAGCATAAAGCTTAACATCCCTGAATTTCATTCAGGCATCTCTTTTATACCTCATCTTTTGTTATAGAGGTAAGAACAACATAAAACATTTGTAATATTTTATCATGCAAAACATAAGTCCTCATAGGACTAATCAAGGAAAGTTCAATCATTTCCTTTCTCAGTTAATCTAGGAATTCATAAGATGACATATTTAAATGACAATATCTTATTTAGCTTGTCATAATTCATGGATTATTCACTGCCTCAGGCTAACTCTACCTCAAAGGTTGATTCAATAGGCTAAGGTTGAGCACAGACTCAATTTAAGTCCAGAAATTTATCATTTCCTTTTGCTTCAACCTGCTGATGTTGAGTATAAATTCTATTGATATCTAAAACATCATCATTGAGGCTGGTAACCTAGGTTACACTGCCAATGCTGGATCCACTATATTCGTTACTGTTGCCCTAAATTCTCCAACAGTAATACTTTTAAGAAGGATTTTCTTATTATAGTTGGATCAACTAGGGGATTCTCAGGATATTGTCTCTCTCTTGCCTACTCCCATGCACCTCTTCTTGGTGCAACATTGCTGCTTTCAACAACAACCTCCTCATGTGACCCAGTCATCTTTAAGTTCTTCTTCTCTTATACGAGCAGAAGACACTATCGGATACACTGGATGTCACCAGAACAAACTCTACTACCTTAGTCCTATGTCTCTGTAGACTCAGCGAACGTAGAGCTCTGATACCACAATTGAAATGACCGACTCATGAAAACAAGATTAACTTAAGAGGAAGTAGATTAGTTGTAGCGGATTACTAAAAATCACTAAAGATTAAAGCTTTTTCAAAGAGATCCATTCATAAGAAAACTCTATAACCAAGGACCA
Source organism: Alisma plantago-aquatica (assembly GCA_963693085.1). Taxonomy (NCBI): domain Eukaryota; kingdom Viridiplantae; phylum Streptophyta; class Magnoliopsida; order Alismatales; family Alismataceae; genus Alisma; species Alisma plantago-aquatica. The sequence continues at coordinate 1,064,954,943 of OY856411.1, read as the reverse complement.
AAGTATTTCAAATTCATCCTGGTTCACAAGTACACAACCTGTACCGTTCCTTTTTAAGGATTACAACATTGACTACCCTGTTAACAATTATACACAGGCAGTATAAAAACTTCGATGCACTAAGACAAAACATAGATTGATACATTTAAAACTCCGAGTACCTGAGAGTACATAGACGACACATAAGACTACTATCTATATGACTAGACAGACAAAATCTCCACCTGAGATATTATTGCTATCCCTGCTGTTGTTGTTGCTGCTGCTCTTTCCCTGTTCTAGGGTTTCTGCTCTGCCTTCCATGCATACCTAAAATGTTTCCCACGGGGGTGAGACAATTGAAAATTGTCCCAGCGAGAGATATAACTCTCCACCAAAACATTGTTATTGCAGTTTATTAAATTAAAACTGTGCATGAGATACTTTTACATTATCAGGCAGAATTATTCATCATAGAACAGAATAAGATAATATCCTATTATCAAGGAATTCATTGCCTCTACCCATTGTAGATAAGTAATTCATCTGTCTACTTTGTAGAGAATATAAAGAAACATAAATAACATTTATCCACTAAGGAATGCACAAAGAAATACAACATCAGTCAATGAATTTCCGTATTCAATCCTTAAGCAAACATGCTATACCGCTGATTATATTTTACAATCACACTTATGCCCTGAGGAAGTGAGCCGTACCGCTCAAATCCAACCTTCGGTTGTGAAACCCAAAGTCGGTGCCATACAAGGTCAATGGAAGAGCCGGACCCCATGAACTCCCACGTCTCGATCAGTGTGAGAAAACAAGCATGACCGCATTCTCTTGCTTAAGTGACCTCAGTCACAGGGTTAGCTCCCGTAGGCTACCCTTTCTCTAGCCCGCCTTGGTACAGGTATCGACGCTAGTATATCTGAGCCACGAGCCAGTTCACCGTGCTCCCTGAGCCATGAACGCATTCATGCTCTATCACAATGAGACATGGACCTATTCACCATGCTCTTATACACACCTTGAGTCTACAACCGAAGTTTCACCCTAATCCTCCTATTTTTGGCTAGGAGAAACCCCACATATTCAACAATATACGCTCCGGATTAACCCGCAGGAGAACCCGTTTCACCATCACCAGCTACTGACGATGATGGATCTATGGCCAGGGCACTACATGAATAGATTTCACTTGATTATTTAAGTACATTATCATATTCTTTTAGCATCAGTCAAGTTCTCAAACATACCTTATTAAGACAACTTCTACAAAGAAACATGTACTTATATTCAGCAATGTACTTCTCAGTTCTTGTAAGACATTGGGATCGCAGTCCCTGATCACATTACTGGGAACTCTCATCCCTTCACATCATCATTATCATGATTACTGGATCTGGGTATTCAAACCCTTAGTTCATCACAGAACATTGTTACCACTTATCAGGTAATTAATACCACAAGGTCCTCAGACCAAGGTATACATGATACTTGTTGTTCAAGCATCTCACATGGCTCAAAAGGCCCATTACGTATCTTGTCACCTCTCACTGGGCAACAAAATATCACATGGCTCACAAGGCCATTACACATCTTGTCACCTCTCACTAGGCAACAACTTATGCACATGGCTCACAAGGGCATTACACATATTGTCACCTCTCACTAGGCAACAACTTATTACAAAGGCTTACAAGCCCATAATTATCTTGTTACTTCTTTCTAAGTAATACTTATCAAATGAACATCATAGCTCATACCTTGCTATGTTCATCATGTCATAATATCTACATGGTTTTATACATGATAAAAGTCATACAAGATATTCATCACATCATGTGATACAATAGTAACACCATTATTCCTTTCACATGAATTAGGGTTTACTATCAAATAGGGCTTCTCATTCCCTTTACCCAAATTAGGGTTAGGGTTCCCCATTTCTCATTAAATAGGGTTTCATGATTACATTATCAGTCTAACCCTTAATTCATTATTCCATGCCTCTGAGGCATTCAAAGGTATCATTAATGATTATTCAAGATCATTACTCACATCATATAGCATTGATGATCATTAATTCAAGGTATGAGTTCATTTCTCGTTAGTCAATGAAGGTACAAAGGTTGAAACCCTATTAGTACCTAAGTGGTTAGTGCCAATTAAGGGATGAACCCTAATTGCCTATAGGATCAATGACTTGGTACACTATGTTAATCATAGTTGTATGAACTTGATTGAAGGGTTGATATGACCTAATCAAGTTGAGATGATGATAGCATGAATTCATATAAGAATATGATTCATGTGGTGTTTAAGGGTATGATCCTTAAGTAGAGAGATCATGAAACCCTAATCATGAACATAAACCCTAATTGACAAGGTTATTGAACTCTAACCCTAGTTGAGGGTGTATCTTTATGAAACCCTATTTGAGGGTGTATCCATGTAAAATCCTAGTTGAGGGTCATTCCATGAGAAACCCTAGTTGAGGGTGTATCCTTATCAACCCTAGTTGAGGGTGTTTCCATGTAAAACCCTAGTTGAGGGTGATTCCATGAGAAACCTTAGTTGAGGGTGATTCCATGTGAAACCCTAGTTGAGGGTGATCCATGAGAAACCCTGACTAAGTATTAACATCATATGATGTTCTAATACTATGTTGTGATGAGAGGCCCTGAGAAGGGTGAAGGTATATGAGACTCTAATGTGAAGTCATAATGCATAAATCCCTAATCTTGGGCAATATGATAATGAATTATAACCCTTATTTTAATTAGGGTATAAAGAAATCTTAATGATGAAATAGAAGGAATGGCCTTATAAAGATGAAACATTTCATGTGGTGGACTATATACAACCTAAGTATAAGCAATGTCTTTATCATTAGACAAGTCCATACCATTAAAGATAGTTGGACAATTCTAATGTGTGGCCTTTGCCTTATATGCTGAAGGTGAGAGATTAGTGGTGGAATGTATTAAGAAGGGAAATACCTTAATACAAGATAAGATGGTTAATTCATGAGAGTTTGAAATGATGTGAAAGTGATACATCAAAATATAATAGTTATCACATGTAGCACTTCAGGTTTTATATATCTTGATGTACTCCAAATCTTATATGTCCAAATATGAAACATATGAAGTGTGTTATGCAACTATTACAATGATATGTAATGAGTTGTTGCACTTTGATGAGTGTTAATTAATGTACCTTGAGAATGGGGTTAAGCCCAAATGATGAGTATGATGTAGTCATACCACTAATCAGAATTGGATCAATGGATCATTCATCATCTTGATTCTCAAGAGATTCAATCACATTGGACCTCCATTACATAAGGTATCCAATTGAATTGGTCAATTGAATCTTCAATTGCAATAGGTACTCAATTAGGTTATTCAATTGGACCTTCAATTGAATTAGGTTCTCTATTGGGTTAACCAATTGAACCTTCAATTACATTAGGTATCTAATTGGATTGATCACTTGAACCTTCAATTGCATAACACAACTTGACCTTCAAACCACCTAGGTCTCCAAACGGTTTGAGACCATTTGCCCAAGTAGGTGAAGACCGTTTGGCCAATTAGGTGAAGACTATTTGGCCAAGCAGGTGAAGACAGTTTGGCCAAGCAGGTGAAGACCGTTTTCCAAGCAGGTGAAGACCGTTTGCCCATCCAACCCTTGGATTCTAGTGAAATTTCATCAAGGTTTGGTCTATCGAGTTGATCAACACATCAACAATTAATTGCAATGTGATTTGGTACCTTTGGACCTTTAATTGGTCAAACATACTTGACCCCAGACCTCCAAACGGTCTTGGGTGATCCCCAAACGGTTTTGAAACCGTTTGGGTGATCCCCAAACAGTTTTGAAACCGTTTGGGCTAATCAACCCAAAATCTCAAAATCAACTCATTGGAATTTCAGCACTAATCTCAATTAGGGTTTACCCAATTGATTAGGCTTCAACTCTTGACTCGTTTGGAATTAATCCATCAAATGTTGTGAGTCATTAACCAACACCATTAGAAACAGTAATCCCAAATGGGAAACTCTTGGTCAACCATCTCAAATGGTTTTCAAACCGTTTTCCCAAAACATCGAATTACTCAAATTGAAAATCAGCACTTAATCCAATTAGGTTTCCCTAATTGATTAGCCTTCAACTCACGATTCCTCTAGAGTTAATCCCTAATATTTGGTGAGTCATTAACCAACATCATTAGGAACAATAATCCGAAACGGTCAATGCTTCTTCAACCATCTCAAAAGGTTTTGAAACCGTTTTCCCAGAAAGGTCAAGTTAATCAGATTGAAAATCAGCACTTAATTCAATTCGATTGCCTAATTGATTAGCCTTCAACTCTGGATTCCTTGGGCGTTAATCCCTCAAATTTGGTGGGTTATCAGCCTACATAATTAGGAACAAAATTCCCAAACGGCAACGCTCGGTCAACCATCTCAAACGGATTTGAAACCATTTTCTCCCAAACGGTTTCAAACCGTTTTCCGTTAAACGGTTTGCTGAAACCACATAACCAATCAAATTAAAACGATTTGGAGTAGCTATCAAAACCGTTTGGCTTGGTAATTTTCTTTGGATAAGCATCTATGATGATGTCATCACCCCCTTCCTTCAAACAACCAAGAACAGCAACCGTTCTTGATGGAAATTGCAGCAAAGAAACAAGAGTGTATCAAATTAAAGAAAACAATCAACAAAGTATAGAGAATTGATGCAATATCAATGATTAAGGGTTTGAGTTATAAAACCTGCCTCAAATCTGATCTCCAAGCTCCAAGATACACGTCTATAATGGTGGATGGAGCTTATCCAACTATTCCAAGGCTCAACTTCAAGATTTGGAGTGAAATGATCGGCTAGAATTGAAGATTGAGTGAAGAAATGAAGGAATTACACATTGTTTTATGATTTTCACCATGAAATCATGAATAACGAAGATCAAAGGCTTACCAACAGGTTGGGGACGTGATCCATGCTTTCCTTAGCCTTCTTGGTCAGTTTTGCAAGCAAAGAGAAGAAGTGGGGTCGTAAAAACCTTTCATTTGGATTGGAAAAGGTACTTTTATAAGAAAATTGAGGAGAGAGAAGATACATTATAAAAGTCTTTTAATTCCAAAATTGTTGCCACCACTTCCCCCTTGGTTTCTTGCATGCAAGGGAATCTCTATCCCCACCTAACTCCCTTCCATTATCCATGAATTAAGGGAAAAGAAAATAAGCACCTTAATCCATTATAATATTAATATATCTTTTTGAGTGGAAATTCTTTTCTTTATAATAAGGTGAGTGGAATTTCACCTCCTTAAGATATCTTCGGTCCTTTCAAAGCTCAAGGACGTTCACACATATATCTGAATCCAACCATTTTAATTTTGGTTGAGGGCCCTTTAATTAATACATCCATTTTTGCTCTAAATTGAATTAGAGTTTCAATTAAGCATTAATCTTGATTATTTTAATATCAAGATTCTCTCTCCTCCAACTTAATTCAAATGAGGAGTACCTCTCATTTTCTTTGCTATAAATGATGACAAGAAACATTAGGGACCTTATTGAAGTGGTAAATTGCATATTGAACCCTTGGTTTTGGGTAAATTGCACATTACTCCAAAACTAGGTTTTTATGCACAAACATTGCTTTATCAGCTCTTTCTTAGTGTTCAGGCTTCCATAAGCCATAACTCAACATAATTTTCACTCTCATCATGCTTAAACACATGAGGAACATATTATCATGCACAATTTCACTTAAACCCCTCAACTTGGGTAATTTGCACTTTAGTCCAAAACAAACAAAACATTAATTTCAACAATGTTCAAAAAGGACTAGAATTGCAATATAAGTTCCTCTTGAGCCTTAATTACCTTTAACAAAATGAGATTAAGCATTTAATCATCTTTCTTAATCAAAACACCTAGGGTTAAAGTATAACCCAGGTCAGGGGTGTTATAAATTATAAACCCCTAACAAGGATTTCGTCCCCAAAATCCAGATAAAGGCAGACAGATGTATATTATTCATCATACTATCTAGTCTTCGCATATCATCTCCTTGTTATGGAGACATCAAAAAGCTTTGATTAATACAAAGTGTTTCCATACATGATTCTTATAGAATCAACACACAAAACACATGCTCCATTGTTCCTCATCTTTGACTATGGAGTTAGCTTTTATATCAAATAACACTTTTTTCTTATTCAGAGAGTCATCCCACATTCTTTATTAATATCATGTTTATGCAAAGCATAAACCCCTAACATATGATATTCACATCATTTAATATAATCAGATTATCTTCACAGTTGACTACTCCAGGTAGCTAGCCTAAACCATCTGATAATTCTCATATATCAGAGTCTTTCATCTTAGTATCTATCACATGTATTAAGAACACATCACATATTTCTCTTCCTTTCATCTTGGAACATTAATTGTTACATATGTCCTCATCTTGGAACCAAAGTCCAAGATAAACTAATACTTTTCTAAGTATCCATCACATGAACATATTTATGTTATGCACATCAAGCATCCTAAGACCCACTTGATTGCCATGTTCCTGAAAGGAAAGAGAACAAGGATTCATATTCCTCTTACTAATTCATGTATTTTCAGCTATTCATGAACCATTTACTTTTTGTCTCATCCTAGGTTCCTTGCCTTTAGCATAGGAATTATAAGGCTGATTGTATGTCATTATTCCTTTCTTTATTAATATCTAGCATGTTTATGATCATTTCATGATTTCATCATATTTCACATTTCCTCATTAGGGAAAAGACCTTTATTATGCTTGTAGCATTATTAAACAAGGTTCATTTCCCTTATCCTTATTCCTATATTATGAGGAGTGCACTTTAAATTCCTCATTCAACATGCCCATCTGAGATTATCTCAGACTTCTCTTTCTTTTACTTAGGATATGACACATTTATTCATTCCATATTTCTGATTTCATGATACTCATTAGATTGTCTCAGAATGACTACTTGATCAGAGTAATCAGAAAGACAACAATCTAAGAGTTTCCATACTCACTCTATCATCAATAGTTGTATACCTGGCCAGGGTATATAAATACTGAGATTAAGTGGTATGCACTTTGTATGTTATCATACTCCTTCTTTTCATATTATTACAAGCATAAAGCTTAACATCCCTGAATTTCATTCAGGCATCTCTTTTATACCTCATCTTTTCTTATAGAGGTATGAACAACACAAAACATTTGTAATATTTTATCATGCAAAACATAAGTCCTCATAGGACTAATCAAGGAAAGTTCAATCATTTCCTTTCTCAGTTAATCAAGGAATTCATAAGAGGACATATTTAAATGACAATATCTTATTTAGCTTGTCATAATTCATGGATTATTCACTGCCTCAGGCTAACTCTGCCTCAAAGGTTGATTCAACAGGCTAAGGTTGAGCACAGACTCAATTTAAGTCCAGAAATTCATCATTTCCTTTTGCTTCAACCTGTTGATGTTGAGTATAAATTCTGTTGATATCTAAAACATCATCATTGAGGCTGGTAACCTAGGTTACACTGCCAATGCTGGATCCACTATATTCATTACTGTTGCCCTAAATTCTCCAACAGTAATACTTTTAAGAAGGATTTTCTTATTATAGTTGGATAAAATAGGGGATTCTCAGGCAATTGTCTCTCTCTTGCCTACTCCCATGCACCTCTTCTTGGTGCAACATTGCTGCTTTCAGCAGCGACCTCCTCATGTGACCCAGTCATCTTTAAGTTCTTCTTCTCTTATAAGAGCAGAAGACACTATCAGATACACTGGATGTCACCAGAACAAACTCTACTACCTTAGTCCTATGTCTCTGTAGACTCAGTGAACCTAGAGCTCTAATACCACAATTGAAACGACCGACTCGTGAAAATAAGATTAACTTAAGCGGAAGCGGATTACTGAAAATCACCAAAATTTAAAGCTTTTTCAAACAGATCGATTCATAAGAAAACTCTTTAACCAAGGACCAAAGTATTTCAAATTCATCCAGGTTCACAAGTACACAACATGTACCGTTCCTTTTTAAGGATTACAACATTGACTGCCCTATTCACAATTATACATTGGTAGTATAAAAACTTCGAGGCACTAAGCTAAAACTCAGATTGATACATTTAAAACTCCGAGGACCTAAGAGTATAGAGACGACACATAGGACTACTATCTATATGACTAGACAGACAAAATCTCCACCTGAGATCTTATTACTATCCCTGCTCTTGCTGTTGCTGCTTCTCTTTCCTTGTTCTAGGGTTTCTGCTCTGCCTTCCATGCATACCTAAAAATGTTTCCCACAGGGGTGAGACAATTGAAAATTGCCCAAGCGAGAGATATAACTCTTCGCCAAAACATTGTTATTGCAGTTTATTAAATTAAAACTGTGCAGGAGTTACTTTTACATTATCAGGCATAATTATTCATCATAGAACAGAATAAGATAATATCCTATTATCAAGGAAGTCATTGCCTCTGCCCATTGTAGATAAGTAATTCATCTATCTACTTTGCAGAGAATATAAAGAAACATAAATAACATTTATCCACTAAGGAATGCACAAAGAAATACAACATCAGTCAATGAATTTCCGTATTCAATCCTTAAGCAAACATGCTATACGGCTGATTATATTTTACAATCACACTTATGCCCTGAGGAAGTGAGCCGTACCTCTCAAATCCAACCTTCAGTTGTGAAACCCAAAGCCAGTGCCATACAAGGTCAATGGAAGAGCCGGACTCCATGACCTCCCACGTCTCGGTCAGTGCGAGAAAATAAGTAGGACCGCAGTCTCTTGCTTAATTGACCTCAATCACAGGGTTAGCTCCCATAGGCTACCCTTTCTCTAGCCCGCCTTGGTACAAGTCTCGGCGCTAGTATATCTGAGCCACGGGCCAGTTCACCATGCTCCCTGAGACATGAACGCATTCATGCTCTATCGCACTGAGCCATGGGCCTATTCACCATGCTCTTATACACACCTTGAGTCTACAACCGAAGTTGCACTCTAATCCTCCTATTTTTGGCTAGGAGAAACCCCACATATTCAACAATATACGCTCCGGATTAACCCGCAGGAGAACCCGTTTCACCATCACCAGGTACTGACGATGATGGATCTATGGCCAGGGCACTACATGAATAGATTTCACTTGATTACTTCAGTACATTATCATATTCTTTTAGCATCAGTCAAGTTCTCAAACATAACTTATTAATACAACTGCTACAAAGAAACATGTACTTATATTCAGCAATGTACTTCTCAGTTCTTGTAAGACATTGGGATCTCAGACCCTGATCACATTACTGGGAACTCTCATCCCTTCAGATCATCATTATCATGATTACTGGATCTGGGTATTCAAACCCTTAGTTCATCATAGAACATTGTTACCACTTATCAGGTAATTAATACCACAAGGTCCTCAAACCAAGGTATACATGATACTTGTTGTTCAAGCATCTCACATGGCTCAAAAGGCCCATTAAGTATCTTGTCACCTCTCACTAGGCAACAAAATATCACATGGCTCACAAGGCCATTACACATCTTGTCACCTCTCATTAGGCAACAAATTATTCACATGGCTCACAAGGGCATTACACATATTGTCACCTCTCACTAGGCAACAACTTATTACAAAGGCTTACAAGCCCATAATTATCTTGTTACTTCTTTCTAAGTAATACTTATCAAATGAACATCATAGCTCATACCTGGCTATGTTCATCATGTCATAATATCTACATGGTTTTAGACATGATAACAGTCATACAAGATATTCATCACATCATGTGATACAATAGTAACACCATTATTCCTTTCAAATGAATTAGGGTTTACTATCAAATAGGGATTCTCATTCCCTTTACCCAAATTAGGGTTAGGGTTCCCCATTTCTCATTAAATAGGGTTTCATGATTAAATTATCTGTCTAACCCTCAATTCATTATTCCATACCTCTGAGGCATTCAAAGGTATCATAAATGATTATTCAAGATCATTACTCGCATCATATAGCATTGATGATCATTAATTCAAGGTATGAGTTCATTTCTCATCCTCATCATGGTATGACTACATCATACTCATCATTTGGGCTTAACCCCATTCTCAAGGTACATTAATTAACACTCATCAAAGTGCAACAACTCATTACATATCATTGTAATAGTTGCATAACACACTTCATATGTTTCATATTTGGACATATAAGATTTGGAGTACATCAAGGTATATAAAACCTGAAGTGCTACATGTGATAACTATTATATTTTTATGAATCTCTTTCACATCATTTCAAACTCTCATGAATTAACCATCTTATCTTGTATTAAGGTATTTCCCTTCTTAATACATTCCACCACTAATCTCTCACCTTTAGCATATAAGGCAAAGGCCACACATTAGAATTGTCCAACTATCTTTAATGGTATGGACTTGTTTAATGATAAAGACATTGCTTATACTTAGGTAGTATTTAGTCCACCACATGAAATGTGTCACCTTTATAAGGCCATTCCATCTATTTAATCATTAAGATTTCTTCATACCCTAATTAAAATTAGGGTTATAGTTCATTGTCATATTGCCCAAGATTAGGGCTTTATGTATTATGACTTCACATTAGAGTCTCATATACCTTCACCCTTCTCAGGGCCTCTCATCACAACATATTATTAGAACATCATATGATGTTAATACTTAGTCAGGGTTTCTCATGGAATCACCCTCAACTAGGGTTTCACATGGAATCACCCTCAACTAAGGTTTCTCATGGAATCACCCTCAACTAGGGTTTTACATGGAAACACCCTCAACTAGGGTGTGATAAGGATACACCCTCAACTAGGGTTTCTCATGGAATGACCCTCAACTAGGATTTTACATGGATACACTCTCAACTAGGGTTTCATAAGGATACACCCTCAACTAGGGTTAGAGTTCAATAACCTTGTCAATTAGGGTTTATGTTCATGATTAGGGTTTCATGATCTCTATACTTAAGGATCATACCCTTAAACACCACATGAATCATATTATTATATGAATTCTTGCTATCATCATATCAACTTGATTAGGTCATATCAACCCTTCAATCGAGTTCATACAACTATGATTAACATAGTGTACCAAGTCATTGATCCTATAAGCAATTAGGGTTCATCCCTTAATTGGCACTAACCACTTAGGTACTAATAGGGTTTCAACCTTTGTACCTTCATTGACTATAATTACTAATCAGCATTGGATCAATGGATCATTCATCATCTTGATTCTCAAGAGATTCAATCACATTGGACCTCCATTGCATAAGGTATCCAATTGAATTGGTCAATTGAATCTTCAATTGCAATAGGTACTCGATTAGGTTATTCAATTGGACCTTCAATTGCATTAGGTTCTCTATTGGGTTAACCAATTGAACCTTCAATTACATTAGGTATCTAATTGGATTGACCACTTGAACCTTCAATTGCATAACACAACTTGACCTTGAAACCACCTAGGTCTCCAAACAGTTTGAGACTGTTTGCCCAAGTAGGTGAAGACCGTTTGGCCAAATAGGTGAATACTGTTTGGGCAAGCAGGTGAAGACCGTTTGGACAAGTAGGTGAAGACCGTGTCTCCAAGCAGGTGAAGACCGTTTGCCAAGCAGGTGAAGACCGTTTGCCCATCCAACCCTTGGATTCTAGTGAAATTTCATCAAGGTTTGGTCTATCGAGTTGATCAACACATCAAAAATTAATTGCAATGTGATTTGGTACCTTTGGACCTTCAATTGGTCAACCATACTTGACCTGAGACCTCCAAACGGTCTTGGGTGATCCCCAAATGGTTTTGAAACCGTTTGGGCTAATCAACCCAAAATCTCAAAATCAACTCATTGGAATTTCAGCACTAATCTCAATTAGGGTTTACCCGATTGATTTGGCTTCAACTCATGACTCGTTTGGAATTAATCCTTAAAATTTGGTGAGTCATTAACCAACACCATTAGGTGCAGTACTCCCAAATGGTCAACGCTTGTTCAACCATATCAAACGGTTTTGAAACCGTTTTCCCAAAAAGTCGAATTATTCAAATTGAAAATCAGCACTTAATCCAATTAGGTTTCCCTAATTGATTAGCCTGCAACTCACGATTCCTCTAGAGTTAATCCCTAATATTTGGTGAGTCATTAACCAACATCATTAGGAACAATAATACCAAACGGTCAACGCTTGGTCAACCATATCAAATGGTTTTGAAACCGTTTTCCCTAAACGGTCAAGTTAATCAGATTGAAAAGCAGTACTTAATTCAATTCAATTGCCTAATTGATTAGACTTCAACTCTCGATTCCTTGGGAGTTAATCCCTAAAATTTGGTGGGCTATCAGCCTACATAATTAGGAACAAAATTCCTAAATGGTAAACGCTTGGACAACCATATCAAATGGTTTTGAAACTGTGTTCTCCCAAACGGTTTCAAACCGTTTTCCCTTAAACGATTTGCTTAAACCGCATAACCAATCAAATTAAAATGATTTGGAGTAGCTATCAAAACCGTTTGGATTGGTACTTTTCTTTGGATAAGCATCTAGGATGATGTCATCATCCCCTTCCTTCGAACAAACAAGAACAGCAACCTTTCTTGATGGAAATTGCAGCAAAGAAACAAGAGTGTATCAAATTAAAGAAAACAATCAACAAAGTATAGATAATTGATGCAATATCAATGATTAAGGGTTTGAGTTATAAAACCCACCTTAAATCTGATCTCCAAGCTCCAAGATACACGGCTGTAATGGTGTATGGAGCTTATCCAACTATTCCAAGGCTCAACTTCAAGATTTGGAGTGAAATAATCGGCTAGAATTGAAGATTGAGTGAAGAAATGAAGGAATTACACATTGTTTTATGATTTTCACCATGAAATCATGAAGAACGAAGATCAAAGGTTTACCAACAGGTTGGGGACGTGCTCCCTGGTCTCCTTAGCCTTCTTGGTCGGTTTGCAAGCAAGGATAAGAAGTGGGGTCGTAAAAGCCTTTCATTTGGCTTGGAAAAGGTACTTTTATAAGAAAATTGAGGAGAGAGAAGATACTTTATAAAAGTCTTTTAATTCCAAAATTGTTGCCACCACTTCTCCCTTGGTTTCTTGCATTCAAGGGCATATCTATCACCACCGAACTCCCTTCCAATATCCATGAATTAAGGGAAAAGAAAATAAGCACCTTAATCCATTATAATATTGATATATCTTTTTGAGTGGAAATTCTTTTCTTTATAATAAGGTGAGTGGAATTTCACCTCCTTAAGATATTTTCGGTCCTTGAAAATCTCAAGGAAGTTAAAACATACATCTGAATCCAACCATTTTAATTTTGGTTGAGGGCCCTTTAATTAATACATCCATTTTTGCCCTAAATTGAATTAGGGTTTCAATTAAGCATTAATCTTGATTATTTTAATATCAATATTCTCTCTCCTCCAACTTAATTCAAATGAGGAGTCCCTCTCATTTTATTTGCTCTAAATGATTGCAAGAAACATTAGGGACCTTATTGAAGTGGTAAATTGTATATTGAACCCTTGGTTTTGGGTAAATTGCACATTACTCCAAAACTAGGTTTTTATGCACAACCATTGCTTTATCAACTCTTTCTTAGTGTTCAGGCTTCCATAAGCCATACCTCAGCATCATTTTCACTCTCATGATGATTCAACACATGAGGAACATATTATCATGCACAATTTCACTTAAACCCCTCAACTTGGGTAATTTGCACTTTAGTCCAAAACAAACAAAACATTGATTTCAACAATGTTCAAAAAGGACTAGAATTGCAATATAAGTTCCTCTTGAGCCCTAATTACCTTTCACAAGATGATATTAAGCATTTAATCATCTTTCTTAATCAAAACACCTAGGGTTAAAGTATAACCCAGGTCAGGGGTGTTACAAATTATAAACCCCTAACAAGGATATCGTCCCCGAAATCCAGATAAAGGAAGACAGATGTATATTATTCATCATACTATCTAGTCTTCACATATCATCTCCTTGTTATGGAGACATCAAAAAGATTTGATTAATACAAAGTTTTTCCATACATGATTCTTATAGAATCAACACACAAAACAAATGCTCCATTGTTCCTCATCTTTGACTATGGAGTCAGCTTTTGTGTCAAATAACACTTTTTTCTTATTCAGAGAGGCATCCCACATTCTTTATTAATATCATGTTTATGCAAAGCATAAACCCCTTACATATGATGTTCACATCATTTAATATAATCATATTAACTTCACAGTTGACTACTCCAGGTAGCCAGCCTAAACCATTTGATAATTCTCATATATCAGAGTCTTTCATCGTGGTATCTATCACATGTATTAAGAACACATCACATATTTCTCTTCCTTTCATCTTGGAACATTAATTGTTACATATGTCCTCATCTTGGAACCAAAGTCCAAGATAAACTGATACTTTTCTAAGTATCCATCACATGAGCATATTTATGTTATGCACATCAAGCATCCTAAGACCCACTTGATTGCCATGTCCCTAAAAGGAAAGAGAACAAGGATTCATATTCCTCTTACTAATTCATGTATTTTCAGCTATTCATGAACCATTTACTTTTTTTCTCATCCTAGGTTCCTTGCCTTCAACATAGGAATTATAAGGATGATTGTATGTCATTATTCCTTTCTTTATTAATATCTAGCATGTTTATGATCATTTCATGATTTCATCATATTTCCAATTTCCTCATTAGGGAAAAGACGTTTATTATGCTTGCAGCATTATTAAACATGGTTCATTTCCCTTATCCTTATTCTTATATTATGAGGAGTGCACTTTAAATTCCTCATTCAACATGCCCATCTGAGATTATCTCAGACTTCTCTTTCTTTTACTTAGGATATGACACATTTATTCATTCCATATTTCTGATTTCATGATACTCATTAGATTGTCTCAGAATGACTACATGATCAGAGTAATCAGAAAGACAACAATCTAAGAGTTTCCATACTCACTTTATCATCAATAGTTGTATACCTAGCCAGGGTATATAAATACTGAGATTAAGTGGTATGCACTTTGTATGTTATCATACTCCTTCTTTTCATATTATTACAAGCATAAAGCTTAACATCCCTGAATTTCATTCAGGCATCTCTTTTATACCTCATCTTTTCTTATAGAGGTAAGAACAACATAAAACATTTGTAATATTTTATCATGCAAAACATAAGTCCTCATAGGACTAATCAAGGAAAGTTCAATCATTTCCTTTCTCAGTTAATCCAGGAATTCATAAGATGACATATTTAAATGAAAATATCTTATTTAGCTTGTCATAATTCATGGATTATTCACTGCCTCAGGCTAACTCTGCCTCAAAGGTTGATTGAACAGGCTAAGGTTGAGCACAGACTCAATTTAAGTCCAGAAATTCATCATTTCCTTTTGCTTCAACTTGTTGATGTTGAGTATAAATTCTATTGATATCTAAAACATCATCATTGAGGCTGGTAACCTAGGTTACACTGCCAATGTTGGATCCACTATATTCATTACTGTTGCCCTAAATTCTCCAACAGTAATACTTTTAAGAAGGATTCTCAGGCTATTGTCTCTCTCTTGCCTACTCCCATGCACCTCTTCTTGGTGCAACATTGCTGCTTTCAACAGCAACCTCCTCATGTGACCCAATCATCTTTAAGTTCTTCTTCTCTTATACGAGCAGAAGACACTATCAGATACACTGGATATCACCAAAACAGACTCAACTACCTTAGTCCTATGTCTCTGTAGACTCAGCGAACCTAGAGCTCTGATACCACAATTGAAACGACCGACTCATGAAAACAAGATTAACTTAAACGGAAGCGGATTATTTGCAGCAGATTACTGAAAATCACTAAAAATTAAAGATTTTTCAAAGAGATCCATTCATAAGAAAACTCTTTAACCAAGGACCAAAGTATTTCAAATTCATCCCGGTTCACAAGTACACAACCTGTACCGTTTTTTTTAAGGATTACAACATTGACTGCCCTGTTAACAATTATACACAGGTAGTATAAAAACTTTGAGGCACTAAGACAAAACTTAGACTGATACATTTAAAACTCTAAGGACCTGAGATTTCAAAGATGACACATAGGACTACTATCTATATGACTAGACAGACAAAATTTCCACCTGAGATCTTATTGATGTCCCTGCTGTTGTTGTTGCTGCTGCTCTTTCCCTATTCTAGGGTTTCTACTCTGCCTTCCATGCATACCTAAAAATGTTTCCCACGGGGGTGAGACAATTGAAAATTGTCCCAACGAGAGATATAACTCTCTGCCAATACATTGTTATTGCAGTTTATTAAATTAAAAATGTGCAGGAGTTACTTTTACATTATTAGGCAGAATTATTCATCATAGAACAGAATAAGATAATATCCTATTATCAAGGAAGTCATTGCCTCTACCCATTGTAGATAAGTAATTCATCTGTCTACTTTGCAGAGAATATAAAGAAACATAAATAACATTTATCCACTAAGGAATGCATAAAGAAATACAACATCGGTCAATGAATTTCCGTATTCAATCCTTAAGCAAACATGCTATACGGCTGATTATATTTTACAATCACACTTATGCCCTGAGGAAGTGAGCCGTATCGCTCAAATCCAACCTTCGGTTGCAAAACCCAAAGCCGACGCCATATAAGGTCAATG
This sequence comes from Alisma plantago-aquatica, assembly GCA_963693085.1. Lineage (NCBI taxonomy): Eukaryota > Viridiplantae > Streptophyta > Magnoliopsida > Alismatales > Alismataceae > Alisma > Alisma plantago-aquatica. The sequence goes on along the minus strand of OY856411.1, from coordinate 1,064,938,142 downwards.
GAAGAGCCGGACTCCATGACCTCCCACGTCTCAATCAGTGTGAGAAAACAAGCAGGACCGCATTCTCTTACTTAAGTGACCTCAGTCACAGGGTTAGCTCCCATAGGCTACCCTTTCTCTAGCCTGCCTTGGTACAGGTATCGACGCTAGTATATCTGAGCCACGAGCCAGTTCACCGTGCTCCCTGAGCCATGAACGCATTCATGCTCTATCACAATGAGACATGGACCTATTCACCATGCTCTTATACACAGCTTGAGTCTACAACCGAAGTTGAACCCTAATCCTCCTATTTTTGGCTAGGAGAAACCCCACATATTCAACAATATACGCTCCGGATTAACCCGCAGGAGAACCCGTTTCACCATCACCAGCTACTGACGATGATGGATCTATGGCCAGGGCACTACATGAATAGATTTCACTTGATTATTTAAGTACATTATCATATTCTTTTAGCATCAGTCAAGTTCTCAAACATACCTTATTAAGACAACTTCTACAAAGAAACATGTACTTATATTCAGCAATGTACTTCTGAGTTCTTGTAAGACATTGGGATCTCAGTCCCTGATCACATTACTGGGAACTCTCATCCCTTCACATCATCATTATCATGATTACTGGATCTGGGTATTCAAACCCTTAGTTCATCACAGAACATTGTTACCACTTATCAGGTAATTAATACCACAAGGTCCTCAGACCAAGGTATACATGATACTTGTTGTTCAAGCATCTCACATGGCTCAAAAGGCCCATTACGTATCTTGTCACCTCTCATTGGGCAACAAAATATCACATGGCTCACAAGGCCATTACACATCTTGTCACCTCTCACTAGGCAACAACTTATGCACATGGCTCACAAGGGCATTACACATATTGTCACCTCTCACTAGGCAACAACTTATTACAAAGGCTTACAAGCCCATAATTATCTTGTTACTTCTTTCTAAGTAATACTTATCAAATGAACATCATAGCTCATACCTTGCTATGTTCATCATGTCATAATATCTACATGGTTTTATACATGATAACAGTCATACAAGATATTCATCACATCATGTGATACAATAGTAACACCATTATTCCTTTCACATGAATTAGGGTTTACTATCAAATAGGGCTTCTCATTCCCTTTACCCAAATTAGGGTTAGGGTTCCCCATTTCTCATTAAATAGGGTTTCATGATTACATTATCTGTCTAACCCTTAATTCATTATTCCATACCTCTGAGGCATTCAAAGGTATCATAAATGATTATTCAAGATCATTACTCGCATCATATAGCATTGATGATCATTAATTCAAGGTATGAGTTCATTTATCATCCTCATCATGGTATGACTACATCATACTCATCATTTGGGCTTAACCCCATTCTCAAGGTACATTAATTAACACTCATCAAAGTGCAACAACTCATTACATATCATTGTAATAGTTGCATAACACACTTCATATGTTTCATATTTGGACATATAAGATTTGGAGTACATCAAGGTATATAAAACCTGAAGTGCTACATGTGATACCTATTATATTTTGATGTATCACTTTCACATCATTTCAAACTCTCATGAATTAACCATCTTATCTTGGATTAAGGTATTTCCCTTCTTAATACATTCCACCACTAATCTCTCACCTTTAGCATATAAGGCAAAGGCCACACATTAGAATTGTCCAACTATCTTTAATGGTATGGACTTGTCTAATGATAAAGACATTGCTTATACTTAGGTTTTATATAGTCCACCACATGAAATGTTTCACCTTTATAAGTCCATTCCTTCTATTTCATCATTAAGATTTCTTTATACCCTAATTAAAATTAGGGTTATAATTCATTGTCATATTGCCCAAGATTAGGGCTTTATGCATTATGACTTCACATTAGAGTCTCATATACCTTCACCCTTCTCAGGGCCTCTCATCACAACATAGTATGAGAACATCATATGATGTTAATACTTAGTCAGGGTTTCTCATGGAATCACCCTCAACTAGGGTTTCACATGGTATGAGAACATCATATGATGTTAATACTTAGTCAGGGTTTCTCATGGAATCACCCTCAACTAGGGTTTCACATGGAATCACCCTCAACTAAGGTTTCTCATGGAATCACCCTCAACTAGGGTTTTACATGGAAACACCCTCAACTAGGGTTTGATAAGGATACACCCTCAACTAGGGTTTCTCATGGAGTGACCCTCAACTAGGATTTTACATGGATACATCCTCAACTAGGGTTTCATAAGAATACACCCTCAACTAGGGTTAGAGTTCAATAACCTTGTCAATTAGGGTTTATGTTCATGATTAGGGTTTCATGATCTCTCTACTTAAGGATCATACCCTTAAACACCACATGAATCATATTCTTATATGAATTCATGCTATCATCATCTCAACTTGACTAGGTCATGTCAACCCTTCAATCGAGTTCATACAACTATGATTAACATAGTGTACCAAGTCATTGATCCTATAAGCAATTAGGGTTCATCCCTTAATTGGCACTAACCACTTAGGTACTAATAGGGTTTCAACCTTTGTACCTTCATTGACTATCATTACTAATCAGCATTGGATCAATTGATCATTCATCATCTTGATTCTCAAGAGATTCAATCACATTGGACCTCCATTGCATAAGGTATCCAATTGAATTGGTCAATTGAATATTCAATTGCAATAGGTACTCAATTAGGTTATTCAATTGGACCTTCAATTGAATTAGGTTCTCTATTGGGTTAAACAATTGAACCTTCAATTACATTAGGTATCTAATTGTATTGACCACTTGAACCTTCAATTGCATAACACAACTTGACTTTGAAACCACCTAGGTCTCGAAACGGTTTGAGACCATTTGCCCAAGTAGGTGAAGACCGTTTGGCCAATTAGGTGAAGACTGTTTGGCCAAGCAGGTGAAGACCGTTTGGCCAAGCATGTGAAGACCGTTTTCCAAACAGGTGAAGACCGTTTGCCCATCCAACCCTTGGATTCTAGTGAAATTTCATCAAGGTTTTGTCTATCGAGTTGATCAACACATTAGCAATTAATTGCAATGTGATTTGGTACCTTTGGACCTTTAATTGGTCAACCATACTTGACCCCAGACCTCCAAACGGTCTTGGGTGATCCCCAAGCGGTTTTTAAACCATTTGGGTGATCCCCAAACGGTTTTGAAACCGTTTGGGCTAATCAACCCAAAATCTCAAAATCAACTCATTGGAATTTCAGTACTAATCTCAATTAGGGTTTACCCAATTGATTAGGCTTCAACTCATGACTCGTTTGGAATTAATCCATAAAATTTGGTGAGTCTTTAACCAACACCATTATGAACAGTAATCCCAAATGGTCAATTCTTGGTCAACCATCTCAAACGGTTTTGAAACCGTTTGCCCAAAAAGTCGAATTACTCAAATTGAAAATCAGCACTTAATCCAATTAGGTTTCCCTAATTGATTATCCTTAAACTCACGATTCCTCTAGAGTTAATCCCTAATATTTGGTGAGTCATTAACCAACATCATTAGGAACAATAATCCCAAACGGTCAACTATTTCTCAACCATCTCAAATGGTTTTGAAACCATTTTCCCAAAAAGGTCAAGTTAATCAGATTGAAAATCAGCACTTAATTCAAATCGATTGCCTAATTGATTAGCCTTCAACTCTCGATTCCTTGGGAGTTAATACCTCAAATTTGGTGGATTATCAGACTACATAAGTAGGAACAAAATTCCCAAATGGTCAACGCTTGGTCAACCATCGCAAACAGTTTTGAAACCATTTTCTCCCAAACGGATTCAAACCGTTTGCCCTTAAACGGTTTGCTGAAACCGCATAACCAATCAAATTAAAACGATTTGGAGTAGCTATAAAAACCGTTTGGCTTGGTACTTTTCTTTGGATAAGCATCTAGGATGATTTCGTCATCCCCTTCCTTCGAAAAACCTAGAACAGCAACCGTTCTTGATGGAAATTGCAGCAAAGAAACAAGAGTGTATCAAATTAAAGAAAACAATCAACAAAGTATAGAGAATTGATGCAATATCAATGATTAAGGGTTTGATTTATAAAACCCACCTCAAATCTGATCTCCAAGATCCAAGATACACGGATATAATGGTGGATGGATCTTCTCCAACTATTCCAAGGCTCAACTTCAAGATTTGGAGTGCAATGATCGGCTAGAATTGAAGATTGAGTGAAGAAATGAAGGAATTACACATTGTTTTATGATTTTCACCATGAAATCATGAAGAACGAAGATCAAAGGTTTACCAACAGGTTGGGGACGTGCTCCCTGGTCTCCTTAGCCTTCTTGGTCGGTTTGCAAGCAAGGATAAGAAGTGGGGTCGTAAAAGCCTTTCATTTGGCTTGGAAAAGGTACTTTTATAAGAAAATTGAGGAGAGAGAAGATACTTTATAAAAGTCTTTTAATTCCAAAATTGTTGCCACCACTTCTCCCTTGGTTTCTTGCATTCAAGGGCATATCTATCACCACCGAACTCCCTTCCAATATCCATGAATTAAGGGAAAAGAAAATAAGCACCTTAATCCATTATAATATTGATATATCTTTTTGAGTGGAAATTCTTTTCTTTATAATAAGGTGAGTGGAATTTCACCTCCTTAAGATATTTTCGGTCCTTGAAAAGCTCAAGGGCGTTCACACATACATATGAATCCAACCATTTTAATTTTGGTTGAGGGCCCTTTAATTAATACATCAATTTTTGCCCTAAATTGAATTAGGGTTTCAATTAAGCATTAATCTTGATTATTTTAATATCAAGATTCTCTCTTCTCCAACTTAATTCAAATGAGGAGTCCCTCTCATTTTCTTTGCTCTAAATGATGACAAGAAACATTAGGGACCTTATTGAAGTGGTAAATTGCATATTGAACCCTTGGTTTTGGGTAAATTGCACATTACTCCAAAACTAGGTTTTATGCACAAACATCGCTTTATCATCTCTTTCTTAGTGTTCAGGCTTCCATAAGCCATACCTCAGCATCATTTTCACTCTCATGATGATTCAACACATTAGGAACATATTATCATGCACAATTTCACTTAAACCCCTAAACTTGGGTAATTTGCACTTTAGTCCAAAACAAACAAAACATTGATTTCAACAATGTTCAAAAAGGACTAGAATTGCAATATAAGTTCCTCTTGAGCCCTAATTACCTTTCACAAGATGCGATTAAGCATTTAATCATCTTTCTTAATCAAAACACCTAGGGTTAAAGTATAACCCATGTCAGGGGTGTTACATCTCTGATGTTGAACCTCTTCCCATGCACTACAACAATAAAGCCTCCATATTTATTACAAGTAATCCTACTTTTCATGAGCACACAAAGCATATAAAATTGTATTGCCACATCATTCAAGAATCTGTCCTCTCTAGTCACATTTGTACTCCTTATCTCCAAAATGAAGACCAAGTTGCAGACATCTTCACCAATATACTTCCTAAGGCTCGCTTTACTACATTGAAGGACAAGTTGGACATGTTTGACATCTATACTCTAGCTTGAGGGGGGGTATTTCTATATAGGATTTACTGCTTTATGATTCACTTATGCTTTAGACGTGCCTTGTCTTTAGCTTTTCCTTTTATCCCATATTGCCAACTGGTTGTTTCTCACTTAATCTCTTATCCTATAAAAGAGAGTTCTTGTATTTGTTTGAAAAACATCAAATAAAGGTTTTCTCATTCTATAGTTCTTGTGATAATAACCTTGGGTTTAAGTCTCGTATTCAATGATATGTGAGTGAATAAATATCTCTTATTATAAATGTGTAATTTGAGGTATAAATATCATCATACTACATTTTGTCATTAGTGTTAATTATCCAATACTTATCTTTCACTTCTTTCCATTTTATTTGTAAAAGAGAAAACTACATATATATAATTGTTAGGTACATGTGTATTTATAAATGTCATTAAATATATATACATATTCAAGTTTCTAATATGTGACACGATTAATGATGACATTTCTAATATGCACAATTCTACTTATCGAATTTCAGAACATACTAATTTAAAGCTATTAATTAGTAGTAAGATAATGGCCTATTTAGTCTAAATTGTTATTATCATATTAATACTTTACAAAATGAAAGTGGGATTTCTATATAATGTTGTTTGCAATAAATCCTTATAGAATGGTCTTTGGGGATCAGAATTCGTAACTATTACTAGTTATTTATATACATAAATCAGTGTATATACTATTATAGTAAACGAAGATTGATTAGATAATTGTACCCAAGTGTAATCACTAAAAACATATTATTATTATAAGTAATTGTGATATCATCATGGACACCTTAAAAACTACATAACACTACATAGTTGTATGTATATTAAGATGTTACCCTAACTGCAATGGATCATGTAATTGTGTGGTTGAGTTTTCTTTTATTGCCCAGACATCCACATTATTATGTACTTAGTGACAAAGTATGGAGTTTGCTAATGTACGTATTATTATTTCTTATTGATTTTCAATGATCCATTTTCTTTTTATTGAGTATCATAAGTTTGGTGGACATATTGACATGTCATTGTAGTCTATAACAATTTTACCAAAGATCCTCCCATTCATACGGTGGAAATCTATTGATCCTGCACAAAGGGTCTAATGTGCATCTCATGTGTGGAGGGTTGTGCCGTTTTCTGGGGAAAAAATTTATTTGGGAGTGTGATGTGGAGGGCATTAATTGGATGATAGGTGGAGGTTGTGCAATGGATAAATAAATTTGTTTTGCTTATAACTTTTGAACCGTGATTAATTTTTTGACTAAACAAAAACCATTGGATTCCTTATAAAAATGCATTTCAACAAGACTAATGTTGATATTTTTTTGACAAAAAAATACAAAAGTGATATGTATAGGTGATGTGATGAGACACAAATTGTTCTATTTATAATTTGTAAACTGTGATGAATTTTTGAACGAAATAAAAATCATTAAATTTGTGAAAAAAATACATTCAAACAAGATTAATATTGATATATTTTTGAGGAAAGAGGTAAAAATAGAGGAGGGAAGTGATGATGGAAGATTAGATAAGTGAGGAGAAAAGTGGTGGGGGAAGATGAGGGAAGTGAGAGAATCCATGAGAGATGGGAAGTGATGGAAGTAAATGGAGGACATGAGTAAAGTACGTACGTATTCATGATAATTAGGCGTGTATTGATATTTAAAAATAGCCAAGAACTAATAAACACTTACCCAAAAATTTAAGTGCTTGAAAATAGTGAATATGCATCTAAAAATAGATAAAGGCACCTAAAGATGATTATATAGCACCCAAAAGAGACAAAAAGCACCAAAAAATAGTGATATGCCCACAAATGGCACCTACAAATGACTAAGTAGTGACTAAAAATGGCTAAATAACATCCAAATTTGCTAAAATTCTTAGGTGTCAAACAAACCTATTTGTGCGCCGTTACGTTGTTTTTGTTTGTCAATTACCGTAGATGTGATTTAGCATGTACAATATTTACTTGGGAACCATTTTTATACTTATGGTTGTCATTGAATCGTTTCTGGGCGTCAATTAACCATCTTTGGGTGTCAATTAGCCATTTATGGGTGTCATCAAGTTGTTGTTCAGCGTGAAGTACCCTTACACCCTATTTAATTCATACCACAATATTTGCAGTGCCACCATTAAGTTGTTCCTAGGTGTCAAACGAACCTTACATTATTTTTGGTTATCAATTTCCATAGATTTGATTTAGCGTGTACAATATTTACTTGGACATTATTTTTATACTTCATGGTGTCGATGAACCATTTCTGAGTTTGAATTAACCATCTTTGAGTGTCAATTAGAAATTTCTCGACGCCATTAAGTTACCCTTACACCTTATTTAATGTGTACAACCATATTTGGGCATCATTAAGTTATTCTTGGGTGTCAATCAAACCTATTTGGGCGTCATTATGTTTTTTTTTATTGTCAATTACCTTAGATGTGATTTAGCACGTACAATATTTACTTGGGCACCATTTTTATACTTCTGGGTGTCAATGAACCATTTTAGGGAGTCAATTAACCGTCTTTGGGTGTCAATTAGCCATTTCTGGACGCCATCAAGTTATTATTGGGTGTGAAGTATCCTTACATCCTATTTAATCCATACAACTATATTTGAGTGCCATTAAGTTGTTCTTAGGTGTTAAACAAACCTACTTGAGTGTTGTTATGTTATTTTTGGTTATCAATTACCTTAGCTGTGATTTAGCACATATAATAATTACTTGAGCACAATTTTTATACTTTTGAGTGTCAATGAACTATTTCTAGATGTCAATGAACCATCTCTATGTGTTAGTTAACCATTTGGGTGCCAATTCATCTGTTTATTTTTTAAGTGTTTGGACATCACATAATCATTTTTTATTTCTTTTAAAATTAATCACAGTTTGAAAATTATAAACAAACAAATATTTCTCTCATCACATCACATCTACATTTCACTTTTATGTTTTTTCTCAAAAATATATCAATATTAGTCTTTTTGGAATTTATTTTTCATAATGAATCCAATGATTTTTGTTTTGTCAAAAATTTCATCATGGTTCAAAAGTTATATGTAAAATAAATTTATGCTACAGTTACATAATTTCCAGCAACTACCCAATCAACCCAATCAGTGTCTGCCACATCATTCTCTCAGACTACATTAGGTATAGTGAGGGCCAGTGGTTGCAGGCAGTTGGGGAGGCAATATTGACATCTAGTTTAGGCATGTGCCACCTGTGCGTGAAAACACGTGAGCGTGCCTAAATTTTAGTATTTCATGGGGGTCCAGGAGATGGCGAGAAGTCCTATAGATCCTTCACACAATTGTTTTGGGTTGGGCGATGTACTCCATTTGTAGTGGTATTGATGGAAGTGGAGAAGTGGCTCTGAGGCATGGGTGTTGTTGATGGATGTGGTGTGAATGATTTAGGCTAAGAAAATGATCTGGTCACACGTTGATATCAGTCACGCATGGGTTAAGCGAAGGGGAAAGGCTGTTTTCAGAGAGTTGAGAATTTTTGCCTTTTTGGATGAGTAGTTTTTGAAGAGTTGAGCAATTTTGTCTTTTAGAATGGTGATATTGCAGGTTGGTAGGCGATGAGGTGTTAGTGGCATGGCAGAGTAATTTTGGGATGACACAAATAGACATTTATTGGTGAGAGAGAAACTTATTTCGCATATAACTTTTAATCCTTGATGAATTTTTTGACAAAATAAAAACTGTTGGACTCCTTGCAAAAAAATAGTTTCCAACAAAACCAATATTGATGCACTTTTGAAAAAAATGATACGAAATCTAGAAATAAGTATTATTAGGTGGTAGGTGGGTATGATGTTATGAGAGACAAATTTATTTTATTTATAACTTTTATTCCATGTTGTATTTTTTGACAAAATAAAAACCATTAGATTCTTTACAAAAACTACACTTTATTGACACTAATATCGACATAGTTTTGGGAAACAATATACAAAATATAAAAATGAGTATTATATATTTTGAGTTAAATGTTTCTTTCTTGCTAATACACTAACTCAAAAAATAAGTGCATTAAAGGAAAGAGATAAGGGAAGTAAAACAAAGAGAGGAGGGTTGCACAAATCAACCATTCATGATCAATGAACTCCATTTCATGTGTTACCAGGTTTAACTCAGTTTTGGGTGTCAATTACCAATGTTTGGGTGTCAATTGTCCATTTTGGGTACACCTACCCATTCACTTGGTACCATTTGATGACAACTGGGTGTTGATTAAGTCCATTAAGTTTTAGACATTGTTAACTTATTTTTGGGTGTCAATTACCCATATATGGGTGTCAATTGTCTATTTTTGGGCACATTTACCCATTCACTTGGTGTCATTTCATGGGATAATGGGTGTTGATTAAGTTCATTAATTTTTGGGTGTCGTTAACTTATTTTTGAGTGTGATTTTCCCATGTATGGGTGTCAACTATTCATTTTTGAGCGCACTTACCGGTTCACTTGGTGTCAATACATGTGCTACTGGGCGTTGATTCAGATCATTAAATTTAGGACACTGTCAACTTGTTTTTTGGTGTCAATTACCCTGGGTTGGGTGTCAATCGATGTGCTAATCAATGCATTGGATTTTCTCTCTCATCTAAAAATGGGCAATTGACACCTAGAGTTACTTAATGGTGCCTATAAATCAACAAGACTAATGTCATTTTATGTGTTACCAGTATTGACCAGTAGATCATGTTTTAGGCATCATTAAGTTATTTTTAGGTGTCAACTATCCATTTTTGGGCGCCAATTATCTATTTTTAGGCGTCATTAAGTAACTTCAAGTGTCAATTACCTATTTTGATTTTGGTGCATCATTAATTTCTTTTGGGTGTCAATTACGTATTTTTTGGAGCACTTACGCATTCACTGGGCGTAAAATTGATAAAAGCGGCCAAAAAACAGCTTAGAGCGCCGAAAATGGCTAAATAATGCCTATAAGTGGCTAAATAGTGCCCAAAATTTGCTAAAATCGCCATAAAATCTTTAAAATCATGATAAACTATTTATGGCAGTCAAACAAATCTATTTTGGTGTCATTACCATGTTATTTGTTGTCAATTACCTTTAGTCATGATTTAACACATATAATATTTATTTGGTAGCCACTTTTGTGATTTTAGGAGCCAATGAACCATTTATGGGCATCAATTAACCATCTCTGGGTGTCGATTACTCATTTCTAGGCACCATTAAGTTGTTTTCAGGCGTGAAGTAGCCATACACATTATTTATTGTGTACAACCATATGTGGGCATCATTAAGTTGTTCTTGGGTGTCAAACAAAATTATTTGGCACCATTATGTTAGTTTTGGTTTTCAATTACCTTAGTCGTGATTTAACACTTACAATATTTACTTGGGCACCATTTTACACTTATGGGTGTAAATGAGCCATTTATTGGCATCAATGAACCATCATTGGGTGTCAATTAGTCATTTCTGGGCGTCATTAAGTTGTTGTTGCACATGAAGTATCTTTACACCTTATTTTAATGTGTACAACCATATTTGATCACCACTAATCTATTCTTGAGTGTCAAATAAACCTATTTGGGCTCCATTATGTTGTTTTTAGTTGTCAATTACTTTATCCATGATCTAATGTGTATAATATTTAGTTGGGCATCATTTTTATATTTCTGGCTATCAATGAACCATTTTTGGGCATCAGTGAATTGTCTCTGGGTATCAATTAACCATCAGGCGCCTATTCATCAGTAGATTTGTGAACTGTTTGGGAGTCAAAAAATTATTATTGGGAGTCATTAAGTTGTTGTTGGGTGTCAAACAAACCTATTTGGGTGTCATTACATTGTTTTTAGTTGTCAAAAACCTTAGTCATGATTTAACATGTACAATATTTTCTTAGGCTCCGTTTTTATACTTATGGGTGTCAATGAATCCTTTCTGGGCATCAATGAACCATCTCTAGGTGTCAATTAACCATTGGGTGCCAATTAATCTATGGATTTGTTGAATGTTTATTTTTTTATATTTAGCCAACAACTTATTTTTTCTCTCAACCAGTCTAATTTGAATGTATTTTTATCACAAATATAATAGTTTTTAATTTCTTAAAAATACATCATGGTTTAAAAATTATTGATAAAATAATTTTCTCTCTCATCACAAATTTCTCAAAAATATATATGTATTAGTCTTGTTGAAATGTATTTTTCCTAACGAATCTGATGATTTTTATTTCAATAAAAAATACCCCACGGTTCAAAAGTTATAAGAGAAACAAATTTATTTGTCTTTTACATAACCTCCTACAACCACCCAATTAGTGCTCGTCACGTCATCCTTTCAAACCAACATTCCCCAACCTTTTGTGTGATCCATTTGTGCTGAGGCTGCCATGTGTTGGTTCTTGGTTGGAGCAAAAAAGAAAGTGGGAGAAGAGGGGACCACAACAACCAAAGGTGGTTTTGTCCTGCGCGTGACCCCTGCGTGTAATGGGCGTGAGATTTCTCTAATTGTAGTCATTAAAGCTAATGTGGTAACAATGGTCTTCTGGATTTGGAGTGGGCTATTGAATAGGTATATTATTATGGTACAGGAAGGTGGCTCATCTTCCTCCTCCATTTCTTGATCTGAAATAGGAGACAGACTGGATGTGCCTGAGACAAGGAAGCCTAGTAGGCTGAGAGGGTCAAGGTTACTCAGTTGTAAGATTGCATTGGTGTTAATATCTAGAACTTTAATTGAAGGAGATGAGAGATAGAATTTTTGCATGTGTTGTAGGGTGCTATGTTGGTAAGCAGATGATGAAGGTCTTATTATAGATGTCATGAAATGAGTGAGGTGGATGGGCTTGGCAGCAGTGTGGTGGTCGCCATTATAGTGAATATAGAAGGCAATATCAGCCCTCACAAGAACCTCTACAGTAGAGAGTACTTACAGACAGTGCCCTCACCTTGTCAAAGAGGTTGGGTGCAAGGAAGAAGGAGAAGATAAGGAACCAACACTTCTAGTGAGTGATTGGAAAAAGGTGGACGAGAAAGTTATAGTGGAAGAGAGTAGTTGATAAAGAGGGAGTGAAGGAGGAGAGGAAGAGGGAGAACAAACGTCTGTCATGATTCGATGGCTGCGATCAAAGGGGACATTGGCTTGGGGATAGAAGATTTGGAGTCGGAAACACGTCATTGGTAACTGGGATTAGTAATAAGCCTTGTCAAGGAGACAAATAGTAACCACATAGAGGGCGTGGCCGCATATCACATGAAAATTAAAGCAAACTTAGGTTTAATTGATAGTGTTGAGTACAATGGTATGCATTAAATTTTTTGAATTCAATTAATTAAATGAGGGGGTAAATAATGTCGAAATGACTTGATACTAGACACATGTGCTAATTCAGATGTGAGGAGTCAACTTTTAACATTAATTTCACCTTTTGAATGTGTATGCTATTTAGTTTATCTATTTTATTGATAAGTACGTAGTTAATTTCTATTTTTGTGTGGAAAAGGTAGTAACCTTTTATTGATAACTCATCATTCCAATGGAGTTTGAATGTTATAATAGATATATAGGGGCATCTTAATGAACCCTTTTAAATTAAAACCAACTATGTAATTAATGATACATATTATAAAGTGTGAAATTTTGAATTGTCAAAGTATGATCTTATAGTTCCTGTCATCAATCATTGATATGATCATTCTCTGCTTTCAAATAACGATAGATAATCTAGGCCATCATAAGGGTATGAGATTACTAATATGGGATACTTCCATCCTTAGTGGCTTGAAATTCCAAAAAATGAGACAACCTGTTTACATGCACCAATCTTAATTTCCCCCGCACTACATTGTCCTTCATGACCAAACATCCTTGTTGAGCATATGGGGACTTCAATCAGTATCATTAACCACCAAATTCTTAAACTTTGATCTTCTTCTATTTTCCTCACTCAACTAAATTGTATGATAGGGTGTCACCTTCATCTTTTCAATTGTACTTCTAAAATCCCTTCCTATTTTTCAATGAGATGATGCTAGAGTTTTGTATCAAAATAATAGAGAAAGGTGTTGGCTCTGGTGTTGACATTCCTTAGTTTGGTGAGATACGTATTTATTTTTCATATTGTGTATCCTTCTCTTTGTTTGCCTGGTCGTTTTTGTAATCTTCAGTTTTGTTATAACATGTGATGTGTGATTTACCACATGAGAAAATTTAATTGGGATGAAATCCCTACAGTTGACCCTTACCAAATGTAAGATAATCACACATGTAAGCCATCATATCTTATCATAGTATAGGTCATGATTGAACCCAAAGAAAAAAATTTGTAAGAAATTTTTGGTCAAAATACCTAGACAGGAACTAGTATCTATCACAAGATTGAGTTTGGTGTAATTAAACTAAGGTTGTAAGAATCAAACAACTAAATTAAGGTTCTAGTTATCAATGGGTGAAAATACTATGGTGGAATTACCTTCAACAAACCTATTATCATTCTATCTCTCACCCCAACATATCCAACATGGATATGTATGTTGAGGCCAGGAAAATCCCCCTTCTATCATTAGGATTAGTTCCTAGACATATATCACTCTAAGCTCACCATTGTGTTACTTTGAGATCACACATATATCACCTCAAAAAACATCTATGAGAAATTATCATCAATAGTTAAGTATAAATCAATCAATATCCTAGATCCTAGATTCAATGATATCTACACTTAGTATCTAATAAACATGTAAACTTGATAATCAGGCAAGAAGACAAGCATCAAAATGACTAATTCCAAACATATAATGGTTCATACAATAGTAGATGCAGTGAAGAGAACAAAATTGGTAGTAGGGATACTCCTCGCACCCTAGTGATGGAACTACTCACACATGATTAAAAATACAAGTCCAACATAGAAAAAGAGAGAGAAGTTCATTGTCATAGATAAGAACAAATAGAAACCATGGTGTGCAAGAGTGGTTCTTAAAACTCTAGAAAAAAGGCATCAAATAGTAGATATACTCCTTGACATTCTCCAGAGATGGACTAGAACTTGTCTATCTCTATTCCTTGTGGACTAAACCCACCGTCCTAGAGACAAATTAAGTAGGTGGAGTATGGATATGAGTCTATGGTGAAGGTCATACTTGGCTTAACTTCCATTGAAGTCTAGATATGTAGTTGTGATGAGGTCTAGAATCTTTTCAACCAATACATTAATGGTGAGGGTCAATGAAAGGGGGTTGATTTTAGATAAAATGAACACTATGGACTAAAAATGGAAGCCTAGAGGCATAGTTTGTTGAACCTTTTCATGGTGGCAGTTACCTTATATTTATAGGTAGGGGATAGGTTTTGGAACCCTTCCCAACCACCTTGCATTTGAGTATCAGCCACTACATAAAACAAAGGTCAATAACTAGAGATAAATGATGGGGCATGACCCTTTATTCTTCTCATTAGAGCAGGCCGTTACATTGGCATCAAAATCTATGTAGCTATCAGGGTGAGTTTCTTGACCGACCATCACAAGATGGTGTAGGATGGGCATCAAAGTGGATGCTAGGTCACCCATCGAAGGTATGCCATGGGAGGTTGTGCAAGATGGTGGTATGATCATTCGTCACAACATGGGGACAAAATCTTCATCATACAGGATTCCCATCGATGTTGGGGTATGCTCACTCATTAGGGTACGAGCTAGGGGTTCCATCGGGGTCATGTGATGGATTGGATTTTCCTTTCTTCATCTAGGTACTTTCTAAACCCTACCTTTCTATATCTTGATTTCAATCTTTGTAGTCAGATACACTTTGAAACATAATTGATAAACCTTGAATGAAATTAATGTACATATGATGCTCAATTTCATTTCTAACCTAGTCTACAAACCTAGTACTCATCTCCCTTCTTTCATTCTTTCTATTTTGATCTTATTTAAAAACACATCCACACCTAGACTTTATGCTCATGTTTTAGATATTATCATCATGATTCCAACACATGTTTCTTGCTCCCATCAGAGTTCAAATGAGGTTTGTGTAATGTTTTGATTTCACCTATTTCACCTAACCATTTTATTCTTTTTTTGGCCTGGGGTCATCCTCCTTTGGGCCTGGGACACCCGTGGCCAACTACCTTTCCCTTCCATTTCTTTTCTCCGATCCTCCTTTGCTCTCACCCACTTGATGAAATTGGGCCGTTCACGTCCTTTGTGGACCGCATGATTCCCAAACCACCTTCTCCTTCACAAGGTGGGAGATGGGACAAGAATTAATGAGATGTGTTGGCCGGGTTAGTGTATCTGAGCCTCTCTTTTGGCCTTGTGACCCATCGTCGCAACCATTGGGTCTCACACACATAGGTTGGGATAGCCAGAAGCCACCATGACCACCCATGGCCGCCACCCCATTGGAAAACTCTAGGGATGTCTCCATGCTTCCTTCCTCCACTATATAAATCCCTGACCCTTCTCATCCTATCCACATTCCTTTCTCGACAACGCGTAAGTGTTGCTTCACTCCCTTCTTGGCCACCGCCTCCCCTTTTCTCAAGTTCGAGGACTACATCTGCGAGGAGGGAGATAACCATGCTGGACCACCGTACATTACTCTCAGTCTCTCACAGATGCCATCTCCCCCCTAATGCACAGTAACATCTGGGATCCGATATTGTACCTCAACACCAAGACAAACATTGCAAGCAACCCTACCTTCACCCCACCTTACCTCTGATTGTGGATAACCGCCCTCACCCGGTCGCCCCCCTCAACCTGCCACCCCCAATTTCCACTCACCCCATGAACTGCGAGTGTGAGGCCTCTCGTCATTGCCTAACCTATGGGCTGGCCCAAATCTTCCCTCCTCATGGCCCAAATCAAGGCCATCTCCCTGAAAATCCTCCATGAAATATTTTAATTAGTGAACAAACTTAAAAAACATATATCTCTCTCACCTATTATCTAAATATCAAAGTGTTTTGTACCAAACTAATCAGAAAAACACCACCTTACAACTGGTGCTAACAATTGTTCCTAATTTTGTTCATAACTATACTGATTTACTATTTAAACAGAACCCTCATGTATTATGACTTAAATGATGTACCTTTATGTAAGAAATGATGTATCATAAACACATGTGTGGTCTCAAACCTAATTGATCCTTATTTAAACATTTCAACTTCAAAGTCAGTAACCCTTAACATGTCTTGTGCACTTTTGAATCAATATCACATACTATCATGCCTTATGATCCTCATAATACCTTAAGTGCTCACTTTTGTGCATGAATGTGACCTAAATGACCTAAGCTTGTAACCACAAGATGTAAGTGTGATTTTTTTATCCTTTCCCTGATCTATCTAGTTGAAACTAGCTCTGGACTCATCTTGTATATCTTGTAAACATGGATTTTCTAAATAGACATTAGGTGCCTAATGATGCTAGTACCATGATGAGTATTATGTGCACATGTTTGATATGAAAGGAATCATGATGTTTTGTTGTAAGACCTAGGTTTATAAGAACATCCATATGCTTTGAAACATGATTAGTCTTCAATCTCTACTAATCTAAGTCTTCCCCACATTGTTCTTCTTAAACCGTAGATCATCCTTGAGGAGATTTACTTTGAGCATCTTGTTCTAGGTTTACCGCTTTGTCCCACCATGAAAGGTACACTTTTATCATCCTTGAACTATTAGAATTTCTATGACTTGGTTGCTATCTATATATGTAGATTCTAAGATTGGTGATGATTACTTGGTTAAACTACTGACAATTAGGTTACCTCTTATTAACATTTGATATATTATATTTTATTCAAAACCCTCAAATAGTAACTTAGAGATACCATTATACAAACCCTTGTGCCTCACCCAATTGATGGGTTTTGGGCACAAGGCACCATGCTCCTCCTAGAGATGTCAAGAGAGGAACACAACACATGTAGAGATAGTGACAACTCAATGGCAATGGTCATTTGGGCCCCTCATGGTTGGAACATGGGTAATCATTAGATTTGTGCCTTAATTGACCCTATGGACTCTTAGTATTGGAAGTTTTCACATGAATACAAGGCCTTACAATGAAATGATAAAGTATAATGGTCAATGCACATAAAATTTACTTTTGAAGACATTTTATTTCCTTGTTAAGTATTGCTTTGTTTTTCTATGTTTTTCTTAACTGGCAAGATAAATTATGTTAATCTCTTAAAGACGTGTTAGTTTTGATCTTTCATAGAGTACCCTTGAAATTGCATTGAACATGTGTCATATTTTTGTTCCCTGTTAAGTAATGGAAAGTTACATCACTTTTAGAAGAATCTTCTCCAACATCTGTCATGGGGCTTGTAGTAACTAAGGGTTTATCTTCTTGTTGATGTAATAGAGTAGTTAAGTTGAACTTTGTCTACTTTATGATGTTTCCTTTGATCTTTTTTGTACTTAAGACCTTTGGTTCTAAATATGTGTTGGATATTAGATTGCCCTGATATATATGCTTGTGTGTTCTATGCTATTCTACAGATGGGCGTCTAAAGCCTATTGTCGATTACTCTGTAGTCAATGGGGATAGGTTGAGGGTAACAAAAAACTTTGTTACAAATGGTATCAGATCCAAACACATGAGCCTCTATGCATGTAGGGCATAAAACATCATTAAAACCTAGGTAGGACCAAAGTCAATAATGGTGAATGTAAGGTAGTAACTATGGTGCACCATGTGGAGGTTCTAGCTAGTAATTTCTCCCAATCTGCCCAACTACAATGGCTTGTGTTCCTCCGCACATCTATCTACCATAAAAAGATCCAAGATTGGATTAGGTCTCTTCCTTTAAGCTTAGAGAGTCTTCTAGCATCTGATCTCTTCTTTAAGGACTACCGTCGGCCATCCAATTAGATGTGATTAGGTAGTATCTTATCTCTTTCTCTCTATGGACTATATTCTCAAGATCATTCTATATTGGGGTAGATTAAGGATTGGTTACAACTAAAATACAAAGTTAATTTGTAATAATGTGAAAATGAGACCACGATGATGTTATACTAAAGTTTTGAACCATGATCACAAAGATTTCCCTGATAATGTTAATAACCCACCTTACAAATGCCTCCTAAGACTCATGCCACCTATGCCATCACCTCAGACACCAAACTAGGTGATAAGGGCAAGGAAAAGGGGGAAATAGTGGAGTTAGAGGATACTGAAGAAACCCCTGCCAACAAGACCATGGCCTCAGGGGTCTGGGAAGAGTAGAAGTGTGTCCTCATGGATCTCATGCATACCCTGGTCAACCACACCACATTAGTATTACCCAAGGTATTTGAACCCCATAACCCTAATCCTATAGTCCCCACCATCTCTGATTTCCTCAAGCTTAACCCAAAAACCTTCCCTGATGAGGGTGAGAGTGTTGTCAAAGACAAGGCTACTACTTGGCTCCTTGCCATGGACAACACTTTTAGGCTCCTTAGGTGCCCTGAAGGGGACAAGATCACCTATGCCACCTTCCATCTTAGGGGAGCAACCAAGTTATGGTGGGACAAGTACATCCACTCACAACCAGATCTCCACCTTGACTGGGAAACCTACAAACCTATCTTCACTAACCGTTTCATGTATATCTGTGAGAGAAAGGAAAGGAGGAATAATTCTATCACTTCACCCAAGGGAACTTGTCTGTAGCTGACTATGGGAGGAACTTCCATCTCTTGGAACGCCATGCACCTGGATTGAATGAAGAGAATAGGGTGGACCATTACTCAATGGGTTACACCTCGCTCTGTGCTTTTGTGTCATACTCTCGCCCCACCACCTTTCAAGACACTTTATGATCAGGTCTTGTCTATGGAGAGAACTCTGGGTTACGGAACCAAGAAAACACCTAGCCTATGCAACCTAGGGTTTACTAATGTAGTGATAGCTGCCCAAGGCCCTAAAGGACCACCTCATCACAACAACAACAGGAGTTGGGGTAGGGTTTGTCGTAGAGGCAATGGTAGTCAGAATAGATGCTAAGTAAGGGTAAACAACAACAACAACAACCAACAACCCAAGCCAGGTCAGAACCATGTAGACAACAACGGTTAGCGTGTGGTCCCAAGGTACACCAATTGTGGGGCCCGTCACCCTAGCCCATGCAGATTCCAGAGACCAGTGTGCCACTTTTGCAAGGAAGCAGGGCACTTCCGAGGAGCTTGTCCCTACCCTGCTTCACCATGGGCCAACAAGGGTAAGCAGCCTGAGCATTGACAAGCTCACATTTTTGCCATTAATGCTGAGGAGGCTAAAGCAAATGGAAATCATTTGATTGAAGGTAACCCTAATTCTGAATTTCTACTTGTTAATAATTTAAGTAACTGTAAATGAATAATAACATACACATATGTTTATAATTAGGTACTTGGCCCTCTATGATCACCCCGTTGTGTCTCTATTTGATTCTGGATCTACTCATACCTTCATATCATTATGTCTTTCAATGTTTCTCAACCTTAAACTGAAAGACCTAGTATATAACCTCAATGTTTCAACCCATAGTGGTAGGATTTACACCACTTATCATGTGGTAGAAAATGTCCCCCTCTTTTATGGGTCTCACAAACTTGTAACTAACTTTACCTTGCTTAAGATGGAGGAATCTGACCTCATTTTTGGAATCGACTGGTTATATAAGAACCATGCCATGATTGATTTCCATCTAAAGAAAATCATCATCTCTAGACTCAATTCCCCTATCATTACCATTCTTGGTAGGAAAGATTGATCTAGGAACCTTGTCATTTTTCCATGAAGGCTAAATCATTGATATCCAAAGGGTGTAGATCATATTCGGATATTGTGACCTAGTAAATCCTAATACATCAGCTCTGGACTCTATTGAAATGGTACGTGAGTATCTCAATGTCTTTCTTGAAGAACTTCCTTGTCTGCCTCCCACTCATGAAATCAAGTTATCTATTAACCTTGTTCCCAATATTGCACCTATCTCTTGACCCCCATACTGGATGGCACCGATTGAGATGTGTGAGCTCAAGAAATAGTTACATGATCTTCTTGATAAGCGTTTTCTATGACCAAGTTCTTCTCCTTACGGTGAACCTATTCTATTTGTGAAAAAGAAAGATGGTTCTATAAGGATGTGTATCGATTACCGCATATTGAACCAGGCTACTGTCAAGAACAAGTATCCCCTCTCGAGAATTGATGACATGTTTGATCAACTTCATCACACCCACATCTTCTCTAAGATTGACCTTTGTTTTGGTTACCACCATCTTAAGGTCAAAGAGGAAGATGTCTAAAATACAGCCTTTCAGACTTGTTATGGGCATTATGAATTTGTAGTTATGTTATTCGACTTAACAAATGCCCCTATAGTGTTCATGACTCTAATGAATAGAGTTTTCTAGAATTTCTTAGATGATTGCATGGTGGTCTTCATTGATGAATTATTTATCTTCTCCATGGACCATGAGCCTCATCGATCCCATCTTCACAAGGTGTTGGACATTCTCCAGACACAAAAGTTCTATAGGTAGTTTCCCAAATGTGACTTTTGGATTGACAAGTTCATGTTCTTGGGACACTTCATCTCTGGAGGAAAGATCTCTGTTGACCCTACCAAAGTCTCAGTTGTTCTTGAGTGGAAAACCCCAAAGACCATTTTTGAGATATCCAATTTCCTTGGGTTAGCAGGTTACTATCACCGCTTCATTCTGAACTTCAGTAACACTGCCCTACCCCTCACGAAGTTAACTTGAAAATGGGAGCACTTTGTATAGTCTGAAGCTTGTGACTCTAGCTTCTTAGAGTTCAAGACCAGGCTATCTTTTTCTCCTGTTCCGACCCTTCATTTAGGAAATGATGGGTTTGTCATCTTCAATGATGCTTCAAGGTTTGGTCTTGGATGTGTGCTGACACAAGAAGGCAATGTAGTTTCCTATGCTTCCATACTGTTGAAACCATATGAGGTCAACTACCTTATGCATGACCTTGAGCTTGTAGCCATTATCTATGCCTTAAAGATCTGGAGCCACTACCTCTATGGTGCTACTTTGGACATCCTTATAGATCATAAAAGTTTGAAGTATATCTTGACTCATAAGGAACTAAATATGAGATAGAGGAGATGATTGTACTACTTGAAAGGCTATGACTTCAGCATCACTTACCATCCTGGTAATACAAATGTGGTAGTTGACACCCTGAGCAGGAAGCATGCCACTTGTGCTGTGATCTTTACCACATAGTGGAAATATATGGAGTTTCTTTCTCCCATGGCCCCAAAGAACTTGGGTGATAGTATTATATTGGCTAGAATCAATGTGAAACTAGGTCTTCACTTTGAATTCTAGAACCACAACAAGGTAGTTCCAGTCTAGAAGAAATGATGAAGCTCTTAGAGAAACCTCATGCACACTCTATGTGGGTGTTGATGGAGGTATCTGGTATAAACAACATTTGTGGGTCCCAAAAGATTCTTCTCCGAGGGACAACATTATGAATGAATCTCATGGGTCCAAGTACACAGTTCATCCTGGTTCAAAAATATTGTACAAAGACTTGCAAAGGCACTTCTGGTGGAGAGACATGAAGACTGATATTGCTACTTTTATCTTAAAATGCCTTACATGCCAACAGATCAAAGTCGAACACCAAAGAACTGGTGGCTTGCTGCAGTCATTACCTATCCTAAAGTGGAAATGGGATAACATCACCATGGACTCTGTAGTGGGTCTACTAAGAACCAATAAGGAAATGGATGCTATATGGTTCATAGTCGACTGCTTGAGCAAGTCATCCCGCTTCATTCCTATCAATACAACCTCCAAGGTCACTGAACTTGTTGAGTTGTATGTTAGAGGCATAGTGAGACTGCAAGGAATTCTCGTATCTATTGTCTTAGACAAGGGTGCCAAGTTCACTTCACACCTATGGCAATAGGTTCAATAAGAGTTGGGAATTCAAATGAACTTCAATACAACATATCATCCTCTGACAGATAGGCAGTTAGAAAGGACAACTCAGATCTTGGAGGATCTTCTACGGTCTTATGTTCTTGATTGGGGTGGTTTGTGGGACCACTAGATTCCCCTAGTGGAGTTTTCCTACAACAACAACTAACAGTCTAGTATTGGCATGCCTCCATATGAAGCCTTATATGGGAGGTCATGCATGTCACCTCTCTACTAGGATGAAGTCGGTGAAAGACAAATTTTGAAATTTGAAGAGCTGCAATTGTATTCTGATAATGTTTATCAGATCAAGCAAAGGTTGAAGAGGGCATAGGACATGAAAAAATCTTATGTGGATGCTCATAGGACTGAATTGTCTTTCAAACTTGGAGAGCATGTGTTCTTGAAGATCGGGCCGATTCGGGCCATTGCAAAGAACAAGGGGAAATTGAGTCCTAGATATGTGGGTACATTCCAAATCTTGGCCCGTATTAGAGAATGTGGTTATAGAGTGACCCTACCTCTAAAGTATAGTATGATTCATAATGTATTTCATGTTTCTAACCTGAAGAGATGTGTGAAGGATCCTAGCCATGTTTAGAACCATAAATCAATTGAGTTGAGAAACTCTTTAGTCTATCAGGGGGTGCTAGTCAAGATTATGGATAGCCGGACTAAGGAGCTCAGGAACAAGAAGACAAATTTGGTGAAGGTGTTGTGGAAGCACCAGAGCAACAACAAAACCACCTGGGAGCTCAAGTCCTACATGGAGTCATGATTCCCTGACCTTTTCAACGATGTCTAATTTTGAGGACAAAATTCCTTTTTAAGGAGGGGAGGATATGATGGACTGGATTTTCCTTTCTTAATCTAGGTACCTTATAAACCCTACCTTGCTTTATGTGCCCTAGTTTCAATCTTTGTAATAAGATACACTTTGATACATAATTGATAAACCTTGAATGCAATTAATGTGCATATGATGCTCAATTTCATTTCTAAACTAATTTACAAACCTAGTAGTACCCTTCTTTATTTCTATTTTGATATTATTTAAAACACATGAACACCTAGAATTTATTCTCATGTTGTAGAAATTTTCCTCGCGATTCCAATGCATGTTTTCTTGCTCCAATCAGAGTCCAAATGAGTTTTATGTAACATTTTGATTTCACCTATTTTCCCTTACATTTTTGTTCTTTTGTTTGGCCTTGGGCTGGCCTCCTTTGGACCCAGGCCACCTTGGCCTACTACCTTTCCCTCCCTTTTATTTTCACCTAGTCCTCCTTTTCTCTCGCCCACATGATGTAGCTGGGTGGTTCACGTCCTTTGCAGATTGATGAGGATGCCAGGGATACTGGGCACCATCCGACGGCTAGCGGTTCTTCTCCCATATCTCTCTCTATGAAGGAGAAAGTGGTCAGGGAAATCCTGACCTATAGCACAAGATGCATTGTGTCAGTGTACATGAGCCTCTCTTTTGGCCTTGTGACCCGCCGCCACATCCAATGAGGCACACATGCATAGGTTGGGTAGCTGGCAACCACCAAAACCACCCATGGCCATCACCCCATTCGTAAACCCTACGGACATCTCCATGATTCCTTCCTCCTCTATGTAAATCCCCAACCCTTCTAATCCTATCCCCTAGCCCTTCTCTACGATGCGGAAGAATTGGTTCACTCCCCTCTTATCGCCTCCCCCCTTCTCTCAAGTTCGAGCACTACAACTACGAAGAGAATGACTATTGTATTAGTCTTAGATTGATTAGTAATCAGTGTGGCATCCTCAGTAGGTCCATCTTGATGTGTAGAATTAGCTTTATTTTCCTTATCCATACTTTATATGTCTTCTCGAGTGTCACCATTCTCATATGCAGTTCAACATATGGTTGTTCTCAACCTTACGTAGTTCCCATGATGTCTTTGTTGGTGTCTTCTGATGAGGCAGACTTATTATTCTTGTTCTGATGCACGGATATTTAGTCATTTTACAAGCTTGTTTTCCCTTAGTTTTGTGCATGCATTTGTTATTTTCATGAGATTTTATGCACAAACTCTTATGAATAGCCTTTTTCATTGAAATGCATCAATTTATGTATTTTTATTGAATTTTAATCAAATTTTACAAATCTGAGGACTAAGACACGTTTTTGGTTGTACTTCAGGTACACATCAAGCGTGAAGACTCGATACTACTGAGTCCATACTCGATAGTACCAATTTCACATCAATAAAAATAGCCAAGTGAAACATGCAGACTCGTTACTACCAACACCCATCTTGGTAGTATCGAATCATCATCAGTAGACTCCTCAAAGAATCATAGAAACTCGGTACACCAACAAAAAAGTTGGTACTACCGAGATTACATCAGATGATGACCACTTTTGAAGCGTCGTTACTATCAACTCAAATCGATAGTACTGTACGAGTGTGAATTTGAAGAACCCTAAAAACTCAGTACTACCGAGTTACAACTCGGTACTATCAAGACTGTCCACAGAGATAAGATCAACATCAGCAATCTAATCCAACAGCTGGTATTTTCTCATGGAAAAGAGCCATACTATAACTACATGGGAGGACGCCAGACATAGGCATCATGTCGTAGTCCATTACTCAAGATCGGAGAGACAAAGGAGGAGAGACCGGGACTGAAGGCTACATCTAGGAGCAATTCCAACACTTCCAGGGGACTGTTTTATAGTTGAGAGACAGCAGAACGCCCGTGCACCAAAATGTGATTCTCCAGAGTCACTTTTCTTCAGGGGGTTAACATAGTTCATTCGATTTTCCCACATTTTTCTTCTTCTCTATCATGCTATCGACTACAGAAACCATACAAGGCTAAACCCCTTATTCCTTAGGACCCGGGAGTAGCTCGGGGATGCATTGTATCTAAATTCTATTATTGATATAGATTTTCTCTTACTATTTGAATATGAATCAATGGAAATCGCATGTCCTTATTGTGCATGATCACCACAATTAGCGTATCATATCCTTAATAACTGCTGAAAAGGGGATTAAGGGTTAGAAACACATAGGTTCACCCGTTTATCTGCATCCCTTGTGAAAGGTGGGGCATAAATGAGAGGAGATTACCCACAGTTAAACCAAAAGCACCTAACTAATAAATCAATTACTATGAGAATGGAATTGGCTTTAGATTAGGTAGGGGAATTACACTATAAAAGAGGGTAGTTTCTAGCTACAGGAAATTTGTACCAGTAATAGGGAGGTAGATACAGTGTCACCCGTGGTGAAACTATGTTCTAAGGAATCTGTCATCATAAAAATCATTTCAATTTTATTTTCCATTTTTAATTTCTTGCTTCTGTTCAAAACAACTAACCCAATCAATTTTCATCGGCCTAGCTGATCAAACTGTAGTTAGTACTAGTCTTTGGACAACCGCTTCCCTGAGTTTGACTCAGGCCTCACAGGGCTTGTATTATAAGATGCATACACTTGCATTTTGCATGCACAATAAAGTCATGTCAAGTTTTGGCACCATTGTCGGGGAAGCGGCAATAGTCCAACACTACAAGTGATGTGGTTGGCCACTCTAGGCCACTTTTTCTTTTCTGATTTTATTTTTTCTCTTTTGAGCTGAAATTTCAAATATCAATTTTTAATTTCTTACTATCTCTTTTGCTTACACCAATATTATCTCTTTCAGGTGATAGTTTATGGTGCAAATGTGTAGTGCGGACTATGGAGACTCCACTTATAGTAGTGCGACAGTTGCTACATTAAGAGATAAAGCCCAAGCGTACAACAATTTGGCAAAGGGATTAACCCCTAGCACGCCAGACACTCCTCCAGTAGATACACCCATTCCAGTTGAACAATTAGAGATGGTTGAGGAGAAGACTATTTTGGAGAAGATCAAAGCATCATCGTCAACTGAACAACTGGGTCCCATAAAAAGGCAGGCAGTTGATGTGGGCAGTTTTAAGATTGCCCAGGACTGGTAGCCCTGGTCAAGTCACAGGCATTCCATGGACACAATTTTGAAGACCCGATGGCTCACATCAGTAGCTTTGTGGAGAGTTGTGACATGCTAAAAATTGATAGGGTCCTGGCGATAGTTATTTATTTAAAACGATTTTCTTCATCTCTGGTGAACAAAGCAAAAGCCTGGTTCTACAATTTGATGCCGAAATCTGTTGGGACATGGGATGACATGATAGATGCCTTCTTTGAGTGTTATTTCCCACCATAGAAGACCAACGAGCTGGTTAGGAAAATCTACAACTTCAAGCAACAAGCTGAGGAGTCCTACTCAGAGGCCTGGGAGAGATTTCAACATATGTTGCAGAAGGGCCCACATCATGGGATTTAGCTAGAAGATTAGGCTAAAATCTTTTATTATGGCCTCCATCAAGGTGAGCGGACCACATTGGACAATGCAGGAAAAGGTTTCTTTCTCAACAATAAACCATCCAAGTGTCATGAGATACTGTAGAATATGTCCAAGAACCAATCATGGGGATAAGAAAGAGAACACCCAAAGACAATCAAGACTATGAGAGAGTCTAACATAATAAATGCTCTTAATGAAAAACTAGACCTGATCGCCAAGACGCTATGTTAGAAGGATGGGTACTTCGCAAATGAGGAGGAAGGAAAGGTCAAGTATATGTGTCAACAGGGGTACAAGAACAATGAGTACTCCTGGTGAAAGGACCCAAAGTTCTCTTGGAAGGATCTGAACAACTTCCAATCAGAGCCTAGCTAGGAAAGGCAGCAATGAATTGCACAACAACAGAACAAGGGGTTTGAAGATGAAAACATGCAAGATCTTCTAAAGAAGCTGGTGAAACAAAATGGCATGGTGATCAACCAGTAGTAGATAGATCTATAGAACCAGACGACTCAATTCCGCAGTTTAGAGACTCAGATTTCACAGATTGCAGCAGAGGTGGCAACAATGAAGAATAATGGAAAACAAGGTTTTCCAGGTAACACAGATGCTCCATCTGGGAACCAACATGTGAAGGCCATACTATTGAGAAGCGGTACAAAATTGCTTAGTGGTGACAATCAAAGTCAACCCAAGCCAGCAGAGATAAAAGATTCAAGCAACAATGGGGAAACGATTGTGGTGGATGCCACAACAGATCTAGAATAGGGTGAAGAAGATAGAACAACTGAGATAGAGTAGCCAGAAGTGATAGGGGAAAGGCCAGAGCCTTATGTCCCACCTCATCAAATGTCACAGGTGATAGTAGTTCCCTTCCCAATAGTGTGAATTCCAGAAAGGCAGATTAGCAATTCAAGAAATTTCTGGATAGCTTCAGGAAATTGTCTGTCAATATACCATAGATTGACGCCATTGAGAAGATATCTTCTTATGGTAAATTTTTGAAGGACATCATCAAAAAAAAGAGGAAGATAGCTGATACCAATGTGGTGGTGCTGAAGGAGCATGTGAGTGTGTTCATTCTGGGAACGCTACCACCAAAATGACAAGACCCGGGTTGTTTCAATATCTCATGTTTCATAGGAAAGACCAAATTTGGTGAGGCGTTGTGTGATTTAGGGGCTATCATTAATATCATGCCCTTGACAAGATTCAGAAAGTTAGGGCTTAGAGAATATAGAAAAAGTAGCATGACAATATAGCTGGCAGATAATTCAGTGGTTAGATCGTATGGGATATGCGAAGATGTTCTAGTTAAAGTAGACATGTTTGTCTTTCCATCTGACTTTGTATTCATGGATATGCAATATGATCATGGAAATGAACTACTACTGGGGAGGCCTTTCCAAGCTACCACAAGCATGATCCTGGAGACGGAAAGAGGAAGATTGACACTAGGTATCCAGGATGACCAATTTGAAATTTGAATGCCTAAAGCATCAAAGTCAAAGGATAAGGAATTTCAATGCAATATTTGAAGCACATTGAGGGACTAATGTCCCTATTTCTGGGAAGACCATTTTTAGATATGGCACGTGTCATGACAAAAGTGGATCAGGGGTACACTGGCAGTGGACATTATGAAAAATACTACGGTGGTATCCGTAGTAGAAGCTATGTAGTATCTAGAGAATGATGTGGAGGCAGACTTCCTACTAGCAGTTGAAGAAATAAAATATAACTCAATTGTATAGGTTCATCCACAGTTGCCACTGGAGGCATGCTTGATGAATGTGGAGAGAGACTACCCCCATTGCAACTCCTTGGAGGAATGTGCTTTGATGCTGGAAGCATTCCCGTGCTACTATACAAGACACTTTAAGGATCTAGGACCACCACCCCTTCCTTTGGTCTCTTCATTGGTGAATCCTCCTAATTTGGAGTTGAAGTCGCTGCCCCTGCATCTGAAGTACGTGTTCTTAGCAGAGGAAGAGAAGTTTCCAATCATCATCTCATCAACATTGAGCTAGGATGAGGAGGCTCAGCTTCTAGGCATATTGAAGAACCATCGAGCAGCATTCGAGTGGTCTGTGGATGACATTAGAGGCATCTCCCCCAGCCTATTCCAACACAAAATATGATTATAAGAAGGAGCTAAAGTAGTAGTTCAAGCACAACAGTGCTTAAATCCAATTATGATGGAAGTGGTGAAGAAGGAAGTCATGAAGCTCTTATCAGTAGGTATAATTTATGTAATATCTGATTCCACATGGGTAAGTCCGACACAGGTTGTACCTAAGAAAGGGGGGATAATTGTGTCAACTAACTCTGCTAATGAATTAATACCAACTAGGTTAGTTACGGGGTGGCGTGTGTGTATAGATTATTGTCGCTTGAACGCTACTATGTTGAAGGATCACTTTCATTTACCCTTTATCGATCAAATTTTGGAATGACTAGTAGGTCGTTCACATTTTTGTTTTCTCGACGGTTATTCTGGATATAATCAAATTTCTATCGAGCCTATGGATTAGGAGAATCCACCTTCACCTGTCTCTATGTCACGTTTGCCTATAGACGGATGCCGTTTGGATTGTGTAATGCACCCGCTACCTTCCAACGTTGTATGCTCGCCATTGTTTCTGACATGGTTGAACAGTGCTTGGAAGTGTTCATGGACAATTTTTTAGTTTATGGAGAGTCTTTTGAAGACTGTCTATATAACCTTGATAAAATGTTACAACAGTGTGAAGACACTCATCTAATTCTTAATTGGGAGAAATGTCATATGATGGTGAGTGAGGGGATTGTTTTGGGACACAAGGTGTCCAATAGGAGAATGGAGGTTTATCCGGTAAAAATAGAGGTTATTTCTAATCTACCTCCACTGACATTGGTGAAGGGAGTGAGGAGTTTTCTAGGTCACGCTAGATTTTATCACCGATTTATAAAAGATTTTTCAAAAATTGCAAAACCCCTATCTGAATTATTAGAAAAGGACGTTGAGTTTTGCTTTTATGATAAATGCATTAAAGAGTTTGAGGTCCTTAAGGAAAAATTGATTTCAGATTCTGTTGTTCAAGCTCCAGATTGGAGTAAGCCATTTGAGTAGATGTGTGATGCATTGGATTATGTGGTGGGTGCAGTCTTAGGACAATGCCAAGACAAAGTCCCTACCGTGATATACTATGTCTCAAAGACTTTGAATGAGGCTCAATTAAACTATACTACCACTTAAAAAGAACTATTGGCTGTTGTTTTTGCTTTTGAAAAATTTTGGCAATATTTAGTGGGGGTGAAGGTAATTGTTTGGACTAAAGACACCGCCATTAAATACCTTTTAGAAAAGAAGGACGCTAAGCATAGGTTAATTAGGTGGATCATGCTTTTACAAGAATTTGACATTAAATTAAAGAATAAGGAAGGTATTGAGAATTTAGTTGTAGATCATCTCTCTAGATTAGAAAGAGTGGATGAGAGGGATGTGTACATCCCTATTGTGGAAGAATTTTTGGATGAGCAACTTTTTTCTCTCAAGGCAGCAGCCCCTTGGAATGCTGAGATTGTGAATTACCTGGCATGTGGGATACTTCCAGAGGATTGGGGATACCAGGAGAAGAAGACATTCTTCTATTCTTTGAGATATTACATGTGGGATGACCCGATATTGCTGAGGCAATGTAGGGATTGAATTTTGAGGAAATGTGTGTCGGAGAGTGAGTATGAGAGTATCTTGTCACATTGTCACTTACTCCCCATAGGAGGGCATCATGCTAGTTCTAGGACTACAACTAAAGTCTTAGAGAGTGGGTTCTATTGGCCAACTTTGTTCAAAGACTCTTATAACTATGTTCGTTGTTGTGACTCAGGTCAACGTGCATGTAGCATTTCTAAAAGACACAAAATGCCCTTAAATGTGTTTTAAGAAGTTGAAGTTTTTAATTTATGGGGCATAGATTTCATGGGACCATTTGTTTCTTCAAA
Organism: Alisma plantago-aquatica; assembly: GCA_963693085.1. Classification (NCBI taxonomy): domain Eukaryota; kingdom Viridiplantae; phylum Streptophyta; class Magnoliopsida; order Alismatales; family Alismataceae; genus Alisma; species Alisma plantago-aquatica. The sequence goes on along the minus strand of OY856411.1, from coordinate 1,064,907,239 downwards.
CTCAAACCTGTACATATTACTCATCGTTGATTATGTGGCCAAATGGGTGGAAGCACTTCCAACCAGGACCAATGACACACATGTTGTATGCAAATTTGTCAAAGACAAATATTTTCTACAGGTTTGGTTTCCCTCAAATGATCATAAGTGATGGGGGGGACACATTTTACCAATAGGAATTTTGGAACTTATTGAGTAAGTATGGGGTAAAGCATCGAGTGGGTACTCCATATCACCCACAAACATAGGGCCAGGTTGAGGTGTCCAATAGGGAAATTAAGCAGATTTTAGAAAGGATAGTCTCAACAAATAGGACAAATTGGAGTATGCTCCTCAATGATGCGCTATGGGCAGATAGCCTATAAATCACCTATATGAACTACACCTTTTGGATTGGTTTATGGCCGTGCTTGTCACTTACCTGTGGAAATGGAGCATAAGGCTAGATGGGCATTAAAAAGATTGAACTTTAATATAGATGAAGCTGGGAAACATAGAATGTTGGAGTTGAATGAGTTGGATGAGTTGAGGATGAATGCCCATTAAAAATCTAAGATCTATAAAGAGAGGAAAAAGAAGATTCATGATAAGCACATCCTACATAGGGTGTTTACTCCGGGAGAAAAGGTGTTGCTTTTTAATTCGAGACTGAAGATGCATCTAGGAAAATTAAGGTCTAGATGGAGTGGACCCTATGAAATTTTGGAGGTTTTTCCCCATGGTGTCGTGAGGATCGGAGATGGAGCAGTGTCATACTACATCGACTGAGCAAGGTGAGGTGGTCCCCTAACCAAACCACCTTCATCACCCGACTCTAGAGGTTCAGAAGATTTATGATGAGCTACTGACTAGGAAGATGGTGCCCACATGGTATGGCAACTGTGACCTCGTCAAGAGCCTAGGATTCACCAAGTACATGCGATGGGTGTTCAATGGTCAAGCGATGGAGGTGGATGACCCATTCTTTAGCGGGTGGCCCACATACCAAGAGCTCGTCTGCGAGTTCATGGCATCTCTTGATGTTCTTGTCGCCCCAGAGCAGTAGATAGGAAGAGCATGGCGACAAGGAAAGGTAGACTTCTGCCTCTAGAACACCAACTATTCTTTCACCCTCCGTGAATTCAATTGTATCTTCAACTGGCCACACGTGCCTGACCGCTAACCTCCCCCGGGTTAGAACTAAGAGATGGCCTGGGAACATTTCACTGAGGTGCCAAAAGGTTTCCGTATCAGCTGGCACGTCAACTCCATTACCGACATCGAGCATCCCTTTACTCGCATCCTTCACTGCATCTCCACCAACACTATTTTTGGCTGCTTCAGTCAGGGCCAAAGAAAGGTGCAGAAGACCGATCTTTTCTTTCTCTCCCAGCTTCTCAAGAGGGAGCTAGTAAATTTTGGTTCTTTCTTCCTCCTCCATGTTTTATCAGTACAACATTTGGAGTCCAGAAACACACCAATTGTTTTCGGGGGTCTCATTACCCCAATTGCTCTTTATCTGTGGCTAGACATCCCTACCTTACATCCAGTGGGATCACAATATCTAGATCTCACACATTTTTGAAAGGAATTGAGCATCTACGGTGATGCAATCATAGAGGACTTGAACAACAAGCCGATGATGATGATTAGGTGGTGGAGGTGGATACCATCCCTATCACTCACTGACCTACACCACACAAGTGACCATAGAGATATGCTGCCTCAAGTTCCTCAGCCCCACCACTATCCAAGGATGAGCATGACACTTTCGACATGGCGGGCATGTATGGGATGATTCAAGACATCCATGCAGGTCAGCAATAGTAGTAGGTAACTTTAGCAGGTATACATGACATACAAGGAAGACTCTATGTGAACCAGCATGCGATCTACGAGAATGAGTGTCTTCTCTTGGCCAACCAAGAGAATGTTCACACTCACCTACAATGCATTGAGCAGTACCAACAACCTTTCTATGACCACTACTGGAGCCAAGGGTGCTTTGGAGGGTACCCGCAGCCGCCATTGATGCCAACATATGATCCCAATTTTTAGGGAACATTTCCTCCTCATGATCCTACCATGCCACACTACTAGCAGCCACTGCCAAAGGATTGATCAAGGTACTCCTGTTCCACCTCTTAAGTTGGAATGTTGACTATGCAGACATAGTCATATTCAAGCTTAGGGGGGTGTTGGAACATCCACTATCTTAGTTTTTTCTTTTTAGTGTTTTTATTTAGATTTATGTTATTCTAGAATCCACATCTATCTAGTGTAAAAAAGTGGATTAGTATATACATGGGTCTCTGTAGAAATTGGCCTCTAAGTCTTTTTAAAGAAAAAAGTGAAGTGTTATAAAAAAAGTGGAGAAGTTAAGCTTTATTGCAAATATTTTGAGTCACACCTTGAGGAAGTGTATGGGTTAGTCAGCTTTAGTACATGGGATATGAATAATCTCTCAATCATCCATGAAAAGTGAATGAAGAAGGTGTTTGATCCTGAACTGATCAAACCAGTAATGTGACCTTAAATGGAAATTTAAGAAGGAACTCCTACAATTACCCTGTACATAGGTCTTTAGAGAGGGACACATATTAATCTTTGAAGGCTTCATCTCTTAGTTATGTGATTTCATCCAGTTCATATTCATAATTGCCACCACCTTAAGATGATCATGTACACTGAATCATTTATTTTTTATTACATAATCATAGCACAGTAGGAATCATTAACGTTAGTCATTTTCCTTCACATCAGTTAGGAAAAGAAAAAAATATACATGAATAATTCATATGCATATCATTTAGTCGCATAATACAAATAGATACATGTAGATTGCATGCATTCATCATTCATTCATCAAGGCGTTATGAGATGAAAAATATTTATGCAGATCTCATACACATCTATACCCTTAGAGATATATGAGAAATTTCATGAACATAATTAAGGGAATAAGGCCAATCATGTAAAAGTAAAAATTAGAAGAAAAAAAAAGAGAAAAAAAAGAAGAAGAGAGAAGTGTCTCTGTTTGGAAGAGGGAGAAAGGATGTGTATCTATTCTTAAAAAAAAGTTTGAAAACATCTCCATAATGCCTTTGATTTTTTTTCTCCATTTGGTTCAATTTCATTGAATGAGATTTTGAGTACATGCATCATGTCACCCATTTGTATAGGAATTAGGATTCATAACTCATTCATTCTCATCATATAGGTTCATTATACTTTAATGCTCACATAATGATTCAGTTGTTCCTTGTGAATCTTCATAACAACCTATCTCGTACCACCCATTACTCTTATCAGTAGGCCACTTATATGATTTTCCTCCTCACTTCATGTTTAGTAGGAGGATAGTTTCCATGTAGATGGTAGTTAGGGAAAAGAGCAATGGAGGTAGGAAATCACATAATGCACCAAGTGTAGGCCTGATAAGTTTAATATGTAACTTCTTTCCTAACAATGTTTCATTAACTATGGGACATATGTCTTTTATGGAATTTTTGTGGTCACTTCAGAGCAGTTACTGGTTCAGTGATCAGTAGGGTTGATTTGAGATTGTTATGTGAGGATGGTTGAGATGATAATTCATGTAGTATGTCCTTTTGCTGACTTGTCTCAAACAAATTGAGAGTATGTTGCTCGAGGACGATCAAGATTTAAGCTTAGGGGAGTTTGATGCACATATATTTAGTCATTTTATAGGCTTGTTTTCCCTTAGTTTTGTGCATGCATTTTTTATTTTCATGAGATTTTATGCACAAACTCTTATGAATAGCATGTTTCATTGAAATGCATCAATTTATGTATTTTTATCGAATTTTAATCAAATTTCACAAATCTGAGGACAAAGACATGTTTTTGGTTGTATTTCTGGTACACATCAAGTGTGCAGAATCGGTAATACCGAGTCCATACTCGATAGTACCAATTACTACCGAGTCCATACTCGATAGTACTGATTTCACATCAGTAAAAATAGCCAAGTGAAATGTGCAGACTCAGTACTACCGACACCCAGCTTGGTAGTACCGAATCATCATAAGTAGACTCCTTGAAGAATCACAGAAACACAATACTCCGACACAAAAGTTGGTAGTACGGAGATTACATCAGACATGCAACCATTTTTGAAGTGTCAATACTATTGACTCAACTCGATAGTCCCAAACGAGTGCACATTTGAAGAACCCTAAAGACTCAGTACTACCGATATTGTCCACATAGGCAAGATCAATAACAACGATCTAATTCGACGACTGGTATTTGTTTAGAGAAAAGATCCATACTATAACTACGTGGGAGGACGGCCAGACCTAGGCATCACGCCGGAGACCATTGCTCAAGATCAGAGAGACGGAGGAGGAGAGACCGAGACTGAAGGCTGCATCTAGGAGAAATTCTAGCACTTCTGGTGGACCATTTTGCAGCCGTGCGATAGCAGAATGCCCATGCAACAAAGAGAATTATCTAGAGTTGCTTTTCTCCAGGGGTTAACATAGTTCATTGATGTTTCCCACATTTGTCTTCTTCTCTATCCTGCTATCGACTACAGAAACCATGCAGGGCTAAACCCCTTATTCCTTAGGACCCAGGAGTAGCCCGGGGATGCATTGTATCTAAATTATATTATTGATATGGATTTTCTCTTACTATTTGAATATGAATCTATGGAAATCGCATGTTCTTATTAATCCTGATCACCACAATTAGTGTATCAGATCCTTAATTACTACTGAAAAGGGGATTAAGGGTTAGAAACACATAGGTTCATCCATTTAACGACATCACTTGTGAAAGGTGGGACATAAATGAAAGGAGATTGCCCAGAGTTAAACCAAAAAGCACCTAACTAATGAATCAATTACGATGAGAATGTAATTGGCTTTATATTAGGTAGGGGAATCATACTACAAGAGTGGGTAGTTCGTAGCTACAGGCTCTTTATTCAAATTTAAGAGGAAATTTGTACTAGTAATAGGGAGGCAGATATAGTGTCACCCATGGTGAAACTGTGTTCTAAGGAATCCATCATCATAAAAATCAATTCAATTTTATTTTCCATTTTTAATTTCTCGATTCTGTTTAATACAACAACCCAATCAATTTTCATCGGCCTAGCTGATCAAACTACAGTTAGTACTAGTCTCTAGACAACCCCTTCCCAGAGTTCTACTCAGGCCTCACAGGGCCTATATTACAAGACACATACACTTGCATTTTGCACGCACTGGTAAAGTCGTGTCATGTTCTATTGATGTAACCCTCATTTAGGGATTAATCTTGTGTCACTTCACTTATTTATCACATATAAACCTATTAGGATGCATATTACTTCTCTCAATAAGTGCATTATTGTCAAATGCAGTTATGGAGGTTCATTAAATGTTTTTCAACTGCTTTGAGCATTCTTTGGATGAATGGGAAATAAAGAGGATGATATAAGGGTTTCTCTACCCTTGGAGGACCCTATAGAGAGTGTAAGAGCTTCTCCCACCTCCCCCTAGTGGGCATTGTTCAAGCTAAAGCAAAAAACTATTAGTATGTATGCCCAGAGAGCCAATCATATGATTATTGCAATGTCATCATTTGTAAATGATTGGATTAATAATAAAGACAATCTTCCATTTTATTCTATTTTATTCAGTTATGAGATAATGAAATAACATAATAAATGTCTAGAGAATGATATTACTCAATGACATATGTCTTTAGGTTGATGACCTGAAATTGAGATCATACAAATGTTAAGAGTATATACATTCTTGTTATGTACCTAGTTAGATGTTATTGTGAAAGGATGATAGACAATAATAACACATAAGACTGGAGTGTTTCTTAGTTGATGACAAAATCTCATCAATTATGATATATGATATCAAACCAAACACATAGATACTTGTTAGTGAACAATGTATCAGACATACCCACCATAAGAGTGATACATGGAAACCATAAATGATCATCAAAATCAGCTCTTAAATGTTGTTGGTAATTGTGGTTCTTAGACCTAAAGTAACTACACTACACTCATCACATGTTGTTCGGTGTACTTTGACATCATTCACCACGATTCTGAATAAGGGTTTCAATAAAGGTGATGATGTGATACACTTTGACACATGGGGATGACTGTGAGTGATGTAGATGGGATTTGCCCCTCCTACATGAGTATTATACCCTATCCACTTGGTAAGAAAGACTGAGAAATACATGGCCATGCTCATGTGAGTCAATATGTGATATTGACCTTACATATATCTCAAACAATCTGCTCTAGTTCAGAACATGGAGTGGATGATTGAAGATGATGATGATTCCATGCCTCGAGTTCAATTTGGATATTAATGACAAAGGAACTATACAAACACTATAACACCAATCACAGATTGTAGGTTGAAGTTGTGCTCCAACTTTCCCTTTACTTGGGTTGCAATAATGTGTTACTAGACACCCCTCTTTGCTTGTGATGTCATAAAATGGTTATGGACACTCACCCCGGCAATGTAATTTGCAACCTATAGGGTCACAAACAAAGGATTCACTTAGAATAGGAGTTTATTCATGAATGACAACTAAATTCATTACTAAAGTGGTTAGGTATTCAATTTAAATAATAGTTGACTGACTGGACTCTAAACCGACCGGTTGGAGAGTCAGGTTGATTAGAGATTGCGTTGGATGAATTATAGATGAATTAGGGCATGAACCGACCAGTTCACTTAATGAACCGATTGACTCAAGGTTGTCGAATGACCAATTCATGAGATCAACTGCCCAGTTCATGGATCAATTCAATTGTATGAAGGATAGGTGCTGACGTCATGTTGTGCTTTAATTGGATTAGAATTGTCAATAGAATTGTGATCCGGAAGCATGATGAAATGTTCGGTTCACTGGGTGAACCGATTGGCTTACATGTCAACCAATCAGTTTGAATATGAACCGATCATTTTAGCGCTCGTAGGTTGCAAAAATTCGAGAAATTCTGGTTCCTTCCTCTCCCACATAGACTAGGAACCCTGAACCTAATCCTCCTACAAATAGAGGGTACTGGGGACTTCTTAGAGACACAACTCAATTGCTTCTAGTAATTGTTTGTCTTCTCTAATTGTCATAACTGAGAGAACCCGAGCAAGTCCTACCCGATAAAGGGACAAATAGCAAGGGAGAACAATTGTAGGAGAGCAAGTTGGTGACTAGTACAATGATGTGAAGGGATAAATCCTTCTTGTCTATTCTTCTAGAATGACAAGAGTTTCCGATAGTACGTGTGGAATACTCTAAATGTGTAGAGATTTTTCCTCTAGGAGGACAACATCAAACTTTTGTCCATGGTGATTAACTAAGAGCTGATGTAGATGTTGGAGTGTGACTTAAAGAAAGGACACACACTACGACGAGGATATTGTCACTGGACTTTCTCCAAGACCAAGTGTATCCTCTAAACCACCCTTCCCATTACATAGTTAAAGATATGATCCATTGGTTTAAGGGGAATATGACATTTAATTTTTTTGTTTCCGCTTCTTGTTCATTTCCCTATAGTGGCATGAAAGCTACATCAATCCACTATATTTTGGGATAATCAATATGATCAGAGTTTTTTGTTTTCATCTTTTATTTATTGCATACGATGTGAATACCTAAATCGATTAATGTACATATCTAATTAAACACTCAATAAGATACATATATATATATTTATATATATATATATATATATATATATATATATGTACATATATATATACATATATATATATATACATGTATATATATACACACATATGCTATCTATGCATGTTGCCCTAAAAGTGATTTTTTATGGTGAATGTGAAGCATGGTTATTTCCAATAATCCTATATGTCTATGCATAGTTGTGTGGTTGGTTATTCCCTTTTAATACAATTTGCATACCGAGCCACTACCTTATCCTCCAATTGTAAACATATTATTATCTCCTACCTATTATCCCCTTCAATGTAACTCAAGGTTTCTCCTTTTATCATGAAATATGTAATAGCATTAGGATAGTTTAATTTCTTATTACGATGAAGAAGAAGACACTGAACACCAAACCAACTGACCATCTAGAAGGCAAGCCAACTAGTTGGTGGAACAAAGAGGATGAGCCAAACTGATCAGTTAGTGGCCCCAATCGATCGACTAGAGGATACAACACATGGTGGGCTATAGACTAAAAGTCCAGTGTGATAACCAACTGACCGACCAGGAGATGAGCCGATCGGTTCAAAGGTTGAACCAATCAACTAAGATTGTCAAGCATAGATCTTCATCAACAACATGTTTTTTCATGAGATGTAGACCCTACGTGGTGTTAATTCCTTGTGTCTCAAAGGAATTACAATATAATGGCCATAACCATCACTTATGTTTATTGCATGTTTTAATTGTGGGACATAGTATGTAAATGATACATACTACATATATTTTATGATTGTATAATGTATGTGTATTTATAAATACAAAATCTCTCAATAATATATTAAGTCTAAGAAGATCTCCATTAGAAACGAACACGAAAATATTGATCGACTATGCATGGGCATGCCAAGAGTGGTGCGTTGTCTATCTCGTGGAAGTGTGATGGTAATAATGTGGGCATAAAAATATAACTATTACAATATTTATTTCTAACATTGTCCTTCACCACACATGATGTGTATAAAAGAAAATTATAGAAAATAATACCAAGAGGGGTGCATTATTATCATGTTGTCTTTTAGGCCAGGCTTAGTTGGGTGTTCATAATGAGATTAACCAACTCAAAGAATGTAGATGACTGTGAAAAAGAGTTGCTCATATCATCTATCCAAGAATTGCATAAGATGCAATTGACAAAATTTGCTTACCTTAATAATTGATTATGGATAATGGTGTTGGCTGAGTAATAATTGAATTGTTTTGAATCTCAGATCATTACAAGGTTGTAAGCTGCAATATTCTGAATTGATATGTGAGGGATATCAATTTAAATAAAATAGTGGGAGTGATAATTAATTAAAGGCCTAATTGAATATCATTAAAATTTTAAATCAAATCAAATCAAAAGGGTTCTGAAAAATGAAATTTTTTTCTCTTATAGAATCAAACAGCAATCAAATCATCATTTGTGTTTGGTCCTTAGGAAGGACACATATTATGAAATAAATTTTCACGACTAGTTTTAGACTTTGAGAAGGGTTCTCAATGAAGCGTACAAGCTCTATGTCTTGAAAACACCAGTGGCAAAAATACCTACTCTTGATGCGCCTAAGGTTGAGGTGGATCGATGCTATTTAGAAGAATGCCAATGATGACTTGTATATAACACACATTATTCTAAGCTACATGAACTATGAGTTGCATGAGCAATTTGCAGACATGGAGATACTTTAGAGGGTAACACATCTTAAGAACTTGAACCATAATCACACAAAGTAAGAAAGGTACAATATCTCAAAGGCACTCTTTGAGAGTAAGATGACAAAGGGAGACTCAATAGAGGCATGCATGTTCAATATGATTGGACATAAGGATCACCTCCAAGAACTGAGATTCTCTTTGAACCAAGAGTTGGCCACATATGTGATTCTGCAATCATTGCCTAAATCATATAGCCATTTTATTGAGTGTTATCACTTGAATGACATGGCCAAACCATTGTCAGATGTGCTTAACATGCCGATTAATAAGAAAGAATGAAGAAGGACAAATCCATGATGGAGATCAATGAAGTCGGCTTCAAGGATTAAAGCAAGTCCATAAAGAGTTTTGAGGTTGAGCATAAATCTAGATCTTTGACACTCAAGATAAGGAGAAAGAAAAGCACAAGAGAGATCTATCTTTTGTACTTGAAGGCATTTAGGAAGAAGAAGATGGGGATAGTGATCTCCATATTAGGTATATATGTTATTGAGATAAATTTATCTACTTCTTCCTCTTCAGTACTTCATACCGGGTGTGGGTCTCACATATGCTCGATTATGCAAGATCTGAAAAGAAGTAGTCCTTTGAGAAAGCACAAGGTTAAACTATGAGTCACAAATGGAGAAAGAGTTGCTGCTACTGTAGTTGGAACCTATGATTTATATATGGACACATGGCTTGTAATAGAGATGGTGAAATGCCATTATGTACATGCATTAAATAGAACATTATTTATTAATTTCATATTAAGAGTGTTCGATGTTCTAATTCAAAAAATTGGATCTTTTATGGCAACTCCCCAATGTCTCATGATCTTTATTTGCTAGATCTAAATACAAATATTTATAACATGAATATCAAAAGACAAAAACTCAACAACTTAAACTAAACATATCTTTGGCATTGTCAACTAGGGCACCTCAATGAGAATCACATATCAAGACTCCATAAATATGGTTATCTGGACTCTTTTGATTTCAGATCAATAGAGACATGTGAACTCTTGTTTGTTGGGAATGATGACCAAGACTTGTTTCACTGGTAACAATGAGAGGGCTAGTGATATATTAGAAATCATACATACTAATGTATGTGGTCCTTCTAGAGAAACTTCTAGAGGTGGGTATCAATACTCCATTACCTTCACTGATTACTTCAGTAGGTAGGATTATATTTTCTTGATGAAACATAAGTCAGAAACTCTTGAAAAGTTCACGGAGTTCATGAATAAAGTACAAAACCAATTTGGAAAAAGTATTAAGGCACTTCATTCTCATCAAGGTGGAGACTACTTAAGCCAAGAGTTTGAGGACCTTCTACGAGCATGTGGTATTGTATCACAATAGACTCCACCTCAAACACCACAACATAATGGTGTATCAAAAAGAAGGAAAGACTCATTTTTGGATATGGTGATATCAATTATGAGTTTATCTGAGCTTCCTACTACCTTCTGGGGTTATTCTCTAGAAATTTCCGTGTTGACACTAAACCAAGTACCATCTATATTAGTTTAAAAGACACCATATGAGATATGGTATGGGAAGCATCCCAATGTGTCTTTTATGAGGATTTGGGGTTGTGAAGCTTATGTGAGAAAGCAGTTTCCCAAGAAGTTTGGAGCTAGTTCTGATAAATGTTATTTTGTTGGATACCCTAAGGATACCAAAGGACATTAATTTTATTTACTATCTAACAATAAAGTGATTGTTGTCAGAGATGTTGCATTCCTATAAAAGGAATTTATTTCCAAAGGAATCGGTGGGAGGAAAATTGAACTAGAAGAGGTTCAAGACCAACAAAAAAACATTGAACCAATAGATGTACCAGTGGAATAAGAAGAATCACAATTCCTTGTAGAATCTCAAATTCCTCAAGTAACATAGGAACCTCATATATCTAGTAGGACACAACTTGAACCTAAAAGATTTTGGTATCTAATTACTTAGGAAGGTGGTGAGTTAGTCATATATGATAAGCCGACAACCTATCTATAAGCTACTAAGGGACGATAGTATAAGAAATGGTTTGAGGCCATGAGATCTAAGATGGAATCTGTGTATGCCAACAAGGTATGGACCTTGGTGGATTCACTTGAAGGGGTAAAACCCATAGGGTGCAAGTGGGTCTTCAAGAAGAAAATTGACATAGATGGTAAAGTACAAACTTACAAAGGCAGATTGGTTGACAAGGGTTTCAGACAATTCAAGATGTTGATTATGATGAAACCTTTTCTCCAATTGCCATGGTTAAGTCCATTAGGATCATGCTTGCTACTACAACTTTTCATGACTATGAGATTTGGCATATGGATGTTAAAATCACATTCCTTAACAAAAATATTCTTGAGGATGTGTACATGACACAACTGGAGCGTTTTATAAATCCAAAGGATGCAAATAAAGTTTGCAAGCTACAAAGGTCAATCTATGGATTGAAGCAAGCATCTTGGAGCTAGAATATTTGTTTCGATGGGGCAATCAAAGTGTTTGGCTTTACTCAAAATGAAGATGAACCTTGTTTGTACAAGAAGGTTAGTGGGAGAATGATTGTATTCCTTATATTGTATGTGGATAACATACTATTGATGGGGAATGACATCCCTACTTTACAAAAGGTAAAGACATGGCTAGGAAATACGTTTTCTATGAAATACTTGGGTGAAGCAACCTACATATTGGGAATCAAAATCTATAGAGATAGATCTAGAATGCTTCTTAGACTAAGTTAGAGAACATACATTGATAAATTGTTGAGAGGTTCTGTAACATCCCTGACCTGGGTTATGAACTAACCCTAGGTGTTTTGCCTAAATATGTAATTAAATCCTTGTGATTAACTTTGGACATGTAATTAAGTTCCTCAGAAACATATATTTCAATTTTTCTCCTTTATATATATAAAGTTGTAACATTGTTTTGTAATACAAGGATCTATGTGCAAATTACCCAGTTAAGGGGTTAACTTGCAAATTGCACATGTTGAGATGTTCCTATGATGTTGAGACATCATGAGGATGTTTATGATAAAGTTTGAGGGATTTCCCAAGCTTGAGCACCAAGGTGCAGCTGTGAAAGCAACCCCTGTGCTTGAAAACCCTAAATTGGTGTAAAGTGCAATTTACCCAATTTCAGGGGTGCAACTTGTAACATACATCATCTAAAATATCTTTTATGACTCTTGGCATCATTTAGAAGAGAAATGATGAAAAGGTCACTTCATTTGAATAATCATACAATAAAGAACACCTTTGTGATTGAATAATCAAGGTGTATGTATAATAGCCCTTTTATGTGTATGCTTTAGTGATGGGTTGATCTTCTTTGCCTTAAATTCTTGACCTTAGAAGGAGTTTGTCCTTAGAAATAAGGGGTAGGGACGAGCAAAGAAGAAAGGAATGACTTAGATGTGAAATGGGATAAAGTAGAAGCTTTATGGAGAAATTTCACCCAAAATATATATACCACTTCCTTTGCAGGCAAAGGAATGTTTCTTTCATTCCTTCACTTATCCCCCTTGCTCAAACCGACTAAGTCAGAGCTATGGAGCATAGGAGAACGACCATGGAGTTCAAGGAAAGTTTGGATCACCCCTTTTGCTTGAATTCTTGGAGGAAACTCGTTTTCAAGGTTGAATTCATGGCTAGCTCACCTAGCTTTATCTTTCTAGCCATTCCTTTCCAACTTTTCCTTGGAGAATTCACCTTGGCCGACCTGTGGAGCTCAAAGACGCCATTAAAGTCCTGAAGCTTGGAAGCTTGGAGCTCAAGGAACAACCTTTAGGCGGGTTTTATAACTCTAAACCTTATGCTTTGATTATACATCTTTTTCTATGCATATAGTTGCTAGTTCTTCTTCTTCCCTATCTTCCCTTGCATCCTTGCAAGCAAAATTGTGAAGAACTGCTACTGTTCTTAAGGTAGAATATGAGGGCATTAATTCCTATTCTTATCCACGGATTTCCACTTTACTAAACGGTCCTAACCAATTGCCCATACGGTTTACACAACCGTTTGGTGGGCAAACGGTTTCAGGGTCGTATGAAGGCAACGGCCTTCAAGACCGTTTGGTCGCATTGACCAAGCGACGACCGTATGGGAATCTTGTTTATAATTATGTACGTTAATCACCCAAAAAATTTGAGGGGTTAACTCCAAAGGGATCGTGAGATATAAGCAAATCAATTAGCAAATCCAATTGAATTAAGTTCTGATTTTCAATCTGTTTAATTTGCTCTTTTTGGGAAAACGGTCTCAAGACCGTTTAATATGGTTTACCAAACGTTGACCGTTTGGTATTAATGTTTATAATGATGTTGATTAATGACTCACCAAATTTGATGGATTAATTCCAAACGAGTTATGAGTTGAAGGTTGATTAATAGGGCAAATTCTAATTGAAATCAGTGCTGAAATTCCAATGAGTTAATTAGTGATTTTGGATTGATTAGCCCAAACGGTCTCAAGACCATTTGGGGAATCATCCAAACGGTCTCAAGACCGTTTGGGGATCACCCAAGACCGTTTAGAGGTCTGGGGTCAAGTATAGTTGACCAATTGAAGGTCCAAAGGTACCAAATCATATTGCAATTAAGTATTGATGTGATGATCAACTCAATAGATCAAACCTTGATGAATTTTCACTAGAGTCCAAAGACTGGATGGGCAAACGGTCTCAAGACCATTTGGAACTCATCCAAACGGTCTGAAGACCGTTTGGTGTCAACCCAAGACCGTTTGGAGGTCTAGGGTTAAGGTAATTTGATCAATTGAGGGCCCAATTACAGTGGGTTATTGAAATAATCAAATTGCTGATTTATGACTTAATTAAGGTTCAACCCCTATCAAATCAAATTAGATTTTGATGAATTCTTGGGAAAACGGTCTCAAGACCGTTTGGAAGTCATCCAAACGATCTCAAGACCGTTTGGGCCAAGTTTGGGCCCAATTGGAGGTCAATTGATAGGTTCAACCTTGAATTGATTCACATTGTTGAATATTGATGACCATCCGATTTGAAACTCTAATTGAGATGGACTTAACCCTAATTGGCTTTCAATTGAAGGTTAATTTGGTGTCCAATTGATTGAGTCTCATCCTAATTGACTCAATTTATAAGCGGTTAACATGGCTTTGGCCAATTGAGGGCTTCAACATACTTAATCATAAAAAAATTGTAACTTTTGAACTACGTTGGAGGTCCAAACTGTTTGAGCCATTTAGACCAAACGGTCTCAAGACCGTTTGAGGCCAAATGGTCTCAAGACCATGGGCTCAAATGATCTCAAGGTCATTTGGACCAATCGATCTCAAGACAAGTTGATCAAACGGTTTCAAACCGCATAAGCTCAAACGATTTGGAAAGTCAAACCTAGCAAACGGTCAACGCACCCAAACGGTTTGGGCAAACGACCTTGAGGTCATGCGGTCTTGGAGTCAAACCTAGCAAATAGTCAATGCACCCAAATGGTTTCAAACCGTTTGGTGGTTGAAGGTTGAAACTGTTTGGAGGTTTTCAAGGTTATTTATACTTAATCACTTGAAGTTGTAATTGGTTCAATGGTGATCTCATCTGAACCCTAATGGTAACTTAGAACATTAAGGGACTAAAAGATTAATGAATTGACCCATGATGGTGATCATGAGGTAAATTACCAAAATACCCTTGAGGGGTTTGATTGAGTAATACCTTTTTCTAATAAAACCCTAATCACATGTTAATGATGTTTTGGCTTATGCTAATCAATGAGGACTTAACCCAACCTGATCTAGAGTGGTGTTATCACCATCTACTAGTAAGAGGAGAGAGAAAGTATCATAAGAGAGAGAAAGTACCCTTTTATAGTGAAAACTTAAGTAAAATACCTTCAATACACATGAATGTGCATAATTAGGGTATGATCCACCTATGTAAGATCATGGAAACCCTAATTATGATGTTTAGTGAATCTTAATCTTATCTAGGAGATTTAATAATGATGTTTCTCATACATGATTATGTTATGAGTTCAATTCGCCATGAGGTGAATAGTAAACCCTAATTCTAGGGTGAGGACATGTATTGTGAATAGTAAACCCTGATTGATGAATATTGGGGAACTTGACTTTTCTAAGAGTTTGAAAGTGTAACTTCTAGAATGAATTGTTTACTGTTATCAGTTGAATTAACCATGCAGGTTGTCATGAGATGATGATCATATCCAGGTATGGATTATGAAACTATATTCATTGAAAGCATGCTTTAGCTTTATGAATAGTGATATATCCTGATGCATTGTCAATGGCAACCTATGGATTAAAATGGGCTGTGAGAGCCATAAATACCATCAAGGTCATGCTTTAGAGATGACTTGTGATGAATATATTGAGAAATGATGATTGATGAGAGTTAGGTTTGTTGCATTTAGTATTCTCATTTCATAGCTGTTAAGCTAATGTTATTGTTTGAAGAACAATGTATGATGTTAAAAGAATACTGAATGTACCTAACTAATCAAGTATAATGTAGAGCCCTGATCATAGATCCATCATTGTCAGAGATCAAATGATGGTGAAACAGGTTTTCCTAAGGGAACTCCTGGATCACATACTTTTGAGTATGTGGGGTATGTGGATGTGTAGAACCTTACATCCTAGTGTAGGTGTTTGATGTAGATGTGTAATCCGTCAATCCTTCACTACAATCCTGTACCGTATCAGTGGATGGTAAACATGAAACCTCCTGATGATGAAGAAAGCACAGATATCCATATCAGTGGAAGATAAACATGAAATCTCCTGATGACGAAGAGAGTACAGAACACCACTGTAACTCTAAAAATAGCGAAGGACCAGATTACCCTGGTAAGCTATTATAGTAGAGGCACGAGATGTCCTACAAGTAATCCTCTTACTGACTGAGGAAGGTGAAGGTCATGAGAATCCGGCGCTTTCGATGACCTAGTATGATACCGAGACACTTAGCAGTGATTGGTTGGAGTATGAGTGGTAAACCTCATCTCCACAGGGCATAAAAGTAATGTTTGAAAAACATAATCCACAACGTAGCACACCTGTTAGAGATAACTACGAGTTGATTGATTGATGTTACACTGTATAGTGCAAATGTCTTCATGTTTCATAACTTTTGAACTCATGCTTACTATTATATCTGATGTTGAATACTTTGAAGCTTTTACTACTTAAGTTATTCTTTGAGGTGCTATAATAAAGCTTCTGGAGGAGAGTTATAACTCTGGCTGGGACAATTATGTAAAATTGTCTCACCCCGTAGACTTCAACGTTTTAGGTGGACGTCGAGGACGGAGGAACAAGCCTACAGGTGACCAGTCCCAGCAGCAGCAGCAGCACCAGGGGCAGCAGTAAAATCTCAGGTGGAGATTTAGCCTGCCATGTGGTGTAGTTAAAGTCAGTCCTATGTGTCCTCTGTACTCTCAGGTCTTGGAGACTTTTGTTCTGAGATTTTGGTTATGCATTCTTGAGATTTTGTATCATGTTGTATATAATTACTCAAGAAGTAATTATCTGAGATGTAAACAATTTATCTCCTTTTATGAAGGAAGTTTTATGGTTTCAATGTTTTTTCTCAAAAAGTTTTAATTTCCGCTGATTTTTGGTATTCCGCTGCTAATCGAATCGCTTCCGCTAAGTTTAAATCGTGTTTATATCGTGGTTTGGAGATCAGAGCCCACAATTAAGTGGTATCAGAGCTCTAGGTTCGCTGAGTCTACAGAGGCATAGGACTTAGGATGTCGAGTCTATCCTTAGTATCTCTTCCTTATCTAATAGAATCTTCTGCTCCTCAGGAGAAGAAGATACATAAGGATGGCATAGCCACATGATGAGTACGTGGCAGAGAGTAGTGCTAGTGCACCTCAAGGCGGTGCAAGGGTTCCAGAACTAGAACAGCCTGCACCTGAACCACCCCAGTTTGACCCAGCTGATATGGGTAACCCATCAGTTCAGACGATGTTTGGGCAGTTTATGACTGCCATGACACACATAACTGACAAGATGCCCATGCCTGCACCTAGGGCACCTGCCCAGCCTGAAGGACAAGGTATCAGTAAGACGTTCGAGCGACTTCGTCGTGTCGGAGCTACCGAGTACTTTGGGACTACCGACCCCGCGGATGCTGATCTGTGGTTAACAAAGTTGGAGAAGGCTTTCAGAATTCTTAATATCCCGGAGCCTGAGAAGGTTAGACGTGCTGTCTATCTTCTCAAAGGCAGTGCTGGTCACTGGTGGAACATGGAAGAGCAGAAGAGACCTGGGATACAGTTCTCGTGGGAAGAGTTTCGTCAGGAATTTATCAATAGATATTTTCCAAAGACCTTCCTAGATGAGAAGATCTCTCAGTTTGAGAGATTGAGGCAGACCATGATGAACATTAGCGAGTATGAAGCTAAGTTCATGGAGTTGCTGCGGTTCTGTCCGCACATGGCTGCCACAGAAGAGGAAAGAATCAGAAGATTCGAGAAGGGTTTGAATGCTTATATATCAACCCCTGTGTCTGCCTTAGAAAACCGAGAGAGATTCTCTACCTTCGTTGAGTCAGTCCGAAGGATAGAGAGATCTGTGGTTGAGAAGAGGCAAACCCAGAAAAGATATCCACAGTTCCAGGGTTCTTCATCTAGGGATTCCAAGAAACCTAGATTCTCTGCACCTAACCCTCCACCACCCAGATCAAGTTCCCAAACTCAGTGGTCACCAAGTAGAGGCAGGGGACGAAGCCTACCTCAAAAAGAGACTCATAGTTCAGCATCGATGTCAGTCACATGACCACCTAGACCACAACGACTTGAGAGGAGCTGTTAGAACTGTGGGAAGGTGGGGCATTTAATGAAGGACTGCCGATCTAGGCCTGTTAGTGTGACACAACCTCAGAGGCAGAGTCAACAGGGATCTCAGAGAAGGCAATCTCAAGGAGCAGCTCGAGGACATGGACAAGCGTCTCAAGCTGGATCGTCAACACCACCTCAACACCAGGCGACAGCAAGGTTCTATGCTATGAACCCACCTGATGCAGTGGTCAATCCACGGGTAGTGGCAGGTCAGATGGAACTTTTATATTCTTATATGTCTAAATCCTGTGTGGTATCTGTTCTGATTAACCCGGGTGCTACGCACTCCTTTGTCACTCGGAGAGTGATTCGTAACTAAAATATGACGGTTAGTCATAGGGCAGATAGTTTGTTGTTGGAGACTCCGTTGAGTGGGTCTTCCGTTTTGCAGGAGGTATGTTCTCCCTGCATCCTCTTCTTTTCTGATCATCGCATTCAAGTGGACCTTATACCACTTGATATGCAAGGATTTGATATAATCCTCAGGATGGATACCTTAGAAAGATATAGAGTTGTCTTGGATTGTGAATCCAAGTTGGATGTATTTGCTGATGACGGCAACACATGGATTTTTCAAGGTGAAAGAAAGATTCTGCCCACATGTCTTGTATCAGCTATGGTTGCTGATAAGCTGTTGAGGCAAGGATGTTATGCATTCTTGGCCCATGTGGTAGATGTTACCAAGGAAAGTTCCAATCCTGCTGAAGTTCCCATAGTCAGGGAATTCGAGGATGTGTTTCCTGAAGAACTTCCAGGTATACCACCGCCTCGGGAAATTGATTTTGAAATTAATTTGATCCCAGACACGAAACCTATAGCTCAGACACCATATAGGATGGCGCCTGCTGAGATGGCAGAACTCAAGAAACATCTTCAAGAGTTACTTGAGAAAGGTTTTATCCGACCGAGCACTTCACCTTGGGGTGCTCCAGTTTGTACAAGAAGGTTAGTGGGAGAATGATTGTATTCCTTATATTGTATGTGGATAACATACTATTGATGGGGAATGACATCCCTACTTTACAAAAGGTAAAGACATGGCTAGGAAATACGTTTTCTATGAAATACTTGGGTGAAGCATCCTACATATTGGGAATCAAAATCTATAGAGATAGATCTAGAATGCTTCTTAGACTAAGTTAGAGAACATACATTGATAAAGTGTTGAGAGGTTCTGTAACATCCCTGACCTGGGTTATGAACTAACCCTAGGTGTTTTGCCTAAATATGTAATTAAATCCTTGTGATTAACTTTGGACATGTAATTAAGTTCCTCAGAAACATATATTTCAATTTTTCTCCTTTATATATATAAAGTTGTAACATTGTTTTGTAATACAGGGATCTATGTGCAAATTACCCAGTTAAGGGGTTAACTTGCAAATTGCACATGTTGAGATGTTCCTCTGATGTTGAGACATCATGAGGATGTTTATGATAAAGTTTGAGGGATTTCCCAAGCTTGAGCACCAAGGTGCAGCTGTGAAAGCAACCCCTGTGCTTGAAAACCCTAAATTGGTGTAAAGTGCAATTTACCCAATTTCAGGGGTGCAAATTGTAAAATACATCATCTAAAATATCTTTTATGACTCTTGGCATCATTTAGAAGAGAAATAATGAAAAGGTCACTTCATTTGAATAATCATACAATAAAGAACACCTTTGTGATTGAATAATCAAGGTGTATGTATAATAGCCCTTTTATGTGTATGCTTTAGTGATGGGTTGATCTTCTTTGCCTTAAATTCTTGACCTTAGAAGGAGTTTGTCCTTAGAAATAAGGGGTAGGGACGAGCAAATAAGAAAGGAATGACTTAGATGTGAAATGGGATAAAGTAGAAGCTTTATGGAGAAATTTCACCCAAAATATATATACCAATTCCTTTGCAGGCAAAGGAACGTTTCTTTCATTCCTTCACTTATCCCCCTTGCTCAAACCGACTAAGTCAGAGCTATGGAGCATAGGATAACGACCATGGAGTTCAAGGAAAGTTTGGATCACCCCTTTTGCTTGAATTCTTGGAGGAAACTCGTTTTCAAGGTTGAATTCATGGCTAGCTCACCTAGCTTTATCTTTCTAGCCATTCCTTTCCAACTTTTCCTTGGAGAATTCACCTTGGCCGACCTGTGGAGCTCAAAGACGCCATTAAAGTCCTGAAGCTTGGAAGCTTGGAGCTCAAGGAACAACCTTTAGGTGGGTTTTATAACTCTAAACCTTATGCTTTGATTATACATCTTTTTCTATGCATATAGTTGCTAGTTCTTCTTCTTCCCTATCTTCCCTTGCATCCTTGCAAGAAAAATCGTGAAGAACTGCTACTGTTCTTAAGGTAGAAGATGAGGGCATTAATTCCTGTGCTTATCCACGGATTTCCACTTTACTAAACGGTCCTAACCAATTGCCCATACGGTTTACACAACCGTTTGGTGGGCAAACGGTTTCAGGGTCGTATGAAGGCAACGGCCTTCAAGTCCATTTGGTCGCATTGACCAAGCGACGACCGTATGGGAATCTTGTTTATAATTATGTAGGTTAATCACCCACAAAATTTGAGGGGTTAACTCCAAAGGGATCGTGAGATATAAGCAAATCAATTAGCAAATCCAATTGAATTAAGTTCTGATTTTCAATCTGTTTAATTTGCTCTTTTTGGGCAAACGGTCTCAAGACCGTTTAAGATGGTTGACCAAACGTTGACCGTTTGGTATTAATGTTTATAATGATGTTGATTAATGAATCACCAAATTTGATGGATTAATTCGAAACGAGTTATGAGTTGAAGGTTGATTAATAGGGCAAATTCTAATTGAAATCAGTGCTGAAATTCCAATGAGTTAATTAGTGATTTTGGGTTGATTAGCCCAAACGGTCTCAAGACCGTTTGGGGAATCATCCAAACGGTCTCAAGACCGTTTGGGGATCACCCGAGACCATTTAGAGGTCTGGGGTCAAGTATAGTTGACCAATTGAAGGTCCAAAGGTACCAAATCATATTGCAATTAAGTATTGATGTGATGATCAACTCAATAGATCAAACCTTGATGAATTTTCACTAGAGTCCAAAGACTGGATGGGCAAACGGTCTCAAGACCATTTGGAACTCATCCAAACGGTCTGAAGACCGTTTGGTGTCAACCCAAGACCGTTTGGAGGTCTAGGGTTAAGGTAATTTGATCAATTGAGGGCCCAATTACAGTGGGTTATTGAAATAATCAAATTGCTGATTTATGACTTAATTAAGGTTCAACCCCTATCAAATCAACTTAGATTTTGATGAATTCTTGAGAAAACGGTCTCAAGACCGTTTGGAAGTCATCCAAACGATCTCAAGACCGTTTGGGCCCAATTGGAGGTCAATTGATAGGTTCAACCTTGAATTGATTCACATTGTTGAATACTGATGACCATCCGATTTGAAACTCTAATTGAGATGGACTTAACCCTAATTGGCTTTCAATTGAAGGTTAATTTGGTGTCCAATTGATTGAGGCTCATCCTAATTGACTCAATTTATAAGCGGTTAACATGGCTTTGGCCAATTGAGGGCTTCAACATACTTAATCATAAAATAATTGTAACTTTTGAACTACGTTGGAGGTCCAAACGGTTTGAGCCATTTAGAGCAAACGGTCTCAAGACTGTTTGAGGCCAAATGGTCTCAAGACCATTTGGTCTCAAATGATCTCAAGGTCGTTTGGACCAATCGATCTCAAGACAAGTTGATCAAACGGTTTCAAACCGCATAAGCTCAAACGATTTGGAAAGTCAAACCTAGCAAACAGTCAACGCACCCAAACGGTTTGGGCAAACGACCTTGAGGTCA
Organism: Alisma plantago-aquatica; assembly: GCA_963693085.1. Lineage (NCBI taxonomy): Eukaryota > Viridiplantae > Streptophyta > Magnoliopsida > Alismatales > Alismataceae > Alisma > Alisma plantago-aquatica. The sequence continues at coordinate 1,064,885,157 of OY856411.1, read as the reverse complement.
TGCGGTCTTGGAGTCAAACCTAGCAAACAGTCAATGCACCCAAACAGTTTCAAACCGTTTGGTGGTTGAAGGTTGAAACTGTTTGGAGGTTTTCAAGGTTATTTATACTTAATCACTTGAAGTTGTAATTGGTTCAATGGTGATCTAATCTGAACCCTAATGGTAACTTAGAACATTAAGGGACTAAAAGATTAATGAATTGACCCATGATGGTGATCATGAGGTAAATTACCAAAATACCCTTGAGCGGTTTGATTGAGTAATACCTTTTTCTAATAAAACCCTAATCACATGTTAATGATGTTTTGGCTTATGCTAATCAATGAGGACTTAACCCAACCTGATCTAGAGTGGTGTTATCACCATCTACTAGTAAGAGGAGAGAGAAAGTATCATAAGAGAGAGAAAGTACCCTTTTATAGTGGAAACTTAAGTAAAATACCTTCAATACACATGAATGTGCATAATTAGGGTATGATCCACCTATGTAAGATCATGGAAACCCTAATTATGATGTTTAGTGAATCTTAATCTTATCTAGGAGATTTAATAATGATGTTTCTAATACATGATTATGTTATGAGTTCAATTCGCCATGAGGTGAATAGTAAACCCTAATTCTAGGGTGAGGACATGTATTGTGAATAGTAAACCCTGATTGATGAATATTGGGGAACTTGACTTTTCTAAGAGTTTGAAAGTGTAACTTCTAGAATGAATTGTTTACTGTTATCAGTTGAATTAACCATGCAGGTTGTCATGAGATGATGATCATATCCAGGTATGGATTATGAAACTATATTCATTGAAAGCATGCTTTAGCTTTATGAATAGTGATATATCCTGATGCATTGTCAATGGCAACCTATGGATTAAAATGGGCTGTGAGAGCCATAAATACCATCAAGGTCATGCTTTAGAGATGACTTGTGATGAATATATTGAGAAATGATGATTGATGAGAGTTAGGTTTGTTGCATTTAGTATTCTCATTTCATAGCTGTTAAGCTAATGTTATTGTTTGAAGAACAATGTATGATGTTAAAAGAATACTGAATGTACCTAACTAATCAAGTATAATGTAGAGCCCTGATCATAGATCCATCATTGTCAGAGATCAAATGATGGTGAAACAGGTTTTCCTAAGGGAACTCCTGGATCACATACTTTTGAGTATGTGGGGTATATGGATGTGTAGAACCTTACATCCTAGTGTAGGTGTTTGATGTAGATGTGTAATCCATCAATCCTTCACTACAATCCTGTACCGTATCAGTGGATGGTAAACATGAAACCTCCTGATGATGAAGACATCACAAATATCCATATCAGTGGAAGATAAACATGAAATCTCCTGATGACGAAGAGAGTACAAAACACCACTGTAACTCTAAAAATAGCGAACGACCAGATTACCCTGGTAAGCTATTATAGTAGAGGCACGAGATGTCCTACAAGTAATCCTCTTACTGACTGAGGAAGGTGAAGGTCATGAGAATCCGGCACTTTCGATGACCTAGTATGATACCGAGACACTTATCAGTGATTGGTTGGAGTATGAGTGGTAAACCTCATCTCCACAGGGCATAAAAGTAATGTTTGAGAAACATAATCCACAGCGTAGCACACCTGTTAGAGATAACTACGAGTTGATTGATTGATGTTACACTGTATAGTGCAAATGTCTTCATGTTTCATAACTGTTGAACTCATGCTTACTATTATATCTGATGTTGAATAATTTGAAGCTTTTACTGCTTAAGTTATTCTTTGAGGTGCTATAATAAAGCTTCTGGAGGAGAGTTATAACTCTGGCTGGGACAATTATGTAAAATTGTCTCACCCCGTAGACTTCAACATTTTAGGTGGACGTCGAGGACGGAGGAACAGGCCTACAGGTGACCAGTCCCAGCAGCAGCAGCAGCACCAGGGGCAGCAGTAAAATCTCAGGTGGAGATTTAGCCTGCCATGTGGTGTAGTTAAAGTCAGTCCTATGTGTCCTCTGTACTCTCAGGTCTTGGAGACTTTTGTTCAGAGATTTTGGTTATGAATTCTTGAGATTTTGTATCATGTTGTATATAATTACTCAAGAAGTAATTATCTGAGATGTAAACAGTTTATCTCCTTTTATGAAGGAAGTTTTATGGTTTCAATGTTTTTTCTCAAAAAGTTTTAATTTCCGCTGATTTTTGGTATTCCGCTGCTAATCGAATCACTTCCGCTAAGTTTAAATCGTGTTTATATCGTGGTTTGGAGATCAGAGCCCACAATTAAGTGGTATCAGAGCTCTAGGTTCGCTGAGTCTACAGAGGCATAGGACTTAGGATGTCGAGTCTATCCTTAGTATCTCTTCCTTATCTAATAGAATCTTCTGCTCCTCAGGAGAAGAAGATACATAAGGATGGCAGAGCCACATGATGAGTACGTGGCAGAGAGTAGTGCTAGTACACCTCAAGGCGGTGCAAGGGTTCCAGAACTAGAACAGCCTGCACCTGAACCACCCCAGTTTGACCCAACTGATATGGGTAACCCAGCAGTTCAGACGATGTTTGGGCAGTTTATGACTGCCATGACACACATAACTGACAAGATGCCCATGCCTGCACCTAGGGCACCTGCCCAGCCTGAAGGACAAGGTATCAGTAAGACGTTCGAGCGACTTCGTCGTGTCGGAGCTACCGAGTACTTTGGGACTACCGACCCCGCAGATGCTTATCTGTGGTTAACAAAGTTGGAGAAGGCTTTCAGAATTCTTAATATCCCGGAGCCTGAGAAGGTTAGACGTGTTGTCTATCTTCTCAAAGGCAGTGCTGGTCACTGGTGGAACATGGAAGAGCAGAAGAGACCTGGGATAGAGTTCTCATGGGAAGAGTTTCATTAGGAATTTATCAATAGATATTTTCCAAAGACCTTCCTAGATGAGAAGATCTCTCAGTTTGAGAGATTGAGGCAGACCATGATGAACATTAGCGAGTATGAAGCTAAGTTCATGGAGTTGCTGCGGTTCTGTCCGCACATGGCTGCCACAGAAGAGGAAAGAATCAGAAGATTCGAGAAGGGTTTGAATGCTGATATATCAACCCCTGTGTCTGCCTTAGAAAACCGAGAGAGATTCTCTACCTTCGTTGAGTCAGTCCAAAGGATAGAGAGATCTGTGGTTGAGAAGAGGCAAACCCAGAAAAGATATCCACAGTTCCAGGGTTCTTCATCTAGGGATTCCAATAAACCTAGATTCTCTGCACCTAACCCTCCACCACCCAGATCAAGTTCCCAAACTCAGTGGTCACCAAGTAGAGGCAGGGGACGAAGCCTACCTCAAAAAGAGACTCATAGTTCAACATCGATGTCAGTCACATGACCACCTAGACCACAACGACTGGAGAGGAGCTGTTACAACTGTGGGATGGTGGGGCATTTAATGAAGGACTGCCGATCTAGGCCTGTTAGTGTGACACAACCTCAGAGGCAGAGTCAACAGGGATCTCAGAGAAGGAAATCTCAAGGAGCAGCTCGAGGACATGGACAAGCGTCTCAAGCTGGATCGTCAACACCACCTCAACACCAGGCGGCAGCAAGGTTCTATGCTATGAACCCACCTGATGCAGTGGTCAATCCACGGGTAGTGGCAGGTCAGATGGAACTTTTATATTCTTATATGTCTAAATCCTGTGTGGTATCTATTCTGATTAACCCGGGTGCTACACACTCCTTTGTCACTCGGAGAGTGATTCATAACTGCAATATGATAGTTAGTCATAGGGCAGATAGTTTGTTGTTGGAGACTCCGTTGAGTGGGTCTGCCGTTTTGCAGGAGGTATGTTCTCCCTGCATCCTCTTCTTTTCTGATCATCGCATTCAAGTGGACCTTATACCACTTGATATGCAAGGATTTGATATAATCCTCATGATGGATACCTTAGAAAGATATAGAGTTGTCTTGGATTGTGAATCCAAGTTGGATGTATTTGTTGATGAAGGCAACACATGGATCTGTCAAGGTGAAAGAAAGATTCTGCCCACATGTCTTGTATCAGCTATGGTTGCTGATAAGCTGTTGAGGCAAGGATGTTATGCATTCTTGGCCCATGTGGTAGATGTTACCAAGGAAAGTTCCAATCCTGCTGAAGTTCCCATAGTCAGGGAATTCGAGGATGTGTTTCCTGAAGAACTTCCAGGTATACCACCGCCTCGGGAAATCGATTTTGAAATTAATTTGATCCCAGACACGAAACCTATAGCTCAGACACCGTATAGGATGGCGCCTGCTGAGATGGCAGAACTCAAGAAACATCTTCAAGAGTTACTTGAGAAAGGTTTTATCTGACCGAGCACTTCACCTTGGGGTGCTCTAGTTTTGTTTGTTAGAAATAAAGATGGGTCAATGCGGTTGTGCATTGATTATAGACAACTCAATAAAGTAACGATAAAGAATAAGTACCCTATGCCGAGGATTGATGATCTCTTTGACCAGTTGCGTGGTGCAACCGTCTTCTCAAAGATAGACCTGAGGTCTGGATATCATCAACTCCGTATTAAGGATAGTGACATATCCAAGTCTGCCTTTAGGACAAGATATGGTCACGATGAGTTCACAGTTATGTCGTTTGGACTAACCAATGCACCAGCTGCATTCATGTAACTCATTAATAGAGTTTTTCGACCCTTCCTTGATCAGTGTGTTGTCGTCTTCATAGATGACATTCTGATCTATAGTAAGGATGCTCAGCAGCATGAGCAGCATCTTCGCCAAGCTTTGACCTTGCTAAGAGAACACAAGCTGTATGCTAAGTTTAGCAAGTGTGAGTTCTAGCTGCCGGAGGTATCTTTTCTTAGACATGTGATATCTGCATCGGGAATTCATGTTGACCCTACAAAGGTAGAATCTATTCTACAGTGGGAACAACCGAAGACGCCGACGGAGATTCGAAGCTTCTTGGATTTAGCAGGCTATTATCGAAGGTTCATTAATAATTTCAGTTCCATAGCCTTACCCTTGACTAAGTTGACCCGGAAAGATGTTCCTTTTGTTTGGAGTGATAAGTGTCAGCAATCTTTCTAGCTGTTGAAGGAGAAGTTGACAAGTGCACCCATACTTGTGCTACCTGAGCAAGGCAAAGGATATATAGTTTTCTGTGATGCTTCTAAGAATGGACTAGGGTGTGTGTTGATGCAGGATAAACAAGTAATTTCTTTTGCTTCTCGACAGCTTAAGAAACACGAAGAGAATTATCTGACACACGATCTGGAGTTAGATGTTGTAGTTCATGCCCTGAAGATCTGGAGACATTATCTTTATGGAGAGACATTTTAGATTTTCACTGACCATAAGAACCTTAAGTACATCTTCTCTCAGCATGAGCTCAATATGAGACAACGCCGCTAGATGGAATTAATCAAGGACTACGATTGTACGATTGATTACCATCCGGGGAAGGCTAATGTGGTTGCTGATGCCTTGAGTAGGAAATCAGCAACATCAACCATGGAAAGGGCACAACTAAACTTTTTAGTATGCTCTAGAAGGGATATGCTTATCTCTTTGAGACAAGACAATGTGCAGTTGAAGGTGTCGTTGTTAGCCGGGTTATTAGCTGAGATGCATATTAAACCTACCCTTAGAGAGCAGATTAAGGAAGAACAACAAGGTGATATTGTAGTTCAGCAAGTTAGATCGGAGTATGGTAGTGAGAAATGAGATGGTTTCCATGACTCAGATGATCAAATATCCTGTTAACATGGGAGGATGATAGTTTCAGATGTGGACAACTTGAGGAAGTTAGTCCTGGAAGAAGCTCATTCTTCAATGTATGCCATGCATCCAGGGAGCACCAAGATGTATCGAAACTTGAAAGATATGTATTGGTGGTCTGGAATGAAGAAGGATGTTGCAGAGTTTGTTCTGAGGTGTCCTGTGTGTCAGCAAGTTAAAGCTGAACACCAGAAGCCTACAGGAACAATGCAACCTTTACCCATACCAAAGTGGAAGTGGGACCATGTTACCATGGACTTTGTTGTTGGCCTACCCAGGACAAGCAAAGTACATGATTCCATTTGGGTAGTTGTAGATAGGTTGACCAAGACATCACATTTCTTACCTGTCAAAACAACCTATTCTGTTGAAAGGTTATCACAGTTGTATGTTTAAGAGATAGTATGTTTGCACGGAGTTCCTATCACTATAGTTTCTGACAGAGGTCCCCAGTTTACAAGTCATTTTTGGGAATGACTTCATAATGCTTTAGGCACCCAGTTAAGGTTTAGTACGACCTTTCATCCATAGACTGATGGACAGTCAGAAAGGACCATACAGACCTTAGAAGACCTGTTGAGAACATGTGTTCTCCAGTTTACCGGAAGTTGGGATCTACACCTAAGCTTGATAAAGTTTGCCTATAACAATAGCTACCAGCATAGTATTGATATGGCACCTTATGAACCCTTGTATGGTAGACGTTGTAGATCACCCTTGTGTTGGTATGAGACTGGTGAGCATCAGTTGTTAGGACCTGATCTTGTGCAGCAAACTACAGAAAAGATTAAGGTAATACAGCAACAGATTAAGACTGTACAAGATAGGCAGAAATCTTATGCTGACAAGCGTCGTAGACCCTTAGAGTTCGAGGTTGGAGACAAAGTGTATCTCAAGGTCTCGCCTTGGAAAGAAAGGGAAGTTAGCTCCTAGATTTATGGGGCCTTATCCAATCATTGAACGGATTGGAAAAGTAGCCTATAAACTAGAGCTGCCACTAGAGTTACAGAGGTTACATCCTGTGTTTCACATTTCTATGCTAAAGAAGTGTCACCCAGACACTGAGTCAGTTCTACAACCTATGGAGGTAGAATTGAATGATGATATATCTTATGAGGAAGGACCAATGTCAATCCTTGATAATAGAATTAAAAAGTTAAAGAAGAAAGATTTAAGCCTTGTGAAAGTCCTCTAGAACCACCGTGGTGTTGAAGAAGCCACTTGGGAACTAGAGGATGAGATGAGAAGGAAATACCCTGCCCTTTTCTCTTAAAATGTTTTATCGATTTCGGGGACGAAATCCTTGTAAGGGGTGGATAATTTGTAACATCCCTGACCTGGGTTATTAACTAACCCTAGGTGTTTTGCCTAAATATGTAATTAAATCCTTGTGATTAACTTTGGACATGTAATTAAGTTCCTCAGAAACATATATTTCAATTTTGCTCCTTTATATATATAAAGTTGTAACATTGTTTTGTAATACATGGATCTATGTGCAAATTACCCAGTTAAGGGGTTAACTTGCAAATTGCACATGTTGAGATGTTCCTCTGATGTTGAGACATCATGAGGATGTTTATGATGAAGTTTGAGGGATTTCCCAAGCTTGAGCACCAAGGTGCAGCTGTGAAAGCAACCCATGTGCTTGGAAACCCTAAACTGGTGTAAAGTGCAATTTACCCAATTTGAGGGGTGCAACTTGTAAAATACATAATCTAAAATATCTTTTATGACTCTTGGAATTATTTAGAAGAGAAATGATGAAAAGGTCACTTCATTTGAATAATCATATAATAAAGAACACCTTTGTGATTGAATAATCAAGGTGTATGTATAATAGCCCTTTTATGTGTATGCTTTAGTGATGGGTTGATCTTCTTTGCCTTAAATTCTTGACCTTAGAAGGAGTTTTTCCTTAGAAATAAAGGGTAGGGACGAGCAAAGAAGAAAGGAAGGACTTAGATGTGAAATGGGATAAAGTAGAAGCTTTATGGAGAAATTTCACCCAAAATATATATACCACTTCCTTTGCAGGCAAAGGAACGTTTCTTTCATTCCTTCACTTATCCCCCTTGCTCAAACCGACTAAGGCAGAGCTCTGGAGCATAGGAGAACGACCAGGGAGTTCAAGGTAAGTTTGGATCACCCCTTTTGCTTGAATTCATGGAGGAAACTCGTTTTCAAGGTTGAATTCATGGCTAGCTCACCTAGCTTTATCTTTCTAGCCATTCCTTTCCAACTTTTCCGTGGAGAATTCACCTTGGCCGACCTGTGGAGCTCAAAGACTCCATTAAAGGCCTGAAGCTTGGAAGCTTGGAGCTCAAGGAACAACCTTTAGGTGGGTTTTATAACTCTAAACCTTATGCTTTGATTATACATCTTTTTCTATGCATATAGTTGCTAGTTCTTCTTCTTCCCTATCTTCCCTTGCATTCTTGCAAGAACAATCGTGAAGAACTGCTACTGTTCTTAAGGTAGAAGATGAGGGAATTAATTCCTATGCTTATCCACGGATTTCCACTTTACTAAACGGTCCTAACCAATTGCCCATACGGTTTACACAACCGTTTGGTGGGCAAACGGTTTCAGGGTCGTTTGAAGGCAACGGCCTTCAAGACCATTTGGTCGCATTGACCAAGTGACGACCGTATGGGAATATTGTTTATAATTATGTAGGTTAATCACCCACAAAATTTGAGGGGTTAACTCCAAAGGGATCGTGAGATATAAGCAAATCAATTAGCAAATCCAATTGAATTAAGTTCTGATTTTCAATCTTTTTAATTTGCTCTTTTTGGGAAAATAGTCTCAATACCATTTAAGATAGTTGACCAAACGTTTACCGTTTTGGATTACTATTTATAATGATGTTGATTAATGACTCACCAAATTTGATGGATTAATTCCAAACGAGTTATGAGTTGAAGGTTGATTAATAGGGCAAATTCTAATTGAAATCAGTGCTGAAATTCCAATGAGTTAATTAGTGATTTTGGGTTGATTAGCCCAAACGGTCTCAAGACCGTTTGGGGAATCATCCAAACGGTCTCAAGACCATTTGGGGATCACCCGAGACCATTTAGAGGTCTGGGGTCAAGTATAGTTGACCAATTGAAGGTCCAAAGGTACCAAATCATATTGCAATTAAGTATTGATGTGATGATCAACTCAATAGATCAAACCTTGATGAATTTTCACTAGAGTCCAAAGAATGGATGGGCAAATGGTCTCATGACCGTTTGGAACTCATCCAAACGGTCTCAAGACCGTTTGGTGTCAACCCAAGACCGTTTGGAGGTCTAGGGTTAAGGTAATTTGATCAATTGAGGGCCCAATTACAGTGGGTTATTGAAATAATCAAATTGCTGATTTATGACTTAATTAAGGTTCAACCCCTATCAAATCAACTTAGATTTTGATGAATTCTTGGGAAAACGGTATCAAGACCGTTTGGAAGTCATCCAAACGATCTCAATACCGTTTGGGCCAAGTTTGGGCCCAATTGGAGGTCAATTGATAGGTTCAACCTTGAATTGATTCACATTGTTGAATATTGATGACCATCCGATTTGAAACTCTAATTGAGATGGACTTAACCCTAATTGGCTTTCAATTGAGGGTTAATTTGGTGTACAATTGATTGAGGCTCATCCTAATTGACTCAATTTATAATCGGTTAACATGGCTTTGGCCAATTGAGGGCTTCAACATACTTAATCATAAAAAAATTGTAACTTTTGAACTATGTTGGAGGTCCAAACGGTTTGAGCCATTTGGACCAAACGGTCTCAAGACCGTTTGGATACAAACGGTCTCAAGACCGTTTGAGGCCAAACGGTCTCAATACCATTTGAGGCCAAACGGTCTCAAGACCGTTTGGGCTCAAACGATCTCAAGGTCGTTTGGACCATTTGATCTCAAGACAAGTTGATCAAACGGTTTCAAACCGCATAAGCTCAAATGATTTGGAAAGTCAAACCTAACAAACGGTCAACGCACCCAAACGGTTTGGGCAAACGACCTTGAGGTCATGTGGTCTTGGAGTCAAACCTAGCAAACGGTCAACGCACCCAAACGGTTTCAAACCGTTTGGTGGTTGAAGGTTGAAACTATTTGGAGGTTTTCAAGGTTATTTATACTTAATCACTTCAAGTTGTAATTGGTTCAATGGTGATCTAATCTGAACCCTAATGGTAACTTAGAACATTAAGGGACTAAAAGATTAATGAATTGACCCATGATGGTGATCATGAGGTAAATTACCAAAATACCCTTGAGGGGTTTGATTGAGTAATACCTTTTTCTAATAAAACCCTAATCACATGTTAATGATGTTTTGGCTTATGCTAATCAATGAGGACTTAACCCAACCTGATCTAGAGTGGTGTTATCACCATCTACTAGTAAGAGGAGAGAGAAAGTATCATAAGAGAGAGAAAGTACCCTTTTATAGTGGAAACTTAAGTAAAATACCTTCAATACACATGAATGTGTATAATTAGGGTATGATCCACCTATGTAAGATCATGGAAACCCTAATTATGATGTTTAGTGAATCTTAATCTTATCTAGGAGCTTTAATAATGATGTTTCTCATACATGATGATGTTATGAGTTCAATTCGCCATGAGGTGAATAGTAAACCCTAATTCTAGGGTGAGGACATGTATTGTGAATAGTAAACCCTGATTGATGAATATTGGGGAACTTGACTTTTCTAAGAGTTTGAAAGTGTAACTTCTAGAATGAATTGTTTACTGTTATCAGTTGAATTAACCATGCAGGTTGTCATGAGATGATGATCATATCCAGGTATGGATTATGAAACTATATTCATTGAAAGCATGCTTTAGCTTTATGAATAGTGATATATCCTGATGCATTGTCAATGGAAACCTATGGATTAAAATGGGCTGTGAGAGCCATAAATACCATCAAGGTCATGCTTTAGAGATGACTTATGATGAATATATTGAGAAATGATGATTGATGAGATTTAGGTTTGTTGCATTTAGTATTCTGATTTCATAGTTGTTAAGCTAATGTTATTGTTTGAAGAACAATGTATGATGTTAAAAGAATATTGAATGTACCTAACTAATCAAGTATAATGTAGAGCCCTGATCATAGATCCATCATTGTCAGAGATCAAATGATGGTGAAACAGGTTTTCCTAAGGGAACTCCTGGATCAAATACTTTTGAGTATGTGGGGTATATGGATGTGTAGAACCTTACATCCTAGTGTAGGTGTTTGATGTAGATGTGTAATCCATCAATCCTTCACTACAATCATGTACCGTATCAGTGAATGGTAAACATGAAACCTCCTGATGATGAAGAAAGCACAGATATCCGTATCAGTGGAAGATAAACATGAAATCTCCTGATGACGAAGAGAGTACAGAACGCCACTGTAACTCTTAAAATAGCGAAGGACCAGATTACCCTGGTAAGCTATTATAGTAGAGGCACGAGATGTCCTACAAGTAATCCTCTTACTAACTGAGGAAGGTGAAGGTCATGAGAATCCGGCTCTTTCGATGACCTAGTATGATACCGAGACACTTAGCAGTGATTGGTTGGAGTATGAGTGGTAAACCTCATCTCCACAGGGCATAAAAGTAATGTTTGAAAAACATAATCCACAGCGTAGCAGACCTGTTAGAGATAACTACGAGTTGATTGATTGATGTTACACTGTATAGTGCAAATGTCTTCATGTTTCATAATTGTTGAACTCATGCTTACTATTATATCTGATGTTGAATACTTTGAAGCTTTTACTGCTTAAGTTATTCTTTGAGGTGCTATAATAAAGCTTCTGGCGGAGAGTTATAACTATCGCTGGGACAATTATGTAAAATTGTCTCACCCCGTAGACTTCAACTTTTTAGGTGGATGTCGAGGATGGAGGAACAAGCCTACAGGTGACCAGTCCCGGCAGTAGCAGCACCAGGGGCAGCAGTAAAATCTCAGGTGGAGATTTAGCCTGCCATGTGGTGTAGTTAAAGTCAGTCCTATGTGTCCTCTGTACTCTCAGCTCTTGGAGTCTTTTGGTCTGAGATTTTGGTTATGAATTCTTGAGATTTTGTATCATGTTGTATATAATTACTCAAGAAGTAATTATCTGAGATGTAAACAGTTTATTTCCTTTTATGAAGGAAGTTTTATGGTTTCAATGCTTTATCTCAAAAAGTTTTAATTTCCGCTGATTTTTGGTATTCCGCTGCTAATCGAATCGCTTCCGCTAAGTTTAAATCGTGTTTATATCATGGTTTGGAGATCAAAGCCCACAAGTTCAATATGGAGAGCTCAAATAGAGGAAACATGCTGATGGTGCATGAAGTTATCATCTCTAAAGCTCAATGTACCAGTTCTTGTGAAGAAAGGGAACACGAGTAAGACTCCATATGAATCAGAAATTGGATCCATCATGTATGCAATGTTGTGTACCCGTCTTGATGTCTCATATTCCTTGAGCATGATGAGAAGATATCAACCATATCCAAGTGATGTTCACTAGAAATCCATGAAGAACATCCTTACGTACTTGATAAGAACTAAGGATCAGTTCCATGCCTATGGAGGAGAGGAAAATTGATGGTAAAGGGTTACAACGATGCAAGCTTACAAGTTAACAAAGATGATTACATACCACAATATGGATTCATATTTGTCCTCAACAATAGTGTTGTGAGTTGGAAGAGTTCCACGAAAGAAACAGTTACATTTCTACAACAGAGGCCAAGTATATTGCCACATTGAATGCATCAAAGGAGGTTGTTTTGATCGAGAAGTTCATCTCTAAACTTAGGGTAGTTCCAAACATGAGAGACACAATTGAGCTATATTGTGACAATAATAGAGCTATTACACAAGCTGAGGAACCCAGATCGCATCAAGGTTCCAAGCATATACAAAGGTGTTTCCATCTCATATGAGAGATCGTACAATGAGTAGATGTGAAGATTTGTAGAGTACCAACCGAGAACAATTATGTTGACCCCTTGAAAAAAGCACATTCGCAATAGATGCATGATGGTCATGTTAGACCACTTGGAATATGATTTATGGGTTATTGGCTCTAAGTGAAAGTGGGCGTCTATTGGTATGTATGCCTAGAGCTCCAATCATATGATGATTGTAATGGAATCACTTATAAATGATTTGATTAATAATAAAGTCAGTCTTTCAATTTATTTTATTTTATTCAGTTATGAGATACTGAAATAACATAATAAATGTCTAGGGAAAGATATTACTCAATGATGTATGTCTTCGGGTTGAGGACTTGAACATTGAGATCATGCAAATGCTAAGACTATATACATTGTTGTTATGTCCCTAGTCAAATATTATTGTGGAAGGGTAATAGACAACAATAACACATAAGACTAGAGTGTGTGTTGGTTGATCATAGAATCTCATCAGTCAGGAAATTTGATATCAAACCAAACATACATATACTTGTTAAAGAACAATGTATCAAAAAGACCCACCATAAGAGTGATACATGGAAACCATAAATGGTAGTTAGAATTATCTCTTCTAGTGTTGGTGGTGATTATGGTTCTTACACCTAAAGTCACTACACTCATCACATGTTGTTCGGTGTACTTTGACATCATCCATTGTGATTTTGAATAAGGGTTTCCATAAAGGTAATGATCGGATACACTATGACACATGGGGATATTTGGGAGTGATGTGGATGGGATTTTCCCCTCTTACATGAGTATGATATCCTAGCCACTTGTTAAGTGAGATTGAGAAATGCATGGCCATGATTTTGTGAGTCAATATGTGATATTGAGATTAAATATATCTCAGACAGTTTACTGTAGTTCAAAGAATATGAATTGAATGATTGAAGAGGATGATGATTCCATGCCTCGAGTAAAATCTGGATATTAGGAATAAAGGAACTGTACAAACATTATAACACAAATCACACATTGTAGGTTGATGTTGTTCTCAAACTTTCTATTTACTTGGGTATCAATGATGTGGTAGTAGAACCCGCTCTTTTCTTGTTATGTCATAAGATGGATATGGACACTCACTACCAACATAATGTGGAACCTATAGGGTCACACATAAAGGATTCACTTGGAATAGGAGTTTATTCATGAATGATAACTAAATTGATTACTAAAGTGGTTAGGTATTCAATTTAAATAAAAATTTACTAATTGGACTCTAAATTGACCGGTTCAAGTGTTAAACCGACCTATTGGAGTTTTAGGTTGATTGGAGATTGCATTGGCTAAATTTTTGATGAACCAATACCTGAACCAACTCGTTCAATAAGTGATCTGATCGACTCAAAGTCACTGGATGACCGGTTCATGGATCAATTCGACTACAATAAGGATTAGTGCTAGCATTTTGTTGTATATTAATTGGATTAGAATTGTAAATACAATTGCAATTTGGAAACATGATGAAATGACATGTTCACTAGGTGAACTGATCCACTCGCATGCCAATTGATCAGTTCAATGGTGAAATGATCATTTCACCTCTCACAAGTTGTGAAAATTCATGAAATTTTGACCCCTTCCACTCCCATACAGATTGGGAACCCTGACCTTAACCCTCCAATAAATGGAGGGGTATTGGGGGCTTCCTAGAAACACAACTCAATTGCTTCTGACAATTGTTTGTCTTCTCTGGTTGTGGTATCTTAGAGAACTCGAGAAAGTCCTACTTGATAAAGGGATGGATAGAAAGGGAGAACAATTGTGGGAGAGAAAGTTGGTGAGTAGTACACTAACGTGAAGAAATGACTCCTTCTTGTCCATTCTTATAGAATGACAAGAGTTCTCGGTGGTCCATGTGGACTACTTTAAAGGTGTGGATCTTTACCCGCTAGGAGGAAAACATCAAATTGATGTCCGTGGTGATCAACCAGGAGCTATTGTAGACACTACTTGAGTGCAACTTGAAGAAAGGACAAGTATTAAGACAAGGAGATTGTCACTAATCTTTCTCCAAGACTAGGTATATCCTTTAAACCATCCTTCCCATTACATAGTTATAGATGCTTTCCATTTGCTTAAGGGGAATATGGCAGTTAAATTTTTTGTTTCCACTGTCTGCTCTGTCACCATATTTCCCTATAAGAACTCCAAGGATGGTGAATATAAAGATCAAGGTGCACTAGAAGACCTCCACCATGATCGTGGTACCATAGAACAACATTGCTACAAATGAAATAAATCATAGAGAAGATTAGTGAAGAAGAAACTCAAGAAAAGTCCTGACTATACCATGAAGACCACAACATGGTTGTACCGACTTCTATATTTTCATACTATTTTCTCTCATTTCAAATTGACCTTTGGTGTCACTTAGTTAGTTTTGGTTTTCAAGGTTACATCTGAAATTCATTGATACATAAGTTTTCATTTTGGATTTTGATCCATATGTATATTCATTTTGTTTATTTCTTTGCTTAACATTTGTCATGTTTTCACTCATAAGGAAACTAAATAGGGCAAACTCCAAAATTAAGGGTCAACAATTTGACCCTCTCTAGAGGAGGTCTAAAGCATGTCTAATGCATGCATTGATGATAAAATATGATGTCTTGAAATCTATAAACATTTAGTTTTGGATCATTTGTTTTAGTTTGAAAAGAATGTGTATGGCCATGCATCTAGGCTCACATAAACTCATAGTAGGAGTAGGATCGTGTGACAAAGTGGATTTTCTCCTATTTGTGCATAATTACTCTTGTTACTTTAAGTCCTCACTATTTTATGTCTCCTTTGACTTCACAACTCTATAATGTCCACCAAAGTCAAAGATTCCACATTTTGAGTCAATATGATACACATATATGCATGAAATCCTAATGTTGGTATACCCTTGAATCCTTTGAATAAAATCTTAATCATACATGATCTTTTTGATTTTAACTTTTGCACAATTGTTCTACTCCCTATTATGAAGCTATAGTCCAAATTTGAGACCATTTGGACCTTCCTATGATTTGTTATGATTTTCCTCAGATCTGCCCTTTTTAGCCCTTTCTTTCCTTTGTTTTACCTAGTTCGGCCAATTTTTTCCGCCCTAAATGGGTCGTGCAGATACTGACCCGGGGTGAGGCAATGGCCTCCGCACCCTTGGATCTTGATCCGATGGTGGCAGGGTCATCCTCTACCTCGGATCTTCCTGCTACTGTGGCCACCGAGTAGGGGAGCTCGAGCCACCGGATCTCACCCGATTCTTGACCTTTTTGCACGATTAAAATGCATTTGAGTCTGTTTTTGAAATCCACGGTGCATACATATGATTTTCGCACTGAACAGAGGGGTTTTCATGAACCTTCTGTACCCCTCGTGGCGACTGTCGCCATGGCCAAGCTTGGCCTAAATAAGCCCTAAACCTAGCCCCCAAAACCCTATATAAAACCCTCCTTTCAACCCTAGCCTCCTTTTCCTTGTGCCCTCCCCTTGCAACGTCTCTTTTCTCCCAGGCCTCTACCTTCTTGCCTTGGATGGTGGCAAGGGCGATCACTGTAGGCAGCTACAGATATCACTATAGGTTGCTTGCTCCTCCCAAACCATTCTCCAGAGGCCAGCACCAGGGTGAATTTTCGTGGCCGGCAAGCTCAAATCCTAGCCTCCCTCGAGCCAACTCGTGAGTTGTGGCTGGCACGAAAGTCACCGGAAGGGTGGAGGAAACTGATCCTATTCTTCCCTCGTTCCGACCCCAGGAATAGAGAAATCACGGGGGGCGAGGGACTCGTGGCTTTGACCAGTGTGGGCTCCTCACGGTGAGTGGGCTAAGACCCATTGCTGCTTGTAAACATGGATTCACATCAGTCTGTTGTATCTTCATCTGGCGGCTGTTGTAGATCTATAAATATCAAGGTAACACCCCCTTGCTCCCTAATCTTCAATTTCATAATGTTATAATGTAAATGTTCTTAAATGCATACCTCTCACTTCCCTTGGCCAAATTTAATGAACCAATATATCATTTTGATCCTCTCGAAAAGATCTACAACATGAGCATATTTCCACACTCTGAATCTTCTTCTAGTTACCTTTTATTACTAAAGATGTAACCTTTGACTACTTTGAATATGCTTAACACATGATTATGATTAATGATTGGATCATGATGCTCAATCTACCCCGATCCTTAAATCAATGTCTTTTATGCACCCTTGAACTAAATGAAGGTCATACTCCCCCTAATGCTCATACATGACTCCTTTTTTACATATTCGACCATATTGGACTATAATGATGTAAATTGCCCTTTTGATGCTAATCTTGCTACTTAATGATGGAACAATGCCTAATCAACTTCAAATCAGTAATATATGTCTCTCGTTGACTCTAATATCAGTCCATAATATGCCCCTTGATATGGTTGATTATTTTAACACATAATTACATGTATGATTGAGTATTTCTACCCCATGTTGGATTATGGAGCCTAGACACTAGTGGACATCCCCTTACTTTGAATGTGTCTATTATTGCTAATCTAAACCATCCCTTGTGCTTGGCTCTTATTCATTGATTATCTTTGCCCTTGATTACTCTATTATGATTCTTTGACCCTTTAATATACTTACAGAACCTGAACCTTGGAATGGTCATATATAATTTGTGGAACCTTAGAATGATATGAAACTAGAACCACACCATCATCATGACCTCTAGATCATTACAATATCGTATAATGAACCAATAAGCAACTTGTAACCTAACTTGGCCAAAACCCTAAAATGCACCTAATTAGGGTTAATGATAAGAATCTAATGTGTATATGCAATCTTGTTCTTAATCAGGTTTGGCATGTGGCTAGATGGTGATGGATGAGTTAAGTTAAGAATCTCTAAATCAGGTATGGGCCTTATCTAGTTATATGACTAGCTTTCTTGTTTGAAATGATATGTATTGTATGCTTGTTTGTTTACTTTCTCAAATATTGCCATGTAGTATTGCTATGTCTTACTCGATGTTTGCCTCGTCAGTTTTATAACTTGAACACACACACACACACATATATATATATATATATATGGAACTCCATTATAATATTGTTGATAAAGGGTTAACTCTTGGTTACGTCCTTGAGGTCCCTCTCGTATAAAAGGGTTAGCTAAGCTTGAGCACCCTTACAGACTCTTCCGACGGGAAGATGGTCAAAGGCCTTAAACATGCTTGATATTGTTGGTATAATGGAGTGAAATGACATAAAATATGGTTTCACATTTGTTAAACAATTAACATGTTTATTCTTGTTCGTTTAATCTTGAAATCTTTTCAAAATTATGCAAAGCTTATATATATGTGTATCTTTCTGCCCCATACTCAACACCTCGTGTGTTGACCCATTTCTCGTATGTTGTTTTTAGGTTCAGAGATGGCTAGAAGGTTGATGGGCTTGGTGAGATATGCTAGGTGTACTTGTTGTAAGATCCATATATAGTATACATGAGCAGACTTGTACAAAGTGACTCTTGAACATGTAATTCAAATCATGTAATATAATGATGTTGCTTAATATATCTTGTTGATTGTTGAGATTATGTTGGTGTCTTTACCTAGTTATCTGTTGATGTGTGCTAAGCTTTACACTTCCGCATGTCACCTTTGGTATATGTTTGGTTCATGGGACTGGGATTCCGGTTCCGTGACAGATGGTATCAGAGCATGAACAATAACTACACCAAACATTACTCACATGAAACACAAACTAAACTCACCTTACATCTCAACCCTAGAAACTTAATAATAATGTCCTTCGTGGACTAGGTTGACTTAGCCTCTAGGTTAGAACCTAGATGTTCTAGAACTAGGTGTAGACTTGTGTAAATTACCTCCCTAGACATGATTCATGACATGCGCTTAGGATGTCTACACAAGTGTGCACCATGTTCTTGCTAGTTCTCTAGGTATCATGATACTAGACTTCCTAATGAGTGTGGTAACTTGTTTTGGTTTTGGTTTTATTCAAATGGAGTATGGTGGTTTTCATCTCCTGTTTAAACGTTGGAGAAAACATATTTCAAGTAGTATTATATGTACATATGAAAAGTGTTACCACACGTAGAAAGGCAGTGAGTTTCCATGCAACCTAAGAGAAAGAGATGTAACATCAAGCCTAGATGAGAGTTTAGATGATAGTTTTAGTATCTAGAGTTGTCTAGAGCCATGATATAGGTTAGGCAAGTGAATAACCTAGAAACCCAAGATGATGATTATGATATTGATGATGATGTTGATGTTGATAAGACCCAAGTTTGCCCTTAAGAGAGACAAGTAGTTTGATGATTTGACCATGCAACCCTAACTAGACCTAGCACCTTGTTGATACATATGACTTGGTTGATGTGCTAGACATAGCTAGTGGGTTGGCATGGTTTCTTGTACCTAGTCTTGTACGTGTCGAGATATGATATGTGACATATAAGTTTGAGACCAACACGGTCCTCAATCTCTTTACAAAGGAGGACCTCTAGCATGGGACATATGAATAGGGTGACCTGTTGATATGAGTTGGCCCATATCGGGAGAAGGTTAGAGTACCTAAACTCCAAAATATTTGAAATGTTGAAAAATAGGAATGATGAAATACTTGATGATGAGTCCCTAGCTAGACTACTTCTAAGTATATGCGTTGAGTGACCTACCGTGTGGCTTCCTTGAAAATGTTGAACCCAAGATTTCCTATGAAAATATCTAACCCTAGAGAAAGAGGAAATTGAAAATTTGATTCTTGATATATATAGGTGAGGGAGATGTCCCAAGACCTAAGATGATGTATATGATGTGTGATATCCATGATGAGCCTCATACTCAGGTTAGTAGTTGCATATAAAGGAATCTAGTGGTTACCCTTAAGATGGGTAGAAATTTATGTTATAGGTAGAAATTGTGGTTAATATGTCTTGTTGGACACATATATGTCTTAGCTTGAGTGGCTTGAGCATGTGGAGCTCTTTCTAGATACAAGTGACAAAGCTTCAAAACCTCAAAGTTGATGATAATGTTGTTCCTCATATGGTGCTTGATATATATGAAATACCTCACGTACATTAAAAATTTAACATATGCACGATAAGCCACTCTCATAAGCTAGACCTAATATGAAATCATACTATACATAAAAGATGTAGCCTTGAAATCATGAAAATAATATGATGATGTCATGAAAACTTAGCTTGGATAATCCGGGGTAACATGCCTAATCTCATACTCAAATGATCAACTTTATATGGAAATACTCTTAGAGTCATAACTCAGATGAGCATGATGAATAAATTGTTTAATTTTATATTTAAAAGTAAAAATAATGAACATAATTGATTAGAGTTGGTGGAATTTTGGGGAAAACAAAACCATGCATGAAATCTAGAGTAAAGATGAGATACACACTCGATGATAGTCTTGTTTGAAGTCATGACCATAAACATGATTCTTTTGAGAAGTGAAAACATAGATTTTGATAATACACCCTGGTCGTGTATGAAGATTAGTACAAAAACCCTGATATATGGATACTAAAGGATGGGTAAACCCTAATTCCATGATGATGTCACATTATGATGGAACAATAAGTAATATGTATATAGTCGAGATGAGTACACCCTTGGTGAGGATAACCTAGTGTGCACCCATCATGTGAAATGCCTTGATAACCATGGTTGGATACCTAGACTCGATGGTTATTGGCTTGACTCTTAACTATGATCTTGGATGAATTTCGGGGACGAAATTTCTTTTAAGGAGGGAAGGATGTAACAAAGTGGATTTTCTACTATTTGTGCATAATTACTCTTGTTACTTTAAGTCCTCACTATTTTATGTCTCCTTTGACTTCATAACTCTATAATGTCCACCAAAGTCAAAGATTCCACATTTTGAGTCAATATGATACACATATATCCATGAAATCCTAGTGTTGGTATACCTTTGAATCCTTTGATTAAAATCTTGATCATACATGATCTTTTTGATTTTTACTTTTTCAAAATTGTTCTACACCCTATTATGAAGCTATGGTCCAAATTTGAGACCATATGGACCTTCCTATGATTTGTTATGATTTTCCTAAGATCTGCCCTTTTTAGCCCTTTCTTTCCTTTGTTTTACCTTGTGGGGCCAATTTTTTCTGCCCTAAATGGGCCGTGCAGATACTGACCCAGGGTGAGGCAATGGCCTGCGCACCCTTGGATCTTGATCTGATGGTGGCAGGGTCATCCTCTACCTCGGATCTGCCTGCTACCATGGCCGCCGAGTAGGGGGGCCCGAGCCACCAGATCTCACCCAATTCTTGACCTTTTTGCACGATTCGAACGCCTTTGAGTCCCTTTTTGAAATCCACAGTGCATACATATGATTTTTGCACCGAACCAAGGGGTTTTTGTGAACCTTCTGTACCCCTCGTGGCGGCTGTCGCCATGGCCAAGCTTGGCCTAAATAAGCCCTAAACCTAGCCCCCAAAACCCTATATAAAACCCTCCTTTCAACCCTAGCCTCCTTTTCCTTGTGCCCTCCTCTTGCAGTGTCTCTTTTCTACCAGGCTTCTACCTTCTTGCCTTGGATGGTGGCAAGGGCGATCACTACAGGAAGCTACATATATCACTACAGGTGGCTTGCTCCTCCCAAACCGTTCTCCAGAGGCCAGCACCAGGGTGAATTTCCGTGGCCGACATGCTCAAATCCTAGCCTCCCCTAAGCCAACTCATGAGTTGTGGCCGACACAATAGTCACCGGAAGGGAGGAGGAAACTGACCCTATTCTTCCCTTGTTCCGACCCCAGGAACAGAGGAATCGTGGGAGGTGAGGGACTCATGGCTTTGACCAGTGCGGGCTCCTCACGGAGTGTGGGCCAAGGCCCATTGCTGCTTGTAAACATTGATTCACAACAGTCTGTTAGATCTTGATCTGGCGGCTCTTGTAGATCTATAAATATCAAGGTAACACCCCCTTGCTCCCTAATCTTCAATTTCATAAAGTTATAATGTAAATCTTCTTAAATGCATACCTCTCACTTCCCTTGGCCAAATTTAACGCACCAATATATCATTTTGATCCTCTCAAAAAGATCTACAACATGAGCATATTTCCAGACCCTGAATCTTCTTCTAGTTACCTTTTGTTACTAAAGATGTAACCTTTGACTACTTTGAATATGCTTAACACATGATTATGATTAATGATTGGATCTTGATGCTCAATCTACCCCCGATCCTTAAATCAGTGTCTTTTATGCACCCTTGAACTAAATGAAGGTCATACTCCCCCTAATGCTCATACATGACTCCTTTTGTACATATTCGACCATATTGGACTATAATGATGTGCGTTGCCCTTTTGATGCTAATCTTGCTACTTAATGATGGAACAATGCCTAATCAACTTCAAATCAGTAATATATGTCTCTCTTTGACTCTAATATCAGTCCATAATATGCCCCTTGATATGGTTGATTCTTTTAACACATAATTACATGTATGATTGAGTATTGCTACCCCATGTTGGATTATGGCGCCTAGACACTAGTGGACATCCCCTTACTTTGAATGTGTCTATTATTGCTAATCTAAACCATCCCTTGTGCTTGGCTCTTATTCATTGATTATCTTTGACCTTGATTACTCTATTATGAGTCTTTGACCCTTTAATATACTTAAGGAACCTAAACCTTGGAATGGTCATATATAATCAATGGAACCTTAGAATGATATTAAACTAGAACCACACCATCATGATGACCTCTAGACCAGTACCATATCGTATAATGAATCAATAAGAAGCTTGTAACCTAACTTGGCCAAAACCCTAAAATGAACCTAATTAGGGTTAATGATAAGAATCTAATGTGTATATGCAATCTTGTTCTTAATTAGGTTTGGCATGTGGCTAGATGGTGATGGATGAGTTAAGTTAAGAATCTCTGAATCAGGTATGGGCCTTATCTAGTTATATGACTAGCTTTCTTGTTTGAAATGATATGTATTGTATGCTTGTTTGTTTACTTTCTCAAATATTTCCATGTAGTATTGCTATGTCTTACTCGATGTTTGCCTCGTCGGTTTTATAACTTGAACATATATATATATGAAACTCCATTATAATATTGTTGATAAAGGGTTAACTACTGGTTACATCCTTGAGGTCCCTCTCGTATAAAAGGGTTAGCTAAGATTGAGCACCCTTACGGACCCTTCCGATGGGAAGATGGTCAAAGGCCTTAAACATGCTTGATATTGTTGGTATAATGTAGTGAAATGACATAAAATATGGTTTCACATTTGTTAACAATTAACATGTTTATTCTTGTTCGTTTAATCTTGAAATCTTTTCAAAATTATGCAAAGCTTATATATATGTGTATGTTTCTGCCCCATACTCAACACCTCATGTGTTGACCCATTTCTCGTATGTTGTTTTTAGGTTTAGAGATGGCTAGAAGGTTGATGGGCTTGGTGAGCTATGATAAGTGTACTTGTTGTAAGATCCAGATATAGTATACATGAACATACTTGTACAAAGTGACTCTTGAACATGTAATTCAAATCATGTAATATAATGATGTTGCTTAATATATCTTGTTGATTGTTGAGATTATGTTGGTGTCTTTATCTTATTATTTGTTCATGTGTGATAAGCTTTATTCTTCTGCATGTCGCCTTTGGTATACGTTTGGTTCATGGGACTGGGATTCCGGTTCTGTGACAGATCGACTCTGATAGTTTTTCTTTTTGCTTATGTAGTAAGGATTACAAAATGGTATTTTAGGTTTTATACTTTCTTGTCACAAGGCTTTAATAGAGAGAAAAAATTGCTTATATGGGAAAGCTTGCAATATAGTGTTGTTAGTATGAGGCCTTTGAAATCAAGTGACTGGTATTTGGAAGGCTTATTTGCCTTGGTATCCAGGGATAAGTGGATAAATCTTGAAAATTTCAACAACATTTGGCGAACCAAGCATGGCTTGAAATGCCTTTGACAAGAGACAAAGAGGTAGAAAAAATTGAGTTCTAGGACTGGGAATTTGGTTTTGTTGGAGAGTCCATGTGTGTCACATAAGGATAGCTTGTGGATTCACCCCCTCTTGGCTGTAATCATTAGGGATTCTAGGGGTCGCACTATGCCACCACACTCCATGAAATAAGCTTCCCAAACAAAATATGTGCTTGACTATAAGTGAGGTATGTGGTGTTCTGCGAGGATGATGAATGTATATTCATCACATTTTCATTGCAAATTATAGATGGTAAAGACATGGATCCAAAATACATTCTCTATGAAGGACTTAGATGAAGCAACCTATATCTTAGGAATCAAGCTCTATAGAGATATATCTAGAAGGCATCTTGACTTAAGCCAGAGCACATACATTGACAAAGTGTTGAAAAGATTTAGCATGGAGAACTCAATAAGAGGAAATTTATCCATGTCTCATTATGAAAACTCGTCATGTAAAGCAAGATTACTCAAAACCTAAACAAAATTAACCACTAATAAAACACATCACCAAAAAGAGGGTTAATTAAAACCAATTAAAATTTCACAAACATACCCAGCAACATTTGAATGGAAGCCCAACATCTCTGATTATTTCATAAATCATGCCAAAAATCTCTTACAAAGATTTTGTATCTTCAACTACAACATATACACAAGAGATAACATCCACATGTATAACATCATAAAACTAAGAAAGCTCGAGTCGATAAAACACTATATTCCAAACATCCCCGCCCAGACCTAAGAGTACATGGAAGAATCTAGGACATACTAGACATCTAAACAACTATCCATATATGATCCATCACATCATCTCCTCCTCGCTGCCATGGGTCTGCTACTGCTATTGATGATCACCTAAGAAGATTGTGGTGACCCAAGTGTGAGACCCATGTCCCAATAAGAAATATAACTCACAACAACACTTATTGATTACAATATGTTATGTTATTAAATAGGTTAAGTAGATTAAGCTAATTAAATAGAGAAACAGATAAAGCAACATAACAAAACTATTAATCATAATGGCTTGTTAAGAGAAATTATATTTAGATTCTTAGAAGCTACCATTATTCTCAACTACCAGATGTATCTATTACTATGAGCATATCAACAACATTATGAGCATATTTCAATAATAGGACCATGTCTAACAATATAACATGGCTACAATTATAAACAAAACTAATAGCATAAGCGTATCTAACAATATACCATATCTCACAGCATAGGCATATCCAATTGGATGATCAAAGCTAACCATAAAGGCATGTCTAATAGTGGAAGGCATGTCTAGTAGAATTAGCACTGCTGACAACATAAGCATATATATTGAAACGAGCATGATTAGAAGTATGAGCATTGCTAACTACATAGGCATGACTAATGGTATAAGCAATTCTAATAACATAAGCATAGCCAATAGTATAAGCATCTAGACGACATAAGCATATTTGTCTTTCTTAATGTACTACACATCATCTATATGTGATAAGAGAAACAAGGGTTATCATCTAATGTGAAGCATTGTATATAGTCCTAATCAGATATGCTACATGGTTGATTATGTATTTTATTAATGCCCTGAGGATTTGAGTCATACCACCCAAATCCAACTGACCAGTGTGAAGTCAAAATTAGTGCCATTCAAGGTCAATGGAAGAGCCAAAATCCACGACATCTCCAACACCTCGTGGTCAGTACACAAGAACACTATAGTGACATAACATATGAGTCATCTGCAAATGATGACATATAGTCAAGATGAAAACACCCAGCCCACCTTGATACAAGTCACAGTGCTAGAAGAATTAGCTCACACATGGTTGTCCTAAACTATAGGCAATGCAAATGAATAGGCTCACACATGGCCGTTCTGTAATTGCTCTACTATCATCACATATCGCATATATCACAAATCTTGAGGCATGATCCAAGGCTCACACATCGCCATAGTCACCCTCAATTGCTTGATATTAGGGTACAATTTGTCCCCACGTACTCAACACAATGCACTCTGAGTTTTCTTTAGCAGTTACTCGCTTCACCATCCACTAGTAAAACTAACACTATAATGGATCTATGTCTAGGGAAACTACATGATTAAGGATTCACTTATTTAGTTAAGTGGATTGAGTGAATTAAAGTTGAATCAAACAAGTGGACATACAAATCCTAATTCATTCTAGCAAGCATTTGATATGTAACAACTCTAGTAAATATAAATGTATAGGACATATTCTTTATTACAACACTACATGATACTATTTCATTTCCATTCATGATTTTACTCGTCATCACACCAACACAGGATATAAAATCCTTATCACATGATCCCAGGGTACCAACCCTTACCACATCATGAAGAGAATCACATCTTCATTAGGGTTCAATCATGACCAAAGACCGTTAAGACCATCACATTATCTCCTGCAAGAACATCATTACCTTTCCATGTCTCATCAAGGCTCAACTACCATCACATACATGTAATATATAATTGTGGGCTTAACATTGCACATAACAACAAATTAGAGTTTCAACAGTGTTGAGAGAGAAAGTTTTCCAACATTACATTAAATGCACAAAGAAACTACACAACATCTTTGTGTTATTGATATGGTATTAAGGTTCAACAACTTCACCCATTTAAGGTTTCCAAAACAACAATTGTATGTAATCCCTAGTTCTTATTAATTTTAACAAATCTTAGAAATAAGGGCATTCCTTTATGATCACAATATGCAAGGGAGGTATAATTATCCACCGTCATTTAATTATACTAGGATTAGAGTTAACAACGTAAGTTATCTTAACATTGTGAATCAACACTTTACGACAAAATTAGGTTTATATTCACTTGAGGGCAAGGCTAAGATTAACAACTCATGGGGCTCAAAGCCATTAATCCTAACTCATCAAATCCCTCAACATTAGGTGCAATAAACACAAACTATAGAATCATAGACTACACATAAAACTATTGGATTCAATGCAATTAAAACCATTGCATCATGTACATGAATCACCACAATTGAAACAAGATTGCATAAAACATTACCATCATATTTAGAGCATCAAACCCAAATATTTCAAGTATAAATCCTCACCCAAGACCTTCACATGTTGGATAGGTAAAACCATTGGATGTAAAACATGTAAAACCTTGAGGCATTCAACTAGGAAAACCATATAGTTATGACTTAGAAAAAAAACATGTATCACCATCCGGTGTAATTCCTAAACTCACTATTGGTTTCGTGAGCAAGGAAATCCCTCAAATTAGATATTAGTGAAACCATCATTTATCTTAGCTAAAAAACCATTGATTGAGAAACTAAGTGAAACAATTGATCTAATATTGAAGACAAAAAAAACCATGACCCCTTAGGATGACAATGAGTTGTGAACCTCAAGAGTACCATCAATCTAACACCTGGAGAAATCAGCAATTAGAGAAGCCAACGATTGTGAATCTAGTGAGACCATCAAATTAGCCATTGCGAGAGAATCAAAACTTTCAGTTGTGAGAGGAAACAAAGACATAATTTTTAAGCATAAAAGAAGATCCAAAATAGAAACTAAGTAACCTTCATCGGTTGGTACAAGAAGTCCAACCATCGACTTATGGAAACAAGAGAAAATCAGCTCAAAGCATTTTGAGAAAAAAACATTGTTTCAGAAAGATACAAGACCATTGACACTAACCAATTGGGATAGAATCATGAGATTCATTTCTCAAACATAAAAGAGTCCAAAACATAAGATAAATCCAAACCATTAATTGGCACAAAATGGTCGAACCATACAACAACAAAACCAACTATTGAATTGAAACACAAGGAGGCAAAATCTGCTCAAAACTCTAGGAAAACCAATGTTCATGGGGCTTAAGATAACCATCAATTATTCCTTGAGGAAGACCACATAAACATCATTTCTTGAGATCAATAAGGTCATAAAAATAGTAAATAAAGTACCAAAATTGTTCCTTCCTATAGGCCAACTCATCGGATACCCAACAAGTAGAAGAACATTTTCAAAGCACCAAATACATCATAGCTAGTTTCAACCATTCAAACACCATAGATTATTATGATTAAGGAATCCATCAAACAACCAGACCTATGAATATTATGACCATGGTATGTTAGGAATATAATAAGGTCATCAAAATAGTAGTAACTCACCACCATAGCTCTATACAAAAGACTAGTCATTGGAAAATGAAGCAAGGTAGAAATAAGCTCAATTAGGTCAAGGACATCCATCAATTCCCACCATAACAACTCTGTCAATTTGTGGACAAGCAAGGTATGAATCTCGTCTCCAACAAAGAGAATGTGCAGAAAATTAAGGAGAGAAACCAGAGAGTTATATACTCAAAATTCATCACATATATACACAACATATCTAAGGATTCAAAATTGCTACTCATTACTAGGTTTTAGAGCAAGATTTAGCATGGTAAGTTAAATAGTAAGAAATAAATGTGGAGCAAGTTATATAACTTTCCTCTAAGATGAAGTTGCAGATCCAAACAGAAAGAAATTCGAGACAGAAGGAAGAAAATCCCATCTTTGAGCTTCTCCATTCGTCCAAAATAATTCCATCTCCAAGAATGAGAAACCCTAGATCAAAGGAGAAAGAAGAAGAGTGTCTTTCATGTTTCTAGCACAAACTCAACCATGGGGACCAGGGATCCAGCCAAGAAGAAGAGAAAGAAGGTTAGGATCAGAAAGGAAATGAACATAAGAGAGAATAGCTTACTTTCTTGAGTCAAGAACAACTAAGGAAGCTTTGAAATCTTGAAAGAAGACTAAATCTGAATCCCATGATCAAATGCAAGTAGATTGTCCCAAGATCCTCCTATCTTGAGATTCTTTTCCTTCCTCAAGAGAGTGGGACGAGCTCCAAAAGCAGAGGAAGAAGAGAGGGCATGCTAGGAGTGTAAGAAATCATTTTGCAAGCAAGGAGGGAATTATAAAAATCCAAAAGGGAGAGAGAGAAGGAAGAAGTAAAATGTCTAACCAATATTGCCAAGTGTCCATTGTCAAGACCATCACTTGCATGAAGCCCAACAACCCATAGATAGTGGGAATCAAGAGGTCCACCGAAACTTGTCTCCCAAAAAAGCAATTGTCCCCATTCACAAAGAGTCCAATCCAAATATATCATACAAGGTAGCCCACCTATGAGAGGAAAATCCTAAGTAGATGTCATGCACAAAACCAAGGTGCATCTAGGTGCTCCATGGTACAAATATCTCTAGATGTATATAAAAACATGTGAGGCACAACAAGAATGTGACAAATTGCAAGAAAAATATCAGATGTGGGTAAATTGCATAAAAGTCCAAAACATGCAGAAAAATGCATAACTTGCTCAAATAGTGTCCCAACTATACCAAACTTGAAACATAGCTTAATTAACTGATATCAAAGAATAAGATAAAATTAAATTAATCATATTAAGAATCTAATTAGGTAAATTAAGAATCATTAGGGTTTAGGCTAGGTTAGGGGCCTTACACTCATGTTGTTAGTATCTCTAGAGCTCAATGTTCTAGTGCTTGTGAAGAATGGGAGCACATGGGTAAGACTCCATATGTATCTGTAATTGGATCTCTCATGTACACAATGTTATGTACTTGCCTTGATGTATCATATGCCTTGATTATGACTAGAAAGTATCACTCAGATCGTGATGTAAGTCATTGGGCGGCCGTAAAGAGCATCCTTAAGTACTTTAGAAGAAATAAGGATTAGTTCCTTGTCTACAATTGTGAGAAAGAGTTTGTGGTAAAGGGTTACACCGATGCAAGATTACAAACTAAAAAAGCTGACCATAGATAACAGTCTGAATTTGTGTTCTTCCTAAACAACAGAGTGGAAAGTTGGAAGAGTTTCAAGCAAGAGACAATTGTTGATTCTATAACAGAGACTGGATATATTTTTGCATCCAATGCAGAAAAGGAGGTTGTTTTGATTAAGAACTTCATTTCTGAACTTGGGGTGGTTCCAACAATAAACGATACAATAGAGATATATTGTTACAACAATGGATCTATTATACAAACTAAGGAATCTAGATCAAATCATCCACAAGCACATACAATGTAGGGTTTCATATCAAAGGAGAGATTGTACAGTGAGGAGATGTGAAGATTTGCAGACTACCAACTGAAAGCAATGTGGCTGACCCCTACACAAAAGCTCTTTCACAGCAAAAGCATGAAGTTCATCTTAGAACACATGGGATTAAGTTCATGGATGATTGACTCTAAGTGCAAGTGGGAGTCTGTCAGTATGTATGCTTAGATCATCAATCATATGATGATTGTAATTGCATATCTTGTAAATGATTACATTAATAATAAATGCAATCTTCATCTATGCTTATGTTTGATTATGAGATAATGATATAACATGATAGATGTCTAAAGAATGATGTTACTCGATGATGTATGTCTTCAGGTTGAGGACCTAAACAATGATATCATACATAAGATAAGAGTGCATACATTCTTGTTATGTCCCTAGTCAGATGTTACTGTGGAAGCTAATAGACAACTATAACACATAGGACTAGAGTCTGAGTTGGTTGATGACAAAATCTGATTAGTCATGATATATGATATTACACCAAACACATAGGTACTTATTAGAGAACAATGTATTGGAAAGACCCACCTTGAGAGTGATGCATGGAAACCATTGAATGGTAGTCAAAATCTGCTCTCATAGTGATGTTGGTGATTGTAGTTCTTAGATCTGAAGTCACTACACTCATCACATGTCATTATATGTACTTTGATATCATCCAAAGTGACGTAGAATAAGGGTTACCATAAAGGTGATGCTTGGATATGTTGTGACACATGGGGAATGACGGTGAATGATATAGATGGCATTTGTACCTCCTACCAAAGTTGATATTACGATGACTTGATGAGAGAGACTGAGAAACATATGGAAATACTCATGTGAATCATTATAGATGTGAGATCACATGCATCTCAAACAATCTGCTCTAGTTCAAAGAACATGTATTAAATGTTGAAGAGGATAATGTTTCCATGCCCAAGTTCAATCTGGATATCAGATACAAAGGGATATACGATCACGGTAACACTAATCACAGATTGTAGGTTGAAGTTATTGTCTAATTTTACAATTACTTGGGTAGCAATGATGTGTTTCTAGATACTGCTCATTGCTAGTGATGTCATAAATTAGTTATGGACACTCACTGCCAATGTAACTTGAGAACTATAGGGTCACACACATAGGATTTACCTGGAATAGGAGTTCACTCATGAATATGGTTTAAACTTGATTATGAAAGTTTTGGGTATTCAATTTAAACACAATTGGATGCCAAAAATTTGAAACAACTGGTTCAACTAATGAACTGATTAGTAAATGGATGAACTGACCGGTTTAGGTTGTGGACCGACCATCTGGATGATCAAGATACAATTGGATCAAGGATTGATCTAGATGTCATGTTGCTCATTAATCATCATATTTAAAGATAATGTGATCACGAATAAGAAATGTAGTGAACAAATTGATTCAAGAGTTGAACCAATCATTTCATATGTGAATCAATCAGTTAACTAATAAACTGAATGATTCATGGTTGTCGGGTCTGGAAAATTCATGCAATTCCAACTCTTCAAATCATAGATGATCTAGAAACCCTGACCCTAGCCATCCGGTATAAAAGGGGCAGTCTAGGCTTTCAAA
The DNA here is from genome assembly GCA_963693085.1 of Alisma plantago-aquatica. Taxonomy (NCBI): domain Eukaryota; kingdom Viridiplantae; phylum Streptophyta; class Magnoliopsida; order Alismatales; family Alismataceae; genus Alisma; species Alisma plantago-aquatica. The sequence goes on along the minus strand of OY856411.1, from coordinate 1,064,853,647 downwards.
AGAAACAAAAATAAGCCCAAACAATTGTTGTCATCTCACAGTTGTGGTTACATGAGAACCCGAGCAAGTCTTAACCATAAAAGCAAGAGATTATAAGGGAGAGACAATAAGGGAGAGCAAGTAAATGCTAGAACATTGATTTTTGAAGGGACAACTCCTTCATGTCCATTCCAAAACAATGACAAGTGTTCTAAGTGGTCTATGTGAACTACATAGAGGTGAGTAGGCATTTGCCACCCATTAGGAGAACACCGTCAACAGTGATCAATGGTGCAACACCAGGAGGCCTCCACCAACAATTGTCCAGGTGCTACTTGTGAAAGAAGCACACTACATCAAGGATAGTCATTGGACTTTCTCCAGGACCAGGTATATGCCTTGTAACCTTCCTTCCCAATCTTTAGTTGTTGACATGACCTGCTGGTCGAGGAGAATATGGCAATAAAATTTTTGTTTATGTTGCCATCTTTGTAGCCATACTTCCCTATGGTGGTATCAAAGACACTTCTATTTACTATTTTTTGGGATTTAATCCATGTGATTAGATTTTTATTATAACATTTACTTTATTGCATATAATGCAAATATTAAAATGGTTAATGTGCATATTCGGTTAAATACCACATTGGATCCCAATATATATATATATATATATATATATATATATATATATATATATATATATATATATATATATATATATATATGAAATTTATATGTGTCTCTTGGGAATTGTTTTGATGGTGGATGTTAGCATGGTTATGGCCAATAACCCCTTAATAAATGTGCATGGTTGATGGTTTTTATTCCTATTTTATAACTCAATTTGCATACCAAGCCTCTCTCTCCCTTTTATTATGTAAAAGTATTAAGGCTTTCCTTTCTATGCTCCCCTTGAATGTAAGTCTAGGTTTCCCCATTACTTTGTAATAAGTTAAATAAGAATAGGATAGCTTTTTGTTCCTGTTATGGGATAGAAGTGTTCTACTCTAGACAAACTGATTGACTCATAAATCAACCGATTGATTGGAGGACTGATGAGGCCTAATGATAGGAGTCATCGACCGATTGGTTGGTGGCCCAACTACTCGACTGGAGGAGTCTAAACATTGCTTGAATTAGAGACCAATTTATCGATCCAAGAGACCAACCGACCATCTAGGAGGCCAATCGATCAGATCAAGAGTTCAGTCGATCGACTCGAACTGGTTCTAGCAGAAATCTTCTTCAACAATAGGTTGCTACATATGATATAGACCTTAGGTGGTAGCAATTCCTTATGGTTCCAAGAAATTGCATTTGTGTGGCCATAACCATCACTCATATTTAATAATTACATGTTTTGTTTATGGAATAGTATGTATATGATAAATATTATAAGTATGTGGTGATTGGATATGTATATTTATTTATATAAATATAAAATTCCTCAATTAAATATTAAGTCTTAGATGTTTTCCATAATAAACACAAATGAAAAGCTTGATCGATTAAGCGTGGGCACTCCAAACTTGTTGTTTCGTCTATCTCATGGAAGTGTGATGGTAGTTATGTGGTCCTGCCAAGGGGGGTGCATTACTATCGTGTTGGCTTTTGAGTCAAGCTTAACTAGGTGACCTTAATAAGATTAAGTTCCTAGAAGCATGTAGATAGAATATGGATAAGAGTTGAGCATACCATTTATCTAAGAATTTCATGAGATGAAATTGGTGAATGTCTCATACCTTAATAATTGGTTATGTACGTTGGCATTATGTTTTGGGTCTAGGATCACTAGAAGGTTGTATGCTACAATCATTTAAATTGATATGTGAGGATTATCAATTTGAAAGAAAAAAATGTGGGAGCGATATCTAATTAAAGGACTAATTAAATATCATAAAAATTTCTTTAAGTAAATCAAAAGAGTTTTGATAAATTGCAAAATTTTCTTGTAGAAATAAATGGATAACAAATCATCATTGCAATCAGTCCTTAAGAAGGACAAACTTTACGGGACAAACTTCCATGACTGGATTTGGACTTTGAGAAGGGTCTCAATGATGAGCACAAGCTCTATGTCCTAGATACACCAGTACCAGAAGAACCTTCTCCTGATGCTCCTAGGACTGAGATGTATGCTTATTGAAAGCATGCCAACAATACCTTAGACATTAAGCACCTTAGCCTATGCTGTATGAACCAAGAGTTTCATGATCATCATGAAGACATGAGGATTCTTGAGATGGTTACACTACTTACAAACATGAACCAGAATCATGCAAAGAAAGAAAGTTACAATGTCTCAAAGGCGATCTTTGAGTGTAAGTTGGAAGAAGGAGACTCAGTAGAGATCCATGTAATCAATATGACTGGACATGTGGAATATCTAGAGAGACTAGAATTACCTTTGAGTCAAGAGTTGTACATGGATATGATTCTCAAATCATTGCTTGAATCATATAGACTGTTTATCGAGTGTTATTACTTGAGTAACATGGCTAAAACACTACCATAATTGCTCAGAATGTTGATAATGTCGAAGCACAAATGAAGAAGAAAAAACTGTAATGGTGATCAATGGAGTAGATTTCAAGGACAAAAGCAAGTCCAAGAGGACTTCTGAGTGTATGATAAAGTCCAAGTCTTCAACACTCAAGACAAGGAGAAAGGTGGGTATAAAAGGAGTCCATCCTTTACACTTATAGGGATTAGGAAGATGAAGAAGGGGATAGAGATCTCGACTTCAGGTATATATGTTAGTGGGATAAATATGTCTACTTATTCATCATGGGTATTGGATACTAGAAGTGGATCTGACATATGTTCATGCATGCATGATCAAAAAAGAAGTAAGTCTTCAAGAATGGGTGAGGTCAAACTACGCGTTGTAAATTGAGCAAGAGTTGTTGTCACTGCGGTTGGAACCTATAATTTATCTCTTCCCACAAGGCTTGTAATATAGTTAGAGAACTACTATTTCATACCTTCCATTAATAGAAACATTATTTCTATATCTTGTATAGAGAAGAATGGATTTGAATTTCAATAAAGAATGGTCAATGTTCAATTTCAAAAGATGAGATCTTTTATGGAAGTGCCCCAATGTCCTATGGTCTTTATTTGCTAGTTCTAGAAACAAATGTATATAAGATAAATAACAAAAGATTAAAACTCAATAACTCAAAAAAAACATACCTTTGACATTGTCATCTAGGGAACATCCATGAGAAACACAAATCTAGACTCCACAAAGATGGATATCTAGACTCTTTTGATTTCAAATCAATAGAGACATGTGAGTCTTAATTGTTGGGCAAGATGAAAAAGACTCCTTTCACTGGTAATAGTGAGAGGGCAAGTGATTTATTAGGACTCGTACAGATGATGTGTGTGACCCTTTTAGAACATATGCTAGAGGCGGTTATCAGTACTTCATTACCTTTACCCATTATTTCAGTAGGTATGATTATGTTTACTTGATGAAACATTAAGTCATAAGCTCTCAAAATATTAAAGGATTTCATGAATGAAGTAAAAAATCAACATGGAAAAATTATTAAGGAACTTCATTCAGATCGAGGTGGAGAATACTTAGCTAATCATTTGAGGACCTTCTCTAAGACTATGGTATTGTATCACAATAGACTCCATCTAGAACACCACAACATAATGGTGTGTCAGAAAGAAGGAATCACACACTGCTAGATATGGTGTTATCAATGATGAGTTTGTTGATCTTCTAACTTTCTTATGGGGTTATATCTAGAAACCTCAACATTTACACTAAACCAATGCACCATCTAAATTTGTTCAAAAGACACCATATGAGATATGGTACAAAAGCATTTGAATGTGTCTTTTTTGAATATTTGGGGATGTGAATATTATGTAAGAAAGCATTTTCCCAAAGATTGGACCCAAATTAGATAAATGTTATTTTTTAATATCCTGGAAAAATTAAAGGATTCTACTTTTATACTCCATATGACAATAAAATGTTTGTTTCCAGGGTTGTTGTATTCTTAGAAAAGGAATTCATTTCAAAAGGAATCGTTGGGAGGAAAGTAGAACTCGAAGAGGTTCAAGACAAATAAGAAAACATTGAACCTATATAGGTACAAGAGAAACAAAGAGAGTCACAAACCATTATGGATTATCAAATTCCTCATGTGACACAGGAACCTCACAGATCTAGTAGGACACACATTGAGCCAAAAAGATTGCATTACCCTATGACTCAAGAAGGCAATGCATTGATCATTGATTATGAGACAACAACCTACCTAGAAGCTGCAAAGGGACCAGAGCATGATAAGTGGCTTGAGACCATGAGATCTTAGATGGAATCTATGTACACCAACAAGGTATTGGACGTTAGTGTTTCACATGAAGGTGTAAAAACCATAGGGTGCAAGTGGGTCTTTGAGGAGAAGACAAACATGGATGGTAATGTAAAAACATATAAAGGATGATTCGTTGCACGAGGTTTCAGAAAACTTCAATGTGTTGACTATGGTGAAAATTTTCTCCAATTTCCATGGTGAAGTATGCTTGCCATTGTAGCTTATTATGGCTATGAGATTTGGCATATGGATGTCCAAACCACATTCCTTAATGGGAATCTACATGAGGATGTGTACATGACACAACTCGAGGGTTTTATAAATCCAAAGCATGCAAATAATGTTTGTAATCTACAAAGGTCAATTATGGATTGAATAAAGCATCTCAGAGCTGGAATCTTTGATTTGATGAAATAGTCAAAGAGTTTGTCTTTACTCAAAATGAAGATGATCCATGTGTTTATAAGAAGTTTAGTGGGGGCATGATTGTATTCCTCATATTTTACGTAGATGAAATGCTATTGATAAGGAATGACATATCTACTTTATGGATGGTAAAAACTTGGCTAGGAAATACATTCCCTATGAAGAACTTTGATGAAGCTTCCTATATGTTAGGAATCAAGATCTATAGACAGAGCACATACAATGACAAAGTGCTGAAAAGGTTCAAAATGAAGAACTCAAAGAGAGGAAACTTATCCATGTGTCACGATGTTAGTATCCCGAGAGCTCAATGTCCTAGCTGTTGTGAAGAATGGGATCACATGCCTAATATTCCATATGTATCTGGAATTGGATCTATCATGTACACAATGTTATGTACTCAACCTGATGTCTCATATGCCTTGAGTATGGCTAGAATGTATCAGTCAGATCCTAGTGTAAGTTATTGGACTATTGTACTGAACATCCTTAAGTACTTGAGAAGAACTAAGGATAAGTTCCTTATCAATTTGGTTTTGTGTTTTGCCTAAAAAATAGAGTTGTAAGATGGAAGAGTTCCAAGATAGAAATAGTCGTTGATTCTACAACAGAGGCCTAGTATATTGCTACCTCTAATGTAGAAAAGGAGGTTGTTTGGATCAAGAAGTTCAGTTTTGATCTTGGGATGGTTCCAAGCATCAACGATGCAATAGATATATATTTTAACAACAACAGAGATAATATACAAGCTAAGCAACCTAGATGGAATCAGTGTTCTTAGAACATACAATGGAGGTTCCATCTCATAGGAGAGATCGTACAATGAGGAGATGTGTACATTTACAGACTACCAACTTGAAGCAATGAGTTTGATCCCTTAACAAAAATTGTTTCGCAATAGAGGTATGAAGGTCATGTTAGATCACTTGGGATTAAATTTATGGATGATTCACTCTAAGTGCAAGTGGAAGTCTGTTGGTATGTATGCCTAGAGAGCCAATCATGTGATGATTGTATTGGCATATCTTTTAAATGATTTGATTGATAATAAAGGCAATCTTTATCTATATGTTAGTTCAATTATGAAATAATTATATAACATGATAGATGTCTAAGGAATGATGTTACTTGACGACGAATATCTTTAGGTTGAGGACATGAAAAATCAAATCATATGAATGATAAAGGTAAATACATTCTTGTTATGTCCCCAATAGGATGTTATTTTGGAAGCTAATAGACAACAATAACACATAAGACTAGAGTATGTGTTGGTTGATGATAGAATATCATTACTCATGATATATGATGTCAAACCAAACACATAGGTACTTGTTAGAGAATAGTGTATTGGACAGACCCACCTTGAGAGCGATGCATGGAAACCAATGAGTGGTAGTCAGAATCATCTCTCATAGTGATGGAGATGATTGTGGTTCTTAGACCTAAAGTCACTATGCTCATCACATGTCATTCGATGTACTTTGGCATCTTACAACTTGACCTTATATAAGGGTTACCATAAAGGTGATGCTCAGATAAGTTGTGACACATGGGGAATGACTGTGAGTGATGTAGATGGGATTTATCCCTCCTACTAGAGTTGATATCTCGACCACTTGATAAGTGAGACTAAGAAACATATGGACATACTCATGTGGATCAAAATATGATATCAGTGATCACATGCATCTAAGATAGTCTTCTCTAATTTAAGGAATATTAATTGAATGTTGCAGATGATGATAATTCCATGCCTCGACTTCAATCTAGATATTAGAGACAAAGGGACTATACAATCACTGTAACACTAATCATAAGTTATAGGTTGAAGTTGTTCTCCAAATTTACAATTACATGGGTAGCAATGATGGTGTTTCTATATACCTCTCAATGCTAGTGATGTAATAAATTAGTTATGGACATTCACTACTGACGTAACTTGGGTACTATAGGGTCACAAGCATAGGATTTACCTGGAATAGGAGTTTACTCACATATATGGTTTAAACTTGATTACTAAGTGTTAGGTATTCAATTTAAATAGAGTTTGTTGTTAATAGTCTGAAACAACCACTTTAGATAATAAAAGGATCGGTCCAGATGTATGAACCGAGCAGTTTAGGTAGTAAACTGACCGATTGGATGATCAATATGATGGGATCAAGCATTGATGTTCTAGTCTTTTTATGCATAAATCTTCATACTAAAAGTCAATGTCATTGTGAATATTAAACCTAATGAATTGATTGATTCAAGTGTTGCACCAATCAACTCACATGTGAACTGACTAGTTCATGATTCACATGTTCTCAAAAATTCATGAAACTCTGTCTCTTTGACTCCCAAATGATCTAGAAAGCCTGAACTTATCCATCCTATATAAATGGGGTAGTATAGGCTTTCAAAAGAAACACCAATAAAATTTGACAATTGTTGTTTTCTCACAGTTCTGGTAACGTCAGAACCAAGGCAAGTCTTACCCATACAAGGAAGAGACAACAAGGGAGCACAAGTCAATGCTAGCACATTGACGTTCGAAGGACAACTCTTCCTGTCCATTCTACAAAATTGTCAGGAGTTTGCAGTGGTCCTCGTGGACTATCATAGAGGCTAGGAGGCCTTTTCCAAATGCTAGGAAAACTTCATCAACCGTCGTCTGTGGTGCAACACCAGGAGGTCGCCGCAGACAGCCGTCTAGGTGCTACTTGTAAAAGAAGCATGTTGCGGAAATGATAGTCACTACACTTGCTCTAGGACCAGGTATATGCCTTGCAACCTTCTTTCCAAATCTAAAATTGTTGACACGATCCACTAGTCAAGAGGAATATGACAAGAACAATTTTTTTTCCTCTGCCATCTTTATAGCCATATTTCCCTAAATGATCTCCCTTCAAGGTCGACTGATTCAAACATAGAAGAGTGCTTTATAAATGGAATTGATTGGACGATCCACCTCACTGGTTGGCCGAGTAGCATATACACCTCCAAATTTAGAAGCTAACATCAACAAGAAGCATCGAATTTCTTTATAATTCACTCCTTTGATTGACCAATACACTAAATCTCTAGAACACTTATTAGAACGATGATCAATTGATAAGACTTTTTGGTTGGTCAAGAAGAAGCTCATCATCCATGTCACCAAGTGGGTGATCAACCTACCAGACCACTAGTCACTGGATCAACAAGACAGATCTGAGTAAAATTTACAAATTCGCCATCTGGGGGTCATTTTGTAATAAAATGGAGGAACCATCATAATTAACATTCATTCCATTCACTCTTAGTCCAAAGAACATTTTACAATAGGAAGCCAGAGAAGAAGACAATGAAGAAATCCATCCTCATAAAGTTCTTCAGACTTGTTGTTGTCAGAGTGGATTTTAGAAGCCAGAGACCTCTAGCTGCTTCATTCTTCTCCAGCAGTGACATGATATCTCCTCTCTCTTGTTGTATTTGTGTTTTTTTCATGATTATGAGTGGGCAATACTTCTCACTGGGGCTTGGGGAGTAGCCCAATCACCCATACTCTATCTTAGTTGTTAGCAAACTTAATTTTTTGAAATAACATATTTTTCTTCACTTGATTTATGCTTTCTTGTTGAATTGATTTCTCAATTAGCATGTTCAATATAATCTTGAGTGTAGAGACAACAAAACATAGGATTGGATTCCTAAATGTAAGTGTCAGATATCAAATGTGATTATAGAAGGGGTCCTATAAGATGATTGAATCATGATCCATGGGTAACAAGATCTCAAGCCTTGGGCAATTTGTTCCACAATACGATTCTCATTCTTAAAGGAGGCGATCACATGGTACTATTCTAGATAGATGAGATTATTGTGTTTAATGACTAAGATAGGTATGTAGGTGGAGGAAAAATCCAATTTTCCTAGTATTCTTTCATATTGATTTCAACTGCCCCTTTAATTTTTTCCCTTGCATTTCAACCCTTTAACTCAATCATTAGTTATAGAAATTCTAAAACAAACAATTTTTAAATGTTATTATTAACAACTGGCCCCGAAGGAGATTTTTAAAAAACATTATCTTTTGGGTTCGACCCTTTTCTATATTGTTGTTGATCTATCTTCTTAGGGGTGAGTTAGTTTTAGTTTTAATAAAGGTTTTAAAAGCGAGGATAATTCTTCTTAGGGAATTTGTATGTGCAATAAAACTCACATAAAATTTTAGAACCGTTGTTAGGGACAAAATAATACCCTTCTGTAAGGAGTGAATCCCGTAGAGACTACTCCCTACTATTAAATTGAAAATAAACAAGTAGAACCCACAAGTTCTTTCACCACAAATAGATAATTGGGGTTCAAAATTATTCTCAAAATAGATGATTCATAAAGAGAAGATAAAAGTATAGCTGTGGCAGAAACTAATTTATTACATATTCGAAAACAATCTCAACAACAATTCTCATGCCAACTAGGAAAAGTAAGGAGAACTATATCTAAACGGATCTATTACAGTAGGAAACATAGCCATCTCAAAAGTCATGATCTATTGTTGCATGTTTTCCTCAATTTTTGGGCCCGCAATATCTTGTCCTTCAATAGAATTATCAAAGGGCCAATCTGCACTGGGTGATAGGGAACATCACCCAAGATGGGAAATAAAATAAAAGGTTGGATCAGTAAAACTGATTATGTACGTTATATATGTAATTGGGGCATTATTTGGTGCATAAGTAAGTAAGATGTACCCATCAAAAGGGGCCATAAAAATTTGGTAAGTTACAATGAGAATTAACAATAGATTTTTTTTTCAAAAGAATGAGGCATATAAATAAACAAGTGAAATAACACATCCAGCCATTATCAACCATCTAATCATATAAATTTATACATGCCAATATATTTGACTAAAGTAACTGTAGTAGGGCCATGACACCGGTGCGTCATTGACCAAAGTAAAATGGGTGGAAGTAGCACACCTTAGGCGGAAGTAGAACACCTGCATATATATCAAGGTGGAAGTAGCACACCTGGGGTAGAAGTAGCGCACCCTAAGGGTTACACATAAGAATCTATGATAGTTAAACTAGTGAAATTATCTAGCATGCATAAATAGAGTGGCAAAATACAACTTTCACAAAAATATGTGGCAAGATTTAAGAACAATAGATGGTGGGGTCATTGACCCAATTCAACATGATAATAGTAATTTCACAGAACAACAATAAGTCCAATTGAGAGTATATGATTTGTTCAACAAATGGACAAAGAGCCAGTATTTCAAAAGCTACCTCATTATGGGAAAATTTAGTCATATAATGCCCAATTATAAATGGGGAGGAGTACATACCTCCAATCATGTTCAAGACCAATAAAGGACACCTAGGTCTAAATTCGGGTAGCACCACCTATGCATAAAATTATACTCAAAGTTAATATGGTTTCTCATGCAATATTTGATCCGCAAAACACTTCCCTTAAAATCTCGGGTTAGGTCCTGAAGCCTAAATATTCAGAAAATCTTCCTAATTTTGAAACACCCACACACTCATCTATAATTATCCACTTACTCAATATTGATCGATCTAGTCAAACCAATTACTGAAGTATACAGGTATCGAAGCCACATGAAAACAATAAATAATATCTCCTAGATTTCCAACCAACACCATGACTAGTCAATGCGAGTTGGAATGAAAATAAAATGAAATCTGTGGATAAGTTATTTTGTGACCAGTAAGGTCCTACTACACAAAACATGGCTGACTAAGTCCTACTAAGCATTGGCATATTTAATTAACTAAGACAATCCAAAATGCCACTTTGTTTTCTGGTTCCCTCAACCTCAGTGTGATCTGATGACGCTGGCGCTTCCAAACGTGGAGATGAGCTATCCCTCTCACACACTCATTACAAGAACAGCTTCAAAGGGATCATAACTCACTCCAGATATGTATCCACCCAGAAAACTTCCTCGTAGGTCTGGATTCTCAATCACAGATGTGAATTCCCATATCATTCTATCAAGTGAAAGGATACCATTCAGATCATTGGTATATTGGTGAATTCAGAATGCAAGCAGGACTACGATCATAGAGATAAGGCTCACATGCTGATAGTCCTCCCCAGCCTGACCAGACATCGGAACACCAAGCAAAAATTGAAACACGTGCTAAGTAGATGACCGACCAGTAAAAGATGACCAATTAACAATCAACGGAAACCTAAAAAGGAAGAACTCATGGCACCAACTGCACAGTTGAGTGTGGATTTATATTTAGAGTTATTTCTATAGGCATGATGGTCTTTAGACATAGAGAGGTGTTACCCATGGTGGAAATAGGGGAATTCGTCGACCCAATGACTTGGGTAAATCCAGAATGATCTGAAAGTGAGGATCAATAGCTAATAGATCGGAGATGGTACCCTTACCTTTGATTGTTTTGTGGACAAGTGATGCAACACCTACAGCTCAATCCTCACTGGGATGATAACAACAGTGATGCAAGGATGTAACATCACTCAGGGGAAAAGAAAGGATGAAACATTGGGGAAAGGGTCGTTACTCGTTTAGGGACGATCTTGTAGCAAATGGAACTAAGAAGGGGTGGCGTAGAAGTGATGTTGGCAAGAACGGCATAAGATATATTTGGGCGTCTGGTACTTAGGGAACCATAGGCCTTCAATTAGGTTCTATGTGGTCACCTTGATCTCCTAAAATCAAAACCAACAATAGCATCGATAATCAAAGCTTCCGGTGCAAGCGATCAGTGGATGACATTAATGTTTTTTGTAACGCTTGTGTGCGGTGGTTCGTCGGGAAAATTAGAAAATCCCACCCCGTCCATAGCACTAGCCTGATAGTAAAAGTGTAAAGTGTAGTAAATATCCAAAGTGAGGTAGTCTGGTCAATTATATGGAAATTTTATATTATTCCCTTTAAGGCAATTAAAACATGCGTTGAACTGACTTTTAACTGCCAAATCCTTGGCTTGGTCATTTAAACCGACAATGAACATGATTCTGAAAGTGAGCACTTTGTCCACCATCTGCTGAAAGGAGAGCAGGAGTTGTGGAACCAAGGCTCATACGATCTGATAAGACAAACCCTACAAGAATATCTCTGAATGATGGTCTTCATGTAGGTTCGTAGCATAATGCTCCAGCAATAAGAACTTTTGATCGTATACAGACACACTTAGTGAACCTTACTTTAGGTTGTATAACTCAACTTGTTTCTTCTTCAGAGCAGTGGAACAAATGTATTTCTCACAAAAAAGTGTCAGGAATTGATCCCATGTCATTTGTTAGGTGTCACACATGCACGTAATTCCGTTCCACCACACCCTAGCTGGTCCATCAAGAATATATGCATTAAAGCAATCCTTTTGTTCAGGAGGGAACAACCATACCCTTGAAGGTGTGCTCGATGGCTAAGACCCAATCTTCGGCCTTATCCACCGTCTTGATCTCTCCTTGACCCTTGAAGTAGGGAAGTTGCATCTTAATGAACTCGGTGAGGAAGTACTCCTTGGGCTTGGTTGACAAAGAGGCGGTATTAACTCATCCTATCATCAAATTAGACACCAGTGGCGTAGGAAGGCCAACTCTTTCTCTGGAGTGAAAGTTGGTAGAGGTGAAATCTCTAAAATAGGGGCAACGAGCACCACCAGGATAGTTCTAGTAATAACTTGTGCATTAGAGGTCATCAAGGGAGGATCCAGAGGAGGCATGCCAAATTGAGGATTTGGTTGTGTATTATAGCCATCCTCCTTATGGGAGAAACGGCAGGACTCATCATTCATCCCTCTAAACAAGTTGATTCTCTTGAAAAAGAGATGAAGAGGGTAAGAGAATTAGTATAGTGTTCTGAGATCCTAGACTACCGCCTGCTATGCTCTGATACCATTCTGTAAGGTGAGAATCCTGTTGGGACTACTCCATACTATTAAATTGAAAATAAAAAAGCACAACCCATAAGTTCTATCACTACAAATGGATAATTGGGGTGCCAAATTATTCTCAAAATAGATGGTTCATCAAGAGAATATAAAATTATAGTATCGGAAGAAACTAATTTATTACATATTTAAAAACAGTCTCAACAACAGTTCTCATGTCAACTTGGAAAATTAAAGAGAACTATAGCTAGATGGATCTGTTGCAATAGGCAACCTATCCATCTCAGAAGTCACGATCTACTATTGCACGTTTTCCTCAATTTCTAGGCCCGCAATCTCTTGTCCTTCAATAGAATTATCAACGGGCTGATCTGTAGCTGGGTGGTAGGGAACCTCACCTAGGTAGGGAAATAAAATAAAAGGTTGGATCTAGTAAAATTGAGTATATACATTATCTATATAACTGGGGCATTATTTGGTGCATAAGTAAGCAAGATGTTCCCATCAAAAGGTGCCATAAAATTAAGAAAGTTACAATGAGAAGTAACAAGAGGAAGATTTTTCAAAAGAATGAGGCATATAAATAAACAAGTGAAATAACACATCCAGCCATTATCAACTCTGGGGAAAGGGTCGTTACTCATTCAGGGACGATCTTGTGGCAAATTGAACTAAGAAGGGGTGGTGGCGAAGTGATGTTGGCAAGAATGGTAGAAGAAATGTTTGGGCGTCTGGTACTTAGGGAACCATAGGCCTTAAATTAGGGTTCTGCTTGGTCATCTTGATCTCCTAAAATCAAAACCAGTGAAAGTTCCAGCAATCAAAGCGTTCAGTATGAGCGATCCGTGGCTGACATAAATGTTGTTTTGTAACGACTGTGAGTGGTGGTTCGTCAGGATGAAGAGTAAGTCTCACCTCGTCCACAATACTATCCTGATAGTAAAAGTCTAAAGTGCAATAAATATCCAAAGTGAGGCAGCATGGCCCATTATATGGAAATAAATTGTAAAGTTTATATTATTCCCTTTAAGGAAATTAAAACATGCGTTGGACTTCCTTTTGACTCCCCAATATGTGGGTTGGCCATTTAAACTGACAATGAACATAATTCCGACTTCAAAAGTTCATTTTTAATTTTCTAGTCACTAATACTAACAAATGGATGTTAAATAGCCTAATAAATGGATGATACATTTTTCTTTATAAATTATATTGACTTCAGGTATTTTCTCCTCGTAAATTCTCTTTCTAGATAATAGGAAATATAAAATCAGAGCTAACCCCACCCAAGGTTAATTATGATAATACCAACATATGTGAACTTTTATCCCATATTCCCTTAAGGTCACAATAGATCTAAAACCATGCTGATTTATTTTAGGGTCGAGGACAATACTTCAAATAACTTAAAAAGGGGATACCTTTTAAATTTTGGGAAAACAAATAGAGGGTGATACCTAGATTTGAGTTCGTTACAGCACACCATCCCTTAAAAAGATTTCATCCCCAAAATCTCAAGAAAATAGTGAGGGGTGAGTCCCCAACATCTTGTCTCTGAGTTCCCAAGTGGTGTTATCTAGACCATGATACTTCCAAAGGACTTTCACCAATTCAATCTATTTGTCCTTAGAATATTTTACTCTGGAATCCAAGATTTTCACAGGTAATTCCTCACATGATAGATCTTCTTGTAGCTCAATAGGTTCAACAGATAAAATGTGCGAGGAGTCTTTCACATACTTCTTTAGGACTGACACATGGAAAACATTGTGAATCTTGTCATAAGATGGGGGAAGAGCTAGATGATAAGCACACACTCCCACTTTATCCAAGATTTCTAATGGTCCCACATAACATGGACTTAACTTTCCTTTCACATTGGATCTAGCAATTGATCAGATAGGCTTTATCTTTAGAAACACAATGTCACCCACTGAGAAATTCACATCCGATCTCTTTTTGTCAGCATACATATTTAGACGATCTTGTGCATCCTTAATTCTCTTCTTAATCAAGCTTATCTTGTCAGTCATCATGTACAAGTAATCATTCTTCATCAGCGTATGCTCCTCCACATCATCCTAATGTAGTGTGAAATGACAAGGTCAACTGTAGAGTGCCTCAAAAGGGGGCATACCAATGCTGGCTTGGTAGCTATTATTGTAAGCAAACTCGAACAACGGAAGGTATCGGTCCCAAACACCTCCCCAGTCCATCACACGTGCACAAAGAAGGTCTTCCATGATTTGTACTATCCTCTCAGACTGTCCATCTATTTGGGGATGATATGTAGTGTTGAATCGTAGGTCAGATCCCATTTCTTCCTATATCGGATTCCATAAATGTGATGTGAACTTTGGATCTTGGTAAGAAACTATCACTTTAGGAACTCCATGCAAATGAACAATCTAGTCTACATACAACTGTGCCATATCAGGTACCTTGTAAGTTCTCTTAAAGGGAAAAAAGTGAGCCAACTTGGTTAGACAATCAATAACAACCCATACTGCATCATACCCACATTTTGACTTGGGAAAACCTGTGACAAAATCCATTATGATTTTCTCCCACTTCCACTTTGGTATCTCGAGCGAGTAGAGAAGATTGCTAGGTCACTGATGTTCTATCTTCACTTGCTAACAGGTTGGGCACTTTACAACATATGTAACAATGTCTCTCTTCACCTTCTTCCACCAGAAGCCTCGTTAAAGGTCCTTGTACATCTTTGTTGTGCCAGGATGAATTGTGTACTTAGAACTGTGGGCTTCACACAAAACTCTCTATCTCAAATTAGTGACATTAGGTATCCACAACCTATGGTGAAAGCAAATGGCACCATCCACAGCGATAGAAAAGTCAGACTGTTGTTTCTCAGTCAACAACTTCATCTCAGTCAACTCAGGACTATGGAGTTGGGCGGAAACAACTTCAAATAACCAGGTAGGAGTAATATACAAGCTTGCCATATGAACAGTCAACTTCTTCACACTAGGATCCAACTCGACTTTTGGTAACTCGGGTCTCCATCTTGAAACTTGCTCAAAACTCCTCCATAAGAAACAACAAATAGAGGCACACATAGCATCCTTTTTCCTACTTAGAAAATCCGCTACCACATTGGCCTTACTAGGGTGGTAAGTGATGGATAAATCATAGCCTTTGAGGTATTCCATCCATAGTCTTTGTCGTAGGTTAATGATGCCAAATCTTTAGGGCATGTACTATGGCATCCAACTCTAGATCGTGTGTAGGCCAATTTGTGTCATTCGACTTCAACTGGCATGAGGCGTATGTGATAACTCATCCTTCCTACATAAGGACACATCCCAAACCTTGTCCTGATGCATTAGTGTAAATGATATAAGGTTTGCCTTCCACCCACAAGGCAAGCACAAGGGCAGAAGTATATTGCTTCTTTAGTTCTAGAAAACTCTTCTCACACTCAGGCATCCAGATCAACTTGGCATCCTTATGGGTCAGCTTTGTCAACTAAAGGGCTAGCTCAAAAATGTTTTGCATAAACTTTCCATACTAACCTACCCGTCCCAAAAAACTACATATCTCCAAAGGATTCTTTGGTGGTTGCAACTTCATCACGACCTCAATTTTGATAGGATCAACAACGATACGACCCACAGAGATTACATGGCCTAAAAAAATAACTTCATCGATTCAGAATTCACACTTCGACAACTTTGCATTGAGTTTGTGATCTCGTAAGGCTTGAAGAACAATTCACTAATGCTCCTGATGTTGCTCCATGGATTAAGAATATATGAGCATGTTATCAATGAACACCACCACAAAATTGTCTAGGTGTTGATGGAAGACTCGATTCATCAAGGCCATGAAGGAAGATGGGGCATTAGCCAAACCAAAGGGCATAATTAAGAATTCATAATGCCCATAATGATAAGGGAAGGCTGTCTTTGGTACATCCTCATCCTTTATGTGCATCTGGTAGTATCCGCTTCATAAATCCATCTTTGAGAATACAGTACCAGACTTTAGCAGATCAAACAAGTCATTGATACCCATTACAGGGTAGCGATTCTTGATCATCACCTGATTCAACATGCGATAGTCCATGCACATCCTCATGGAACCATCCTTTTTCTTCACAAACAAAACTGGGGCTCTCCAAGGCTAAACCCTTGGGTGAACAAACCCTAGCTCCAAAAGCTCTTAAAACTGCTTCTTATGTTTAGCAAGTTTAGCAGGTGCCAGACGATATGGTATCTTTGAGATTAGAGTCGTACCAGGTATGAGATCGATAGAGAATCTGACCTCTCGTGAAGGAGGAAGTCCTGAAAACTCATCTAGGAAAACATCAGGATAATCTCACACTATATCGATATCCTCCAACTATGACAGGGTAGGGTTGAGGACGATTGATTCCAAAAAGGCTCTACAACCATGTGTAACTAACTTTTTAGCTTTGAGTGTTGAGATTATCAATTGACGTTCATTACAGTTCTTGCCCTTGTTATAGACACAATCACCATCAGGGTGCAACACACTGACCTTCATCTTTTCAAAAATAGAGCTACATTGTACTTATTTAGCCATCCATTCCTAGGATGCTATCAAAGGTTATCATGTCGAGGATGATGAGATTTGTCAGGAACATCTTCCTAGCTATGCTCAATTCTATGGGTGGAATTTTTAGAAAGGAGGAGATTACTCTTTCACTAGGTGTTTGAACGTCTACGATATAGTCCATATACAAGGACTCTAGGTCTAACATTGTTACGAGTCTAGCATCTATGAAAGTATTTAAAGATCTTGAATCGAATAAAGCTTTAACAAGTTTCTAAACTAGATGTACCATACCTTCAATGACTCCATTATCATCACCGACCTCTGCATCGTCCATGTCATAGACTCAACCGACACGCCTCTCCAAAGGTGGATGATTACCCTACTGATTGATATTGTTGACATTGTTGTTGTTGTTCTTCAGAGGTTGTTGTTGTCGTTGTGGGGGTGGTAGCTTCTATGGGGCTTGTGGCTGAGCAGGGGCTAGAGTCTTAAAGATATGGGGACACTGAAGCCTAATTTGTCATGCTTGGCCATACTCATGGCAAATCACATGTATCATGTCTCTTTGTGGTATATAACTCCCCGAAGGGCATTTCCCGGGAGGGTGATGATGATGGCAATGCTTGTACTTAACGTGTCGATCCTCAGGGACATTGTTACACTTATTGGGGTTGTACGACGATGCTTGATAACTCAGATAGGATTCGAAAGAAAGGGCTTTGTCCACCATCTTCTAAAAGGAGAGTGGGAATTTTGGCACCAAGGCTCATACGATCTGATAAGACAAACCCTCCAAAAATATCTCAGAATGATGGTCTTCATGCAGGTTCATAGCATAGCACTCCAGCATTAAGAATTTTTGCACGTATGCGGACACACTTAGTGAACCTTACTTCAGGATGTATAATTCAACTTGTTTCTTCTTCAGAGCAGCGGAACAACTCTATTTCTCATGAAAAAGTTCCAAGAATTGCTCCCATGACATCTTTCAGGTGTCACGCATGAACATATTTCCATTCCACCACACTCTAGCTAGTCCATCCAGAATATATGCAGCAAAGCAAAGCTTTTGTTTAGGAGGGCACGCCATACCCACAAAGGTATGCTCGACGGCTAAGACCCAATCGTCGGCCTTATCCACCATCTCGATCTCTCCTTGACCCTTGATGTAGGGTGGTTGCATCTTAATGAACTCGGTGTGGGAGTACTCCTTGGGCTTGGTTGACAAAGAAGCAATATTGACTCATCCTATCATAAACTAGACACCAGTGGTGTAGGAAGGCCAACTCTTGCTCTGTAGTGAAAGTCGGTAGAGGTGAAATCTCCAAAACAGGGGCCACAGGCACCACCAGGACAGTTCTAGGAATAATTTGTGCATTAGAGGTCATCAAGGGAGGATCCAGAGGAGGGATGAAAAATTGAGGATTTGGATGTGTATTATAGCCATCCTCCTTATTGGAGAATCGGCAGGACTCATCATTCATCCCTCTAAACAAGTTGATCCTGAAAAAGGAATAAATAGGATAAGAGAATTAGTATAGTGTTCTGAGATCCTAGACTACTGCCTGCTATGCTCTGATACCATTCTGTAAGGTGATAATCCCGTTGGGACTACTCTTTACTATTAAATTGAAAATAAACAAGCACAACCCATAAGTTCTTTCACTACAAATGGATAATTGGGGTGCCAAATTATTCTCAAAATAGATGGTTCATCAAGAGCAGATAAAATTATAGTAGCGGAAGAAACTAATTTATTAGATATTCAAAAACAGTCTCAACAACAGTTCTCATGTCAACTAGGAAAATTAAAGAGAACTATAGCTAGATGGATATGTTTCAATAAGCAACCTATCCATCTCAGAAGTCAGGATCTACTATTGCACGTTTTCCTCAATTTCTAGGTCCGCAATCTGTTGTCCTTTAATAGAATTATCAATGAGCTGATTTGCAGCTGGGTGGTAGGGAACATCACCCAGGATGGGAAATAAAATAAAAGGTTGGATCGGTAAAATTGAGTATGTACATTATATATATAACTGTGGCATTATTTGGTGCATAAGTAAGCATGATGTTCCCATCAAAAGGGGCCATGAAATTAAGTAAGTTACAATGAGAATTAACAAGAGGAAGATTTTTCAAAAGTATGAGGCATATAAATAAACAAGTGAAATAACACATCCATCCATTAACAACTCTGGGGAAAGGGTCGTTACTCATTCAGGGACGATCTTGTGGAAAATGGAACTAAGAATGGGTGGCGGCGAAGTGATGTTGGCAAGAATGGTAGAAAAAATGTTTGGGCGTCTGGTACATAGGGGACCATAGGCCTTAAATTAGGGTTCTGCGTGGTCATCTTGTTCTCCTAAAATCAAAACCAGCAAAAGCGTCAGCAATCAAAGCTTCTGGTATGAGAGATCGATGGATGACATAAATGTTGTTTTGTAATGATTGTGCGTGGTGGTTCATCAGGACGAAGAGAATGTTCTGCCCCGTCCACAACACTAGACTGATAGTAAAAGTCTAAAGTGCAATAAATATCCAAAGTGAGGCAGAGTGGCCCATTATATGGAAATAAACTGTAAAGTTTATATTATTCCCTTTAAGGCAATTAAAACATGCGTTGAACCTCCTTTTGGCTCCCCAATCCATGGGTTGGCCATTTAAAACGACAATGAACATGATTCTGACTTCAAAAGATCATTTTTAATTTTCTAGTCACTAATACTAACAAATGGATGTTAAATAGCCTAATAAATTGATGATACATTTTCCTTTATAAATTATATTTACTTTAGGTATTTTCTCCTTGTCAATTCTCTTTCTGGATAATACAAAATATTAAATTAGATCTGACCCCACCCAAGGTTAATTATGATAATACCAACATATGTGAATTTTTATCCCATATTCCCTCAAGGTAACAATAGATCTAAAGCCATGATAATATATTTCAGGGTCGAGGATATTACTACAAATAATTTATAGAAGGGATACCTATAAAAATTTAGGGAAAATAATAGTGGTTGATACCTGATGCATGCCATTCTGGCCTTAATTTTGGATAATGTTGCATTCTTGATTTCATAGATTTTCTTTATTAATCGACTGACATGCAATAAAATAACTTCTACCTATCTCTATCACAAAGAACTTGTACTGTGATCCTCTAAATATTATTTTTTTTTGTATTCTAATAATATTTCCCTCAATTTTCAGGAATGAATGAAGATAAGAAGAGATGAAGGTAGGAGGCAATTCAGTTTCCCACAGTGCTGATTTAAATGCATACCTTGCACCAAAATTGGTATAACTCTCACATCCTAAGGCTGAATTTAATGTTCAAATATGATTTGGAAAGGGAATTCAAATTACTACAGAAAAATTATATTTTTGGGCATACTTTAAATTCTCTGGACAGCAGAAATTCGCTCGAAATCGCTGCTATGAGAATCTGCATTAAAGAAAAACAATCAAGAGTTTGTTGACTAGATCTAAAAATTCAAACTGATGGTTCTCCCTCTTTTTTTCCCCTATTTTGAGGGAAGCCTACCCTCTCCTTCTCCTATAAAAGGGGGGGGGGGGGTCTCTATCTTTGAGCATCTCATTTTTTTGTACATAAATTCTAGATATTGTATCTTCTAGTTCAGTTTAACAAAAACAAGATTTGGAGCATTGTTCGTGTTCTTCATATTTAGTTTCTTTAAGTTGTTCTTCCTTCCTTCAGATCGTTTGAGTTACTATTGGAGTTATTCATCGGCATCCTTTTATGCCTTCTTCCTTTTCTCGTTATAGTCTAGTTCTTCTTCTCTACCCCCCCCCCCTCTTTAGATCCGGAGCAAGGGACTAAGCGCTAGCCATTTAATTGTCTCTAGCATAGGGATTCGTCTCCCTTCTAAGACTAGACTATGGCTCAAATGGTTTCTTCCTCCACTTCCTTTTACTCCTCAAGTATGTGTGAGTAGTCCTTTATCGAGGCAAGGGGACTAGACCCTTAGCCATGGTTTTGATTCGAACTTTTCTCAACCGGTTTTATTAGATGGCATTTGATTTAGATAATCGATGATCTAGCGAAGTGATTGCTCACTAGATGCATATGTTAATCCGGATGGAAATGACCATGGAAATCCATATTAGAATGATTAAACCATTTGCATAGGGATTTTGAAATGACCGTGGATTTTTTCCTTTTCGGATGACGAACTAGGAAACATGAGCACCAACACCAATGGGCTCATGTGGAATTCATCTTTTATGGATTTTTTTCCACATGCCGTCATCTAAATTATCGATCAAGTTGATTCATTTCTCGCCATGTCTAAGGTGGTGAAAACCCCTTAAAGACTCAATGTTTTAAATTTGAATTCAATCTTCTTCACAACCAAGATTAACTCATCTTCTTTATTGTGCTAACATTCTTCTTCTTCTTTTCATTTTAGCAGGATGTGTAATCTTTACTTTTGCATTTAATTCATGTTGTAGTGTAACTCTAATTCTTGTTTTTTGGTTCTTGCCTTAGATAAACACCCAACCTTCAACTGTTTTTTTTACTTTCTGTTCATTAAAAATAAAAATAACAAAAATAAGAATCAACTGCTTGGGAATAGAGAAACCTTTCATAATCACATTGTTCCTTGGGACTGACCCTTTCTATGCTACCCTTAACCGGAGAGTAAAAAAGGTTAAACTCTAGGATAGTTATCTTAGTGATTGAGAGTGCAAAATGACACATTATCAATTTGGCGCCGTTGTTCGGGAATAACAGAAAGTTTTCTCGAACCCTAAATTTTTTTCAAAACTTTATTTTCATTTTTTATGCCTTCCGAGTAACATTCTGGAAGTGATATTACTCTTTCTACCAAGTTTCCATTCCGACAGTACGTTTTTTTCTGCACACGATTAACTGTCATTTATTTTGTGCATGCAACGTTCAAATTCCAGATTTTCACCGTTACGCTCAAACGTCGGGTTCTCACCCGATTTCGACCCTGAAATAGACAGGACCTTCCACCGTTTGAGCCGTCAAAACCGTACAATGATGAACGAAGAGGAAGTCACCGCTAGGATAAACCAAGCCTTAGTAGCTCAAGGAGAGCACATCCTAGGAGAACAAGCGGCTAGAGAAGCCTCCTTCCGTGAAGCCTACATGGCCGAATAGGAAACCTTAGAAGCTTCTATGGGGGAAGCCGAAAGGCAAAAACAATTAAAAGATTTTTCCATCCCTAAAATAGCTTACACCCAACATCCGGTTGTGCCACCCGCCATCCAAGCCCCCCATTTTGAAATCCGAACACAATGGATCACCATGATCCAGGCCAACCCTTTTTCTGGCAACAATGGAGAGAGGTGCCAAGATCACCTACAAAGGTTCATAGATCTTTGTTCCTTAAACAAAATTCCTAGTGTCTCTGAAGATGCCATCCGCCTTAGACTCTTCAAATACTCCCTCGCCAGCCAAGCTAGTAGCTGGTACAACACCATGGAGAGTACATATATTGTCACCACTTGGGATGATTTGCAAAATAAATTCCTTGAAAAAATTTACCCCCATCACTCACTTATGAAATTAGGGGTCAAATCACCCATTTTTCTATGTCTCCAGGAGAATCCTTAGGAGAAGCTTGGGAGAGGTTCAAAGACCTCCTTAGAAAATGCCCCCACCATGACATTTCCCAAGCCCAATTGATAGTGATCTTTTACTTTGGTGTTGACAATGACACCAAGTTCTTTCTTGATTCCTCATCTGGAGGAAATTTCATGCATCAGAGTCTAGATAGTTCCTGGGAGGTAGTCAAGCGTGCCTCAGAAACTAGAGCTAGACGGGGAACTGGTGGGGTCCTCAAGGTAAACAAAGCTGAAATTAATCCATTCAAGCCATTGCTGACACTCTTAAGCTGATCTCCCTAAAACAAGATAGGCTAGAATCAACCTTTTGATCCTATAGAGAGCCACCCCAACGAATTAAGGTTGTAGAATCCCTTTGTGGTATATGCCAAGGATTTGACCACACCACCCTTCATTGCCAATTCTCGTTCAACCCCCACACCATTAGATCTAGGGCCGCAACTAGAAGACCTTAACTCCATCCATACCATTCCAGGCCAAGGATACTACAATCCCAACCAAGCTAGGAATCATCCTGGCCTTCAATATGGGAACCCTACAGGAGATGAAAATTCAAACCATATCCTATCCCAACAAAGACCACCATACCCCCCAAGCCCATAGTAGACCACCACCTGGCTTCCCATACAACAACCAAAGAAATTTCAGGAACCAAGGGAACAACCGGGGTAACTTCCAAAATCAGCCACCCTACCAAGGACAACAATTCCAAAACCTCAACCTTCCACCTCCAAACCTTAATCAACCACCCCATCAACAATTCCACAATCAACCACCCCCTCATCAAACACATCATGCACCCCCTCCTCCATAAAATGATAGAATAGCCACTCTAGAACAACTCACCATTGCACATCAGAAACAAACTGATGCACAGTTTGCCCGTTTATTTGCCCAACAAAAACCTCCTGCTGGCACTTTTGCTGGGCAGCCTGAAAACAACCCCAAAAACCCTGAGCAACTCAAAGTTGTCTCTAAACACTCAGGAAAAGCACACTCCCCTCCCATTCCTCCTGAACAACCTTCATCCACATCCTTAAATTTTGAAATTGAAGACATGGTAGTAGTGGAACCAGAACCCATCCCAGAATCATCTATCCCTACACCTACTCAAGAAGAAGTGGAAGAACTTGTCTACAAACCTAGACCTCCCTATCAAGCTCGTTTAAGACAAACTAGGCTTGACACTTGATTCATGAAATTTAGGGAAGCCATGAAGAAGTTACACATTGACATCCCCTTCTTAGACGCCCTAGCCGACATGCCTGCCTGGTCCAAATACATGAAATCTCTCTTGACTAGGAAGTATTCCACTGAAGAATATGAGACTATAAAGCTATCTAGAACCACTTTGGACATTATCCAAAGTAAGATGCCTAAAAAACAAAAAGTCCTCGGTTCTATTGGGATAGGGTGATACTTAGGTGACAATGCATGTAGAAAGGGTCTAGCTGACTTAGGAGCCAGCATTTCCATCATGCCCTACGGCCTCTGCAAAAGATTAGGGTTCACTGACATGTCACCCACGGCCATGACAATACAATTAGCCGATTCTTCCATGACCAAACTTATGGGTATCATAGAAGACGTTCCTGTCCGGGTTGGGAAAGATTCCTATGTGCCATGTGATTTTGTGATCATGGACATAAAGGAAGATCTTCACTACCCACTCATCTTTGGCCATCCCTTCCTAGCCATCGCCCGAGCCTTGATTGATGTTGAGGCTGGAACCATTTTGTTGAGACTAGGAAAACAAAACCTTGAGTTTTGGGTGTTCCAAAGCACGAAAGGACCTAGTTTCCAGGAAGAAGTTTACCTCCTTGACTGTGTTGACAAGTCGTCCCAACTTAGACAAGAATGGGAATTAGTTGATGATCCTTTACACACAACCCTTACTGCCCCAAATGAATGTGAAATTGATTATGAGAAAATGGACCAAATTAGAGTTCATTTAGATGATTTTGAGGAGATGCCCGATGCTGAATTTGAGGAACTTAAAATGATCTCCATAGGTGAAGAAAAGCTTGAACCACCTAAGGCCCCCAAAATGAAACCCCTCCCCATAGGTTTGAAGTATGTTTTCCTTAACCAAGAACAAGTGTGCCCTGTCATCATAAATTCTGACCTTACACTTGAACAAGAAACCAAACTTATGACAGAACTTAGGAAGAGAAAAGGAGCCCTTGGTTACAAGATAACCGACCTTGATGGGATAGACCAATCAATTTGCATCAACAAAATCCCTATGAACGAAAACCATAAACCCTCCCACGATCCACAACAGAAACTAAACCCAAACATGAAGGAGGTTGTCTGCTTAGAAGTTATCAAACTTTTGATTGCAGGGATCATTTACCCCATTTCCGATTCACCATGGGTTACCCATGTTCAAGTTGTTCCCAAGAAGGGAGGTACTACTTTGGTTAAAAATGACAAGGATGAACTCATCCCCACTCACATCGTCACAGGATGGCGAATGTGCATTGACTATAGGAAACTCAACATGACTACTAGGAAAGATCACTTCCCACTCCCATTCCAAGACCAAGTCCTTGAGCGCTTAGCCCATCAGCAATACTTCTGTTACTTAGATGGTTATTCAGGATTTTACCAAATTCCCATTCATCCTGACGACCAAGAAAAGACCACCTTCATATGTCACTTTGGCACATACACGTTTAGGAGAATGCCCTTTGGCTTGTGCAATGCACCAGCCACTTTCCAAATATGTATGTCAGCCATTTTTGCAGGATTAACCGAGACAATCATGGAAGTGTTCATGGACGACTTCTCTGTCTATGGAAACATCTTCGACTCTTGCCTCAAAAACCTTGCCCTTGTCCTTGATAGATGCGTGGATCTCACTTGATCCTTAATTGGGAAAAGTGTCACTTCATGGTTAAGGAGGGAATCGTACTAGGCCATAGAGTTAGCAGTGAAGGAATAGAAGTCGATAAGGCTAAAATTGAGGTCATTTCCAAGCTCCCACCCCCAGCTTCAGTCAAGGACATTCGTGCTTTCCTAGGGCATGCCGGTTTCTATCGGCGATTCATCTGAGACTTTTCCAAGATCACCAAACCTCTCACCAACCTCCTCCAAAAAGAGGTACCCTTCGTTTTCGATGAACAATGCATGGAGAGATTTTTGTGTCTAAAAAATGCCCTTACCACGACCCCCATCATTTTTGCACCTGATTGGTCACTTCCTTTTGAGATCATGTGTGATGCTAGTGACTTTGTCATAGGAGCAATCCTAGGGCAACATGTTGACAAGAAACATCACGTCATATACTCTACATCCAAGACCCTAGATGAGGCACAACACAATTACACTATCATAGAAAAGGAGATTCTTGCCATTGTGTATGTCTTTGACAAATTTTGTTCATACCTAGTTGGCTCTAAAGTCATTGTCTACACTGACCATGCGGCTATCTTCTACCTCATGACTAAAAACGATGCCAAGCCCAGACTCATTAGATGGATCCTGCTATTGCAGGAATTTGACCTAGAAATTCTGGACAAAAAGGGGACAAAAAATGTTGTAGTTGATCATCTAATATGCCTTAGCTATATTCAACCTGATGATACCCCCATAAATGAGTCCCTTCCTGATGATCAATTACTTAGGGTAGATTCCCAATTTCCATGGTTCGTGAATTATGTAAATTACTTAGCTGCTGGTGTACTGCACCCTGAATACAAGGGATGTTCTAAAGCTAAGTTTTTACATGATGTTAAAAACTATTATTGGGATGAACCTTATTTGTTCAAGCTTTGTGATGAAGGTCTTTATCGTCGTTGTGTTTCCCGGGAAGAAAGAATTGACATTCTGGAACAATGTCATTCCGGTCCCTATGGGGGGCACATGAGCTCCCAGAAAACTGCTAGGAAAGTCCTCCAGTGTGGGTTCTTTTGGCCCACTATCTTTAAAGATTCCTACAAGTTTGTTCTTAGCTGCGATCAATGTCAAAGAACCGGAAACATTTCTAAACGCGACCAAATGCCCCTAACCTCTTGGCAAGAACTAGAAATTTTTGATGTTTGGGGCATTGACTACATGGGCCCCTTCCCTTCCTCTTATGGGTATAAGTACATCCTGGTCTCTATTGACTATGTGACCAAGTGGGTCGAAGCCATATCCACCAAGACTTGTGATTACAAACCTGTTAAAAAAATGTTCAAAGTTAACATTTTTTCAAGATTTGGGGTCCCACACACCGTTATTTCTGACGGGGGATCTCATTTTTTTAGAAAAAAGCTTTGAAACCCTTCTGAAAAAGTATGGAGTCTACCACAAGGTCTCCACACCCTACCAGCCTCAGATCAGTGGGCAAATAGAGGTTTCGAATAGGCAAATCAAATCCATCTTAGAGAAAACCATCAACCACACTAGGAAAGATTGAGCCTCTAAAAAAAATCACGCGTTATGGGCCTACAAGACTGCCTACAAAACTCCCATTGGCACTACACCCTTATGGCTTGTCTATGGCAAATCATGCCATCTCCCCATTGAACTTGAACACAAGGCCAGTTGGGCTATCAAAAGCTTGAACTTTGATCTTGTCGCCGCAAGAGAAAAATGCCTTCACCAAATAAATGAATTAGACGAACTTAGGATGACTGCGTACGAAAATGCGAGAATCGACAATGATCGTACCAAAATGTGGCATGATGGTCATATAAAATGTAAGAAAATCAAAGAAGGCAATTTAGTTTTAATGTATAACTCCAGGTTAAGGCTTTTTCTTGGAAAACTTAAATCTAGGTGGTATGGGCCATATATTGTGAAGTCTGCTTACCCAAATGGCTCATTTCTCCTCTGGGATAAGCATTTAGGTGAATTCAAGGTGAATGGGGCCCGTCTCAAAATATACTTGACAACCAAAGCTTTTCTTGCCTCGGAAACAAATAAACGCTCTTTCTTGGATGATCTCACCTTGACTGGTCCACAAACCGCTTCTGAACACCAGCATGAGACTTGATTTTTCTTGTGTCGAGCCTCGACGTTAAACACTGTGCTAGTTGGGAGGCAACCCAACGCTATCTTTCCATCCATCTGTTTCTTTCCTTGTTTTGCTTTCGTTCTTCTTTTCCTTTTTTTCTTTCTTTCCTTCCTCAGAACCACATGTATCTCATGCAGCACTCGCAGGAGTCTTGGCATGTAGATTGCGACACTACGCTCCTAGTCGCCCATCATATGAGGAGTATGGGGGCCAGCAGGCTTACCCGAATCCCAACTCCCCTTACTGGGGAAACTACTACTCCTCATACCCACCTCGTCCACCTCCACAACGGTGATCTTTTTCCCTCCATCTCGGTCTAAGGTTTGCTCGAGACGAGCAAAACTCTAAGTCCAGGGTGGGGGTGGGTGGTACGTGATCCACCCCATTATCTTCCCTTTTTCCGCATTTCTTTTTTGTACCTTTTGTTATATTTCATGTACTTTTCTTTTTCTAGAAATTTTGGCCTTTACCTAGTCGACAAATTATTGTATTTTCTGCCAAAAATGAATTATAAATCAACTTTCCTGCAAAACAAATTGTCACCAAAACATCTATGAGCTAAAATTTGCATGTTCCCTATGACCTAAATTAGCAATAGATTTGGAAAAGTTGGCAAGCCTTAGAGTATCAATCAGATTCAAATGCAAAATTTTCCTATCTTTAGCATTGATTAACTGATCATTTCTATTTATGCAATGTATCTTCATGTTCTGTCTTACCAATGCTTCAAAAAAAAAGTTTGAAATTCACACATGGGGACAAATAAATTTTCTTGCCAAACCCTAAGTCTGGGGTGGCAAGCCCCTTCTCCCTCTCTCTTCCATACCCCTCGCAAATGTAATAGGGGTGTACCGCCAAAAGATGCCAAAAAAGAGAGCACACAAAAAATTGTGGTCAATGTAACTGCAAGTCTATAAATAATATCCCAAGTCGAATAGAGGAGGGATCCATCTTTCACACCCCCACTTCTCTTGTCCCTGTGAATGAAAATTGAAAAAAAGAGAAAAAAAAGAAAAAAAATTATTGTTGAAGCAAAAGTAGGATGAAAAATAGTTTTTACAAAGTGTGGACTTAAAAGAAAAGTTATGAAAATTGCTATCATAAGAAATATAGAACCTTAAATTTTGTGATTCTAGGAGATTTGGTTGCTTGACCATGAAAAGGATAGAAATCTTTGCTAATTGGAGAGGATGAACATGTTTCTTTTATAAATAGATGTTTTGTGATTTTATTTGCTTGAGGACAAGAAAAAGCTTAAGTCCGTGGTATTTTGATGCATGCCATTCTGGCATTAATTTTGGATAATGGTGCAATCTTGATTTCATAGATTTTCTTTATTAATAGACTGACATGCAATAAAATAACTTCTACCTATCTCTATCACAAATAAGTTGTACTTTGATCCTCTTAATATTATTTTTTTGAATTCTAATAATATTTCCCTCAATTTTCAGGAATGAATGAAGATAAGAAGAGATGATGGTAGGAGGCAATTCAGTTTCCCGCAGTGCTGACTTAAATGCATACCTTGCACCAAAATTGGCATAACGCTCACATCCCAAGGCATAATTTAATGTTCAAATATGATTTGGAAAGTAAATTCAAAGGCCTATAGGAAAATTGTATTTTTGGGCGCACTTTAAATTCTCTGGACAGCGGAAATTCGCTCATAATTGCTACTGTGAGAATCTGCATTAAAGAAAGACAATCAAAAGTTTGTTGAAAAGATCTAAAAATTCAAACTGATAGTTCCCCCTATTTTTCCCCCTTTTTGAGGGAATCCTACCCTCTCCTTCTCCTATAAAAGGAGTGGGGGTTCTCCATCTTTGAGCATCTTATTTTTTTGAATAGAAATTTTGGATATTGTATCTTCTAGTTCAGTTTAATAAAACAAGATTTGGAGCATTGTTCATGTTCTTCATATTTAGTTTCTTTAAGTTGTTCTTCCTTCCTTCGGATCGTTTGTTACTGTTGGAGTTCTACATCGGTGTGCTTCTCTTCCTTCTTCCTTTTCTCGTTATAGTGTAGTTCTTCTTCTCTATCCCCCTTCTTTAGATCCGGAGCAAGGGACTAAGCGCTAGCCATTTGATTGTCTCTAGCATAGGGATTTGTCTCCCTTCTAAGACTAGACTATGGCTCAAATGATTTCTTCCTCTGCCTCCTTTTACTCCTCAAGCATGAGTAGTACTCCTTTATCGAGGCAAGGGGACTAGACCCTTAGCCATGGTTTTGATTCAAACTTTTCTCGATCGGTTTTATTAGATGGCATTTGATTTAGATAATCGATGATCTAGCGAAGTGATTGCTCACTAGATGCATATGTTAATTCGGATGGAAATGACCATGGAAATCCGGATTAGAATGATTAAATCATTTGCATAGGGATTTTGAAACGACCACGGATTTTCCCCTTTTCAGATGACAAACTTGGAAGCATGAGCATGAGGACCAATGGGCTCATGTGGAATTCATCTTTTGTGGATTTTTAATCCACATGCCGTCATCTAAATTATCAATCAAGTTGATTCGTTTCTCGCCATGTCTAAGGTAGTGAAAACCCCTTAAAGCCTCGATGTTTTAAATCTGAATTCAATCTTCTTCACAACCAAGATTAACTCATCTTCTTTATTGTGCTAACATTCTTCTTCTTCTTTTTATTTTAGCAGGATGTGTAATCTTTACTTTTGCATTTAATTCTTGTTGTAGTGTAACTCTAATTCTTGTTGTTTGGTTCTTGCCTTAGATAAACACCCGACCTTCAACTGGTTTTTTTACTTTCTGCTCAATAAAATAAAAAAATAACAAAAATAAGAATCAAATGCTTGGGATTAGGGAAACCTTTCTTAATCACGTTGTTCCTTGGGACCAACCCTTTCTATTCTACCCTTAACAGAAGAGTAAAAAAAAGGTTAAACTCTAGGATAATTATCTTAGTGATTGAGAGTGAAAAATGACACATTATCAATACCAAGATTTGAGATTGTTACACCTTCAAACCCCTTTGTTTTGCATAATCAAAAGTTTCTTTTCCAACTGATGCTCACTCAAATTTACTATAATTTTTCCTTCCTTGAATTTAGCATTGTTAATCCACTTTTTAGATATTGAAGGTACATGTGATGCTTACCAAGTGTTGAATCTCACCTTTTGAGTTTGATCCATTGATTAACAAAGCTTTCCACCACCTGAACAGATCATATCCGAATAGGAGGACAAGGAAGAACTCGAGTGCAAAGTGAACCCAACCATCACAACCCAATATGAGGCTCATTCAGGAAATAAGAGTAGCTATTTTCATAGAGAATAGAGCCACATAGGCTTACGACCTGGAATAAGAATGATAAATGTAGCTTATGGAGTTCTCTGTGTCTAAGGATATTGATACACATCACCTAGGGGTTTCTCCTACAATTACCGCCTCACAGTTTGAGATCCACATATAGTGAATCATCATTATACAATGCAACGCCTTCACTGTAAATAGTGGTAATAGTTTCCTAGATCATTTCTAGTGGTTTGCAAACCTTTGTTCTTTGGACAAGCAACCTAACATATCTGATGATGCTCTCAATCTTCAACTATTCAAGTACTCCTTGATAGACAGGTTGAGGATTTGGTACAATGCCACGGAGGGAGACAACATTACAACATGGGATGGTCTTGAATCCAAGTTTCTGGATAAGTATTACCCTCCATCCCTCACATACAAGATAAGGGGACAAATCATTTATTTCTCCATGGTCCCAATAGAATCCCTAGATATATATTGGGAGAGGTTTAAAGATCTTCTTAGTTGTTTCCAACAACACGATATCACACACGTTCAATTCATAGAGACCTTCTATCGAGGTGTTGTCGATGACACCAAGGAGTTCCTAGATTTGATATCTTGAGAAAATTTCGTGTTCTAGAACTTTAAAAGTGCATGTGAGGTTGTCAAAAGAGGTTCTAAAAACCAGTCATGGTCCTGCTCTAGTAGAGGACAAGGAGGAGTCTTTCAGGTACCCAAAGCTAAAGATAATTTTGAATTCAAATCTATAGTTGAGTTCCTCAAGTAGCTAGTCTTGGAGCAACATAACCCTGAATCTTATTTTGAAGCATATGAAACAAGAGGACAACCAAACCAATTGTAGTAGCAAGTGAAGTCTGTAGATCTCTTATGTGAGTCTTGAAAGGGCCATCATCATTCCACTCTTAGTTGACATTTCTTATACAAAGTGATGGTGAAAAAAACCTAGGTGCAAGATGACAAATGTCAAATGGAGGACCTCAACTCCATCCACAACATTCCTAACCAAGGCTACTACAACACAAAAAAAAACTAAAAAACCATTTTGGGTTCCACTATGGAAATACAACATGAGTGGAGAATGTATCATAGAATTGACCACCCCAACCAAACAACCAAGACTGCGATTCTCCCTGGTTCCAATACAATCAATAATAAAATTTTAGGAACCAAGGAAGTTACATGAGTAATTTTCATAACTATGGCTACAATCAAGGGAACAATTATAGAAATAAACCAAGTTCCACAAATAGCATAGCCAACTCCTCCTTCCACAAATGATAACTTTTCATCCATTAATAAGATTCTTCAATATTATAAGTCCATGACTGCCAGTAAACAAACCATGTTTTACAATAAAAAAGAGTTCACCAAAAATCTATTGGTTCTCAGTGGGCTCATTTATCTACCTCTCTACACCCTCCTATACCTACCTTTGCTTGGAATCCTGGGAATAATTCCAAGAATTTTGAGTTGGTGAAAGTTATTTCTACATGTTCATGGAATACATATGCTCCTCCTCCTCCAGTGAAACACAACACTATTCCTATTGACTTCAATGATGATGAGACTATGATGGTTGAAAAGGAACATGTGCAAGATGCACCTATAGATTTTGATGCAGGTAACACTAGTAGTGATATGAAAGCATAGGTTGATCGATTTGAGATTGACAGGCCAATTTAGAAGACAAGGCCTCCCTATCAAGTAGGTCTTAAGCAAATAAAGTTGGATGCTATATTCATGAGATCCAATGAAGTTATGAAGATGTGGACATCCCCTTCTTGGATGCCCTTTCTAAAGTTCTAATTTGGTCCAAGTATCTAAAGACTCTATTAATAAGGAAGTATACCACTGCGGATTATGAGACGATAAAATTACCAAGAAAAACTTCTAACATCATCCCCAAAAAAATTCCTAAGAAGCAAAACGATCATGGTTACTGTGGGATTGATTGATACATTGGTGACAATATTTTCATAAAGGGGCTTGCATAGTTTAGTGCTGGTGTTTCCATCATTTCATACAACTCATGCTAGAGATTCAAATTTGTTAGGATGATCCACACTACCATGACCATTTAACTAGTAGATTCCTCCACGAAAAAGCCCATGGATATTATAGAGGATGTTATCGTGAATTTATTCAAGGATTCCTAATGTCCCTTGTGAATTTGTGATTATGAACATCAGAGAGGATGTAAAAAGGTGAGATGACCTCTTTACTAAAATTTAAAGGAAATACAAAACATCCACACATTTCACAAAAAGAGAGACTTTGGGATGCTTGCATAATATTCCAAATAAATAAGCATGATTCCATATACATTATAAAATATCAATAGCAGCGGAAATAAAAATACTAAGCCTTCACATGGCTTTCATTGTTCACTACATGATTGTTCTCGAAAGAAAAAGATAAGAGCAAAAGGATCTAACTATAGAAACCTAGTCATCCATTCCAAAAATCTTGAGATCAACTCCTAAGAAAACTTCCTTCAAGCTTGTCCTCCTTGCACAACACCAACTCCTGGGTGGTTGGGAAGCACCCAACAAAAGGGAAACGGAAGAAAAAGTATACATCACGAAAACTAGT
This sequence comes from Alisma plantago-aquatica, assembly GCA_963693085.1. Classification (NCBI taxonomy): domain Eukaryota; kingdom Viridiplantae; phylum Streptophyta; class Magnoliopsida; order Alismatales; family Alismataceae; genus Alisma; species Alisma plantago-aquatica. The sequence continues at coordinate 1,064,819,966 of OY856411.1, read as the reverse complement.
CTAGGATAACAAGATAAGTAAAGCAAGTAAAAACGGTCTAGGATTCATCATAAGATGAAGATAATAAGAGAATAAGGCTTTATCAAAAGAAAGTTGCCAATAACAGTTATATTAAAAGGGGTTTGCATGTAAGATAATTATGTCTACCTAACTAAGTAGGGTTGAGGAAACTATCGAAACTCTAACCTTAGATGAGGGGAGAATAAGACATTCTTAGTCACCTATAACAATATGGGGAGAATAAAACAATCCCCAGGGTGAATAAAAACATGCCCTCTGTGGGTGGTTGTACATAAGTATCGCTACTTTAAATTAAATAGAACATAAATCTACATGCTAGAAAAAGTAGTTATGGAAAGAATAATCATAGTATCACAAAAAATTTGGGATAGTTGGAAGTGGAATTTCGAGAGGAATTCATAGCACCAAAAATTACTCAATTTGGTTGATTGTAGAGAGAGATCGCAAAATGAAAAATCCAAAACTCTCTACCTACTTTCTACTTCATACCAAGGTAGGAGACAAACTCTCTACCATCTGATTAATCCACGGAGCTCTATGAGCCTTTGGATCATGCACATTAGGCTTAGTAGGCGTGTGACATATATATTCCAAATTGCATTATAAATCAAATAAAGTGGTATATACATTATTTAGTGAATTTCTCTTTCTTCTTTTGAGGGCTCAAACAATTTCCAAATTTAATACAAATTGACACCCTAATTGATTTTGAGGTTTTGAATCTGAATATGGAATTAGTTTTACCTTTTGAGGAATTTTCATGGGTTAAATAATTCAAAACTAATTTTCTCTTTCCTCCTACATTTATGACTCTATGATTATCCAAATATGATAACATTTCACCAACTTGTCCCAATTAATGTCTTGGATACGATTTTACTATTATTTGGTCATGTTTATGCCATTTATTTAATCAATTCTTAAAATGAAGGTTTTGACACTTTCTCTCTCCTACTTTTTCACATTTTCTAAATATTATCCAATTAGTAAAAAACTTTCCCAAAGGCTTATTTTTATTCCTATATTATGAATTTGGAGTTATTTTTCCAATTTGGGAACAATAGATATTTTATTTCTCTTTCTTGGCTTACTTCCTATTTTTCTTTAATAAAGACTTTTGCATATATTTATATTTTCCACATTGAGTGATACTTGTCCCTTAAGTAACTTTTAGTACAAGAAAATGAATTTTTATAACAAATTATCTCATGGGTTCACTTAATTGGAAATATACTCCACATTATCTCCTTTTATCCTATTTATAGCATTTATCATCTTCTTTATGTATATTTGGAATTTCTTTTCTTTTCCCTAATCTCAAAAGTCCTAGAAAGTTCTAGAACGAATTCCATCACTATTTTTATTACTTAAGTGGACATTTGCACTTAAGGCCCATTACTTGGGTTTTTATTGAGGTATTTGTGAATAAAATCATGTATTTAGAATATATGAGAAATATTTATCCAATAACCATCATAATTCCACTAAATCAACTCCAAAGACATAAGGTACGAAAATGAAGGACAAATCTTATAGAAAAAGTGTACAAAGAGATACATAGAGGATTTCAGTATGTTACAACACTCCACCCCTTAAAAAGGATTTTGTCCCCAAAATCTCATACAAAAAGGGATGGGTGAGTATGTAACATCTCATGTCTCAACTCCCCAGTGGTTTCTTCCAAACCATGATATCTCCATAAAACCTTCACAAGCTTTATCTCTTTATTCTTCAGTTGTTGTACTTAGGAGTCAAGGATCTTCATATCTAGCTCTTCATAGGTTAGATTCTCGTGAATCTCCATAGGCTCAATCGTGAGTACATGAGAAGGATCTTTCTCATACTTCCTTAACACAGAGACATGGAACACATTGTGAATCTTATCATAAGTAGGAGGTAAGGCTAAGTGATATGCACAATCTCTAAATTTATAAAATATTTCAAATGGTCCAACATAGCAGGGACTCAACTTGCCTTTTACTTTAGATCTCGCAATTGAATGTATAGGCTTGATCTTCAGAAATGCATAATCACCCACTAAGAAGTTGACATCAGACCTCTTTTTATCAGCATACATCTTTTGTCAATATTGAGTAGCTTTCATCTATTTATTTATCAACTGTACCTTCTCGAGCACCATCTGCATGTTATCTATCTTCACCAGGGACCGTTCACCAACATCATCCCAATGCAAAGGTGAACGACAAGGTCTACCATAGAGTGCTTCAAAAGGTGGCATACCAATATTGGCTTGGTAGCTATTGTTGTAAGAAAACTCCTCTAATGGCAAATATTGATCCCATGCACCACCCCAATCCATCACATAAGCACGTAACAAGTCCTCCAGAATCTGAATTGTTCTCTCAGACTAACCGTCAGCTTGCGGGTGGTTTGTAGTACTGAAATGTAGATCAGTACCCATCTCTTCCTGAATCTGACCACATAGATGAGAAGTGAATTTTGGGTCTCGATCAACAACTATCACAGCAGGCACACCATGCAAATGAACTATCCAGTCCACATATAACTGAGCCATCTCAGCAACTTTATATGTGGTTTTGAAAGGCAATAAATGAGCAGATTTTATAAGCCGATCAATAACCACCCAAACAACATCATAACCTTTCTTGGACTTAGGGAAACTAGTAACAAAGTCCATTGTGATCTTCTCTCATTTCCATTCCAAAATTTCAAGAGTATGAAGAAGACCACCAGGTTATTGACGTTTGATCTTGACCTACTGACATGTCACACACTTCGCGACAAATAGAGCTATATCATTCTTCATGCTCTTCCACCATACTCTTCACTGTAAGTCCTTATACGTATTTGTCATGCCAGGATGAATAGTGTACTTAGACCCATGAGCTTCGCTTAGAATCTTCTATCTCAGATCACCTACGTCAGGAATCCACAACCTTTGTCTGAAGCGGACAACACCATCCACTCCGACAGAGAAGTCAGATTGCAGTTTCTCAGTCAAGGCCTTCATCTATTCCATCTTGGAACTTTCCAACTATGAAAAAATGACTTCGGATATCTAGGTCAGTGTAATAGTCAAGATAGCCATATGAACACACAACTTGTCTTCATCCACTAAATCTATAGGCTGCAGTCTTCAACTAGTCACATGATCAAGATTTTCCCATACTAAACATCTCAGAGACAACATCCTTCTTGTGACTTAAAGCATCAGCTACGGTGTTTGCTTTACCGAATGGTAGGTGATGGTGAAGTCATAATCTTTGAGATATTCTATCCACCTATGTTGTCGTAGATTCAGATCCTTTTGAGTCAACATGTATCTTAGACTCTTGTGATCAAAGAACACTTCAAACTTTTTGCCATAAAGATAGTGTCACCAGATTTTCAGAGAATGAACTATAGCAGCAAGCACCAAATCATGCGTAGGCTAGTTATCTTCATTAGGTTTCAATTGGTGAGAAGCAAAGGTGATGACCTTTCTATCTTGCATCAATACACACCCTAAGCCTTGTTTGGATGCGTCAGTGTAGATGACATAGGGTATGCCCTCAAAAGGAAAAGCAAGTACGGGAGTAGAAGTCAAACACTCCTTCAACTTTTGAAAATTGTTCTCACACTTAGGTGTCCATGAGAATTTGACCTCATTTCGTGTCAACTTGGTCAAAGGCAAGGTCAATTCAGAGAAGCTTTTGATAAACTTCTGATAGTAACTGACTAATTTGAGAAAACTACATATTTTAGATGGGTTCTTTGGAGCCTTCCACTTTGTCACAGCTTCTTCCTTCACATGATCAACACCTATATGACTGATAGAGATCACATGACCCAGAAACATAACTTCCTTTATCTAGAATTCACACTTTGAGAATTTTGCATAAAGTTGATTTTCTTGTAGTGTGTTGAGTACAATCTACAAATACTCATGATGTTGTCTAATGTCTCAGAATAAAACAAAACATTGTCGATAAACACCACCACGAACTTGTCAAGGTATGGGCAGAATACTTTGTTCATCAGATCCATGAAGGAAGTAGGGGCATTCGTCAAACCAAAAGGCATGACCATGAATTCTTAATGCCCATAGCAAGTTTTGAATGTCGTCTTCGAGACATCATCGTCCTTCATGCACATCTGGTAGTAGCCACTCCACAGGTCCACCTTGGAGAATATAGTGGCTGACTTCAGCTGATTGAACATGTCATTGATGTGAGGTAAAGGATAATGGTTCTTCATTGTCACTTGGTTAAGCATGTTGTATTCCATACACATCTGCATCGATCCATCCTTCTTCTTCATGAACCAAACATGGGCTCCCCATGGCGAAACACTAGGGCAAAAGAAGCCCATGTGGAGAAGCTCTTCAAGCTACTTCTTCTGTTTGGCCAGCTCGACAGGGGCCAAGTGGTAAGGTGACTTCGATATTGGTGATGTTCTAGGTACAAGATTGATGGAGAACTCCACCTCATGAGTTGGAGGCAACCCAGGTAACTCCTCAGGAAAGATGTATGGGAAGTCCTTCACCACATCAATGTGGTCGAGAGCACGAGGTGTAGCATTGAGGACAATAGAAGCTAGGAAATCTCTACACCCTTGCAAGACAAGCTTTTCAGCTTTAATGGCAGAGATAACAAATTGTTGCTCCTCTCACTTTCTACTATTGACACACATTCTTCCCTGAATAGGATGCAAAAAACCAACCTTGTATTCCTCATAGTACAAAACCGCTTTGTACCTCTTCAACCAATCCATTTCAGGATGACGTCAAAGGCGGTCATATCAAGTAGTATGAAATCTGTGGGAAACATTATCCTAGATATATAGAGGTCCATGGTTGGAGTTTAGAGGTACGAAAAGCAGATCTTACCATTAGGGGTTTATACGTATAATGCATGATCCATAAACTCAGATTCTATTTCTAACATAGAAGCAAATTGACAGGATATGAAGGCATTGGATGAGACAGAATCAAATAGGGCCTTTAAAGGATGCATATTAGGTGCAAGGTACCTTCAATAACTTCATTGTCTTCACCTTCTTCCTCAGCACTGAGATCAAACAGTCTCCCATTCTACCTCTCCACTGGCAAATGTCTCGGGTTCTGGTTGTTGTTGTTGTTATTGTTGTTGTTGTTGTTGTTATTGGTCTGCAGAGGTGGATTCTGCCTTGTCTGCTGCAACTGTTGGGCCTTGTTCTGCTGAGCATTATTCTGTCCCTACTAGAAGTGAGGGCAGAACATTCATATGTGCCCAACTTGGACACACTCATGGCAGGTCAGTGGAGTTCGGTTGTCTTTCTGAGCAGGTGTGTTACCGGTCGGGCATCCCCTTGAAGGATGATTGCGAGAGCACCTATTACACTGGTCATGTCCGCGATTCTCATTCCGGTTCTGATTCTTCCTCTTATTATTGTAGTCGTTACTAGAAGCTTGGAATCTTGGATAGGACTCGATGGCCAGGTCCTTGTCCACCATCTGTTGAAAGGTAAGTGGAATTTGCAGGATGAGGCTTTCACCCACCTGGTTGTTAAGGCCCTCCAAGAATAAAGTGGCTCTTCTATCATCTCCAAGGTCGGTGGCATAATGCTCCAACAATAAGAATCATTGAACATAGTTGGCCACACTCATGCTTCCCTACCTGAGGTTGTAGAACTCAGCCTCCTTCTTTCTTAGGGAAGAAGGGTAGATGTACTTCTCCCTGAAGAGCTTCAAAAACATGTCCCACTCCATGGTAGAGGTATCCCGAGTGCGGGCGACACTATTCTACTAGACGCGTGCTAGTCCATCTAGCACATAGGTCGCAAATTGAACCTTCTGGTGAGGAAGGCACGTCATGCCCTCGAAGGTCCGATCCAAGGCCAACACCTAGACATCGGCTTTGTCCACCATGTTGGGTTCACTCTCACCCTTGAAGTAGGTTGGTTGCATTTTTATGAAGTCGGTGAGGGTGAACTCCCTTGGCTTTTGACGTTGGTGGCCATTGTATTGAGCTTCCCCATTAGGGTGGTAGATAGCATATGGCGCAACATTACCAACTCTTGCTCTGGTGTGAAGGCGGGGGTACCCGGAGTAGTATGGCTAACTGTAGGAGTCACATGAGTGTTGGGGTCATTAAGGTTTGACTCCTTTTCCTATTTCATGTTGTCAAACAAGTCACCTCTCCTGAAAGATAGGGTTAACATATTAGGTTCCTAGGAGTATAGAATCATAGATGAAAAGAGAATAGAAGCATATATGAGAAAAGGATATCTAGAATGCTATTTCCTAAAATCATGCTATTTTGGTCAATTCATATCAACTCAGGCCAGGCCGATATCATATAGGCACGGGAGTCCTCGTAAACCAAGCTAGTGGTGCAGAGGAAAATATTGCCATCCCTTCGAAACCCTGATCCTTTCTAGACACCCTTACTTCAACTTCATGCCCTAATAGTCAACTAAAGGCTCTGATACCATGCTGTAAAGAGGTGAGATCACCTCTTTACTAAAATTTAAAGGAAATATAAAACATCCACACATTTTGCAAAAAGAGAGACTTTGGGATGCTTGCATAATATTCCAAATAAATAAGCATGATTCCATATTCATTATAAAATGTCAATAGAAGTGGAAATAAAAATACCAAGCCTTTACATGGCTTTCATTGTTCACTACATGATTGTTCCCAAAAGAAAAAGATAAGATAAAAAGGATCTAGCTATAGCAACCTTGGCATCCTTTCCAAAAAGCTTGAGATCAACTCTTGAGAAAATGTTTGCCAAGCTTGTCCTTCTCCTTGCACAGCACCAGCACCCGGGTGGTTGGGAAGCACCCAACAAAAGGGAAAGGGAAGAAAAAGTATGTGTCAAGAAAACTAGTCTAGGATAACAAGATAAGTAAAGCAAGTAAAAATAGGCTGGGATATATCACAAGATGAAGATAACAAGAGAATGAGGCTCTATCAAAAGAAACTTTCCAATAACAATTATATTAAAAGGGGTTTGCATGTAAGATGATTATGTCTACCTAACTAAATAGAGTTGAGGCACCTACCAGACCTCTAACCTTAGCTGAGGGGAGAATAAGATATTCACAATCACCTATAATAATATGGGGAGATTAAAACATTCCCCAGGGCGGATAGTTACATGCCCTCTATGGGTGGTTGTACATAAGTACTGCTACTTTAAATTAAATAGAGCATAAATCTACATGCTAGAAAAAGTAGTTATGCCAAGAATAATCATATGAACCAAAAGAATGGTAGTGGGGTTTAAAACCCAAACAATAAGAAACTTTGATCAAATTTGAGGCAAAAGAAATCAGGATTTCAAGAATAGATGATTAGGTCAAATTAAGCCTCATTAGGAAAGAATGGGTTATGGCATAAAATTTCCCAAATAAAGTGTGTTAGATGAACATACCTCTTCCTTAGAGCCCTAGAAACCACTATCCAAAATCATAAGCAAGATTAGAGTCCACTTGTCCTATTATCATAAACATGTTAATATATTAGCATTATATGCATTCATTAAAGATGCAAAACCCTAAAGTTATCAATTTTTTATACAAACCACCAATTTAGGTCTTGAAAACATCACCACTTTCTTAGTTAGGGTTTTGATCAAAATCACATATAATATTCTGTATTTTGAAGATATGCACTTTTAAGAATATTTTTACCGATTTTTAGTTAATTAAATCATCCCCAAAAATACTTTTTTGAAAAACTAAAAAATAGGCATCAAAATTGTTTTTATTAGATAGATCATCTTTTTCTAAGTCTAGAACATATTTTACTTTTAATTTAGGCCCAAGGAATTAATAGTTATAAATTATTTAAGTCTGACCAATGAGAAAATTAGAAAATTGGATTTTCATTTTAAAAAGCAAAGAGTGAGTGAGAGAGGAGGTGGGGCCCATTGCTTGGCCCAATCATCACGGCCAAGTCAGCAGCCCCCACCCGCTGGCTGCCAAAGTGGCACCTGGGTCAAGGACTGGTCAAATGCAGAAAGGACGGGCGAAAAGGAAAAACTACCCATTCACAAAAACAAAGGCGAAAAGACTCGATTGAGGGCAGAAGCATAAAATCAAGGGGATCATCTTCCTTCTCACTCACATGACCTATTGGTGAAGCATCTCGGTTAAAGCTCGGGAAAATTGGGCAATTCTTCTATACGTGACAAAAATCAAAGTGCAAATATCAAAAAGAAAGAGAAAGGACCGACGAACCTATTGATGCACTGATTGCACCACATATGATGTATGGAGGATGAGAGGAGTTTTGTAAGCTCTATGTCTTCAACGGCTCATCGAGGGTCATAATTGTGATGAAAAAAGCAAATTGGCTAGTGCGTTGAGTTGCAAAGGCATTGGGGATGCTTAGGGTGTAGGTATATATAGGCAAGGGGGTATGGGGTAGGGTTGTGGTAACTGGGGTGAGAGGTGTGTTTCAGCCAACTTTGGGGGTTTCTCAAATCTTCACCAATTCATGAAAACTTTGGGATAGTTGGAAGTAGAATCTCGAGATAAATTCATAGCACCAAAAATTACTCAATTTGGTTGATTGTAGAGAGAGATATCGCAAAACAAAAAATCCAAAACTCTCTCCATGTTTCCTAATTCGGACCAAGGTAGGAGAAAAACTCTCTATCATCCGATCTATCCACATAGCTCTCTGAGCCATTGGATCGCGCACATTAGGCCTAGTAGGCGGGTGACATATATATTCCAAATTACATTATAAATCAAATAAAGTGGTATATACATTATTTAGTGAATTTCTCTTTCTTCTTCTGAGGGTTCATACAATATCTAAATTTAATGAAAATTGACACCCTAACTGATTTTGAGGTATACAATCCGAATATTGAATTAGTTTTTCCTTTTGAGGACTTTTAGTGGGTTAAATAATTCAAAAATCATTTTCTATTTCCTCCTTCATTTATGACTCTATGATTATCCAAATATGATCAAATTTCACCCACCTGTCCCAATTATTGTCTTGGATATGATTTTGCTACTAGTTGATCATGTTTATGCCATTTATATAATCAATTCCTAAAATGAAGGTTCTACACACTTTCTCTCTCCTACTTTATTACATTATCCAAATATTATCCAAATTAGTTGAAAACTTGCCCAAAAGGCTTATTTTTATTCCTAGATTACGAATTTGGAGTTAGTTTACCAATTTGAGAACATTAGATATTTTATTTCTCTTTCTTGGCTTATTTCCTATTATCCTTTAATAAAGGCTTTTACATATATTTATATGTTCCACATTGAGTGATACTTGGCCCTTAAGTAATTTTAGTCCAATAAAACGAATTTGTATATCAAATTATCTCATGGGTTCACTTAATTGGAAATATACTCCACATTATCTCCTTTTATCCTAATTATAGCATTTATCATCTCCTTTATGTATATTTTGGAATTTCTTTTCTTTTCCCTAATCTCAAAAGTCCTAGAAAGTTCTAGCATGAATTTCATCACTATTTTTATTACTTAAGTGGACATTTGCACTTGAGGCCCATTACTTAGGTTTCTACTGAGGAATTTCTATATAAAACCCTTTATTACGAATATATGAGAAATATTTATCCAATAACATCATAATTCCACTAAATCAACTCCAAAGACATATGGGATGAAAATGAAGGACAAATCTTATAGATAAAGAGTACAAAGAGATACATAGAGGATTTCAGTATGTTACAAAGGATCTCTACTATCATCTCATCTTTGGCCACCTGTTGCTAGCTACATCCTGATCCTTCATTGATGTACAGGAAGGAACCATTTTCCTGAAGTTAGGAAGAGAAACAATTGAGTAAATAGTGTTTGAAAGCTTGACAAGCCCTAGAATTTATGAGGAGGTATTCTAGCTTGATTGTATTGACAAGAAATCATAGGTTATACAGGACTGTGAAGTAGCTGAAGAGCCATTGCAAAAAGCCCTCACCATTGTAGACGATTCTAATTTTCATGATAAGAAAGTTAGCCAATGTTGGTTCCACTTGGACTCTTATGACGACGAGCCCTACCATATATTTGATGAGATAGAAATGATATTTGTTGTTTAAGTGTAACTAGACACACCCAAGGAACTGGAGATGAAGTGTAACAACCCCGCCTCCCAGTAACCCCCAATTAAGGGAGACCAAGAGGTCAGAGCCATTATCCCAATTAACATGATCAAAGGTTCAACAATTAATCAGTAATAATTATGAAATTATAATGAACTAAACTGACATATGGTATAAAATAAAACTTTACATACCTTTTTTAAAAACTTGGATATCTACTACTATCCACATATGGAGTCTATTCTAACTAATCATCCTTTGTACTTTAATTCTTATTTAATTCCACATATGCCACTTTACTATTTGTCCTTTTCAATCTTGTACCTAAAACACCGACAAACAAAATGTCGGTCAGCATAAATGAATATGCCGGTATGTGGGGACAACCAAAATTTCACAAATATGGCTAACAATCTAAATATCACAATCAAGTTAATTAACAAGCCAAATTACGCTTTCAGTGTGACATTCTCCACCGATTTTACCCTAACCCTAGCATACCCACCTTAGGGTTTCTCTTTTTTCAATGACTTAAGGCCACCTTCTTAATCCCGAGCTTTGTGCCTGGGGTCACCTCTCATAGTTCCCATTAGTCATTCTATAAAGACCACCTTCTCAATCCCGAGCATGGTGTCTGGGGTCACCACTCATGGTGCCCATTGGTCTTCCCTCTTGGGCTTGACTTTTGGCATCATCCATCAGGGTGGCATGTAGGTGCAAGAATACGCACTTCTATTATTATTGTGATAATCATAGTGACTTTATGATTTGCATGTATGAACATCCAAACTGATAATTTGCATTCAATGTGATGAATCATCTGAGAAACTCTTCGGGAAACTAATGTGATTAACCAAAATTAACCGCATACCTGTTAGGGTGATTTGAGATAGAATTAATCCAATAAATGTAAGAAATCCAATAGGCAAGCAAGCACACAAAGAGATCCTGAAATATGCATACAATTTCCTATCATTGATCATGCCATCAAGATCTATTAAACCTAGCTCACTTCCTAGGGTTTCTAGTCCACTTTTAGGGTCTTCATTGCAATTAGGGTTCCTCTTCATTTTTATTCTTTTAAACCCTAATTTTATACAATTACTCACAAACCCTAATTATCTCATCTATTCTTCACGAAAGATATTAAGGTTACCTTTTGACAACATATAACCTTAATCTCAGATTAAAGGCACAATTAACCATCAATTAAGTCCATTATGCTCTTTTACATTAAAACAACCATTTTTATCCTTTTAATTCATGACAAGATCATTAGGACCAATTATCATCTTTAGTTCCTTCTGGGTTCACAACTCATAGTTCATTATGGTCTAATTCACATATGAACTCTTTTTATCATTAATTCCACCTTTAACCATTAGAAAACCCTAATTATCATATTAAGGGTACTTATCCACAATTAGGAACTTTTATACTCAAAATAGCTTAGAACCATCATATCTCAACTTTATTCATGAATTGAACAATTAAAGCCATTAAGAGTCACAGTTACTAACTTTAGGGTTTCAAGGCCCATTAAAGCTCGTTTATGTACATGGAACTCCAAGATTAAACCAATTACATGCAAAGTCCATCGTTGTTGTTCTCAATGTACCTTTTTATAATTAACATGCTAATATCAACTCTAATCATCCATAAAACCCTTCTTAATACATTAATCATCTCAAAATAGGGTTTCTTAAACATTAAAGCATTAAAATTGATAACTTCCACTACTTTTCGAAATCTAAGAGGAAATAGGTTCTAAAACTATTTTTAATGGATTTCTCTCATTTTTCTGAGCAAATTTCATATTTTATATGTATCGATCCGAGCTACCAATAAAAAGATATGAATTTTACAATATATACTTACTTGGGCCAATGGGAGGCTGCCTCATCGTCTATCCCATGCAACGTTGCTTGGCCGATTGCAATTATAACGCAATTACGTTCTTGCCCCTACTTATGTGCTCGACACTTCATACCATGGAGGGCTACATTTTTCCAACCGTAGCTCGTCATCCTCTTCCTCGCGTGCCCTAGTGCTACCGTTGGTGCAGCCGACCGGGAGGGTCTTCTCCCCCCCCAGGGCCTGGATCTCGCCGGTAGCCATCACCCCACCTCCTCCACTCTCCACTGTGCCCAGCCAGGCCTCAAAGCATGGCCGAAACGACCATGTGCAAGGTTGATAGGCCTGTAACCCGTGAAAAAGATGCAGACCTCCACAACTGCTGAGCGAAGATGAGGGTACGAGGATAAAGGTTGATCGTTCCTAGGTTGTCATGGGAGCATCCTGCATCCATCAAGACCATTTAACGGTTCCTCGTTGCACCATGGTCATGCTTCCCTTCTTGGTTAGGGTTTACATGCAAATAAGTAGGAGAAGAGAGAGGGGTGTGTGGGATCTCTCTTGATCTCGAACCAGAGGGTCTACCCCTTATATAGGGGAGGGTATCCACGCCCTAAGGTGTTCATCCACAGAGAAACAAGTCCAACTCTCAAAAGGAAACCTATTCCTTCATTGAGAAGCAAACTTCTCTCTTTTACTTATCTTCTTAATAAACCATGTTCATCGAATATTTAGGAATTCGAAAATTCTCTCTCGTATTCTCTTTATGCTTGAATTTTTAATTCATTGGCACAAATTTATATTTTCTTTTAGTATAAAATACCTCCTTTTTAACAATACCATGAAATTCATTAATTATGCATCACATTATCCTCTTATTTTGTATTATTTGTATTTTCTCTTTCTTTTTCTGCATTGGGGCTCCTTGGACCCCAAGAAACTCTAATATTTCAAAATCCTTTTTAGTGGATACTCATTATCCTTCTATATACGTATATATCCATTATTTCTCATTATCTTACTTATTTCTTTATTAAAATATCTCTTTTTGAGGATTTCTCTTTATCTCTCTTTTTATTTTACTTATTGGAATCTCTTTTAACATTAGGAACCTTATGGATACGAAAATCCACCAAAGATAACTCAATCATACCTCTTTCCACTTATTTCCCACATTTTATCATTGTTTTCAATTTCTTTCTTAATAAAGAAATAATTAATTAATATTTTCTTTTCTTGTTGCATTATCTTTGCAACTTTGGACTCCTTGGAACCCAAGGAACCCAAGAGGAATGAAATCCACCTTTGGATTATATTTTTTTCCTTCTAGAGGTTTCTACATTTTTCTTTTCTCCATTTCTTATTAATAATGGAGTTTCTTTTGTCTTTTCCTTGTTATTGGGCCCAATAGCCAATAAAGCCCACAAAACAATCAACAATGCTATTGTAAACGAAATCCATTTCTTCAAAACAAATTATATCATTATTTGTTTAAATATCTTTTATAAGAGAAATTACATTTCTCACCAAAAGAACCCAAAAATTGGGGTTGTAGCATCCTTCCCCTCTTGTAGGAATTTTTTCCCACAAAATTCCACTAGGCACACAAACAAATAGGATAAGCCTTTCCTATATCCATCATGGCTCCCATGTGGCCTCACCCTTTCCATGGTGCTTCCCAAGAACCTTTAGCATCTCATATTCTTCCATCTGAGTTCTCTCTCACCTTGGCATATCGTACCCTCATAGGTGACTTAGGACATTTCAGCCTCTCATAGAGCTGAATAGGTTTTGAGCTCAACACATGGCTTGGGTACCTCACATAATGATCTAGATCAGACTCATGGAACACATTATACATCATGTTATCCTGAGGGGTAAGGCTAAACACAACCATATCCACCGATCCATCTCAAATGGACCCATATATTGAGGACTCAGCTTTCTTAGCTGTAGCTTAGAGGGGTTGGATTTTCACATCCCATACTCTCCCACAGTGAATTGCATGTCAGTCTACTTTGCATCAGCTCACGACTCATGTCGCACCTGGGCTCCCTTTCAGCCATTGCACGACCAAAGCAACTTCATCTGCATACACTATGGTCCTTATCTGACCTTCACGAGGTCCCTTCACCAACATCATCTAATTGAAGTGGTGACCGACACAAGCTCTCTTACAGAGCTTCTTTACATCGTGATATTGGCTATGGTGGTTATCATCACATCTTACAGAATACAAGAACTATCTCCATGTGTCACCCTGAACAAGCACACATGCTCTTATCAGACCCTCTAGTCTGGGTTATACTAACCATTAGTTAGGGGTGATAAACTGTACTAACATCGAGTTCTTCATGTACCTACTTCCACCGCATGGAAGTGAATCTTTAGGTTATACTCAAGAACTTTTGAACTCACATCATGGAGTAGTTGAACCATCTTTCTCATATGTAGTTCAATTGGATCCGTCCCTTGACAATATTCTTTCTTTCTCATGTCATCTAGGTAAGGTGATCTACCATAACCCATATTGCATCTTGACCTTCCTTGGTCTAGGGGAGACTTACCACAACAACCATAGTGATGAACTCCCATTCCCTCTTGGGGACTATTCATCTTCTATACCAACACACTGGGTTATTGGTGTTCATCCTTCACCTTTTGGCTTGCATGGCGACAAGCCACATGCAACTTCATCTTAGGTATCCTAAGTACTACCACAACTTACTATCTTAGTAGTACCATGGTCTATGGTGAACTTAAAATCATGATCTCTTGTATATCATGATTCCTCAAGATTGATTCTTTGGAAACCCTAAACCACTCTAGTCGGGATTTCATCACCTTCTTTTCCATATAAGTGCATTTGAGGTTCTACAGCCATCCTTTTATTGCATTAAGGCCTAGGCTGGCTAACCAAACAACTACTAACTTGTTCAACAGATCTCATTACATTCGAGTGTTAGCCCAAACATATCTCCTCTTTCAACTTAGGGTTAACCTAACAACCTCTTCTAGACTCCAGCTAACTAGGTAGCTGCATCTCAACCAGAGCATCCATTATCACCTCACATCCTTCTGTGTAGAAAACATACACCTCCATGTATTCCACTTATCATCCCATCTCAGACTCTAAGTCTATCTTCATCAAGAAACTCTGAGCTCATCCTCTTAGTTTTTGAACTCAACCTTGTATAACTCATAGCTCATGATAAAAACATCCTCATAAGATGACTACCTTATTTCTCTTACTATTTGTAAACCATCAACATATCATTCACTCCACAAGGGTATGTTATCATCTTTGTCCTCATGTCATCATACCTCATAGCAACGTTCCAACTCACATCATCTTTATCCTTAGTGTATGACATGCGTACTGTCCTATCTCTCACTCCCATAACAAGAGGAAATAAGCATTTGGCTGCAGTCCAAATACAAAGTTCTTCCTGTTCCAAGAGTAGAGATGGTACACCCTACCTTTCCAGTACACCTTCAAATCTAAGTTGAAACATGCAACTTATGTATCAACATCACAATCATCTCGATATCAAAGTTACTTCCATGAAAAACTGGTCTCGAACCTACTTGGGTCACCACACAATCCTTGGTCATCTCCTCTAGGTTTGTAGGGTGCCAGCACTTTTGGGGTCATCCCTCTTCCCGTGTGCATCCAGAGAGTTCCCTACTCATCTTCATGAAAAAGCAATCTTCTCTCTCTTTAAACAAAACTCTTTGACATCCTTTATTCGTTAGATATTAGGATTTTGAAAATCTCCTCTTTTATTCTCTTTGTACTTGCCTTTTAATACATTGGCATGAAATTATGTTTTCTTTTAGTAAAAAATACCACCTTTTTAACAATACCACAAAATTCATTAATAATGTATCACATTATCCTCTTATTCTGCATTATTGGTATTTTCTCTTTCTTTCTTCTCCATTGGGGCTTCTTGGACCCCAAGAAACTCTAAGATTTCGAAATTCCTTTTTAAGGATACTTATTATCCTTCTAGATGCATCTATATTCATTATTTCTCATTATCTTGTTTATTTCTTATTAAAATATCTCTTTTTGAGGATTTCTCTTTATCTTTCTTTTTATTTTCCTCATTGGCATTCCATTTAACATTAGGAATCCTTTGGATACGAAAATCCACCAAGGGTAACTCAATTATACCGCTTTTCTCTTATTTCCCACATTTTAGCATTGTTTTCAATTTCTTTCTTAATAAAGAAAAATTTAATTGATCTTTTCTTTTCTTTTTGCATTATCTTTGAAACTTTGGACTCCTTGGAACCCAAGGAACCTAAGAGGCACGAAATCCACCTTTGTATTATATACTTTTGCCTTCTAGAGGTTTCTACATCTTTCTTTTCTCCATTTCTTATTAATAATGGAGTTTTCTTTTGTCTTTTCCTTATTATTGGGCCCAATAGCCAATAAAGCCCACAAAACAACCAACAATGCTATTGTAAATGAAACTCATTTATTCAAAAAAAAATTTATCCTTATTTGTGCCAATATCTTTAATATGAGAAATTACATTTCTAACCAAATGAACCCAAAAGTTGGGGTTGTAACAACAACCAACTAGGTATAAGGCCTCACAAACTTTTACTAAACCTCTTTAGGTCTAAGGAACTCTTCTTCATAGCTCATAAGGTAAGCACCTATTCTCATATAGGTACTAGCAACCTCATCCTCTTTCTAGGGTTTGGTTCCTCTAAAAGCAACCAAGATATCATCACCCTCCAGGAAACATGCATGAGGCCACGCAACCATCAACTTAGGTTACATCATCCTCAACTCCCCACTATTCCTCATATCTTTGAGTCTAAGTTTCCAACCTTCTTGCTTGGGTCCTTCTCTCTCTCTCCAAGAGCTAACCCTACAAACAACCTTACTACCAGAGGTCCTCTCCCCATGAAGGATCAAACTCACAGCATACCCCTACACGGGTGAAGCCTATGTTCAAACTTACGTTCATTCAAGATTATCAAGAGCTCATCATGCTTATCTCATAAGCCATTTAACATACTCTCCTGGCTAGAGTTTCAACCAACTACCCCCACTACTGACGTACTCTAGGTGCATGTTATGCCCTACTTGCATAATCCCATAGGGTTTCTATAGGTTCTTCACTAACCTCATCATCGAAGGAGCTATCCTTCACTCTAACATGCACAATTCTTTCTAGGGTTGGGTTACCAAAGGTACTAGGTCATCCAACCTCATATCATCATGGGCATCCAAAAACATGTCCACACACCTGGTATATCATGACATCTAACTCATCATGCCATGTCCCTCTCTAACCACCACTTAGGGTTAGGGTTAGCATCATCCTTAGAGGATGTGCCAGGCCTCTAGTTATAATGGAGGTCTCTACCTCCAAGACTAACTTTCTCCACTCATCCTCCTGACAAGGAGGTCTAGCCTCAGGTCTCTCCTAAGGGCATGATAACATATGTCATCCGACCTAAGCATGCATCTATTCTTTAGTTTACGCTTAAACTATTAAGCTTATGTCAATGACACCTTATTTACATATTTTTCATTAATTTGGTGGAGGATTCCTTAAACCCTTTCAACTTTATCCATACCTCAAGAGGGTGAGGAAGAGAGAGAGAAAAACCCTAATCCTTAAAATCCTTAATAACATTTGAGTTGAGAAGGGATGAACAAGATGAGAGAGTCCTAAAGGTATCTTATTTCGAGTCAAATCTTGAGACCTTGGCCAGACTGTCACACCAATTCGGGAGTCCTCATATTTCGACTAGCGGTACGGAGGAAAATCTTGCCATCCCCCAGATGTGATCCTTTTCTAGACACCTCTATCTTTTGGAAAATCCTCTAATAACTCCCTTGGGTTCTACAAAGTTTGTAAAATTTACTAAATATTAAAGATTAAATGTGGAACCTATGCTTTGATACCAAATGTAACAACCCCGCCTCCCAGTAACCCCCAATTAAGGGATACCAGGAGGTCAGAGCCATTATCCCAATTAACAGGATCAAAGGTTCAACAATTAATCAGTAATAATTATGAAATTCTACCGAACTAAACTGAAATATGGTATAAAATAAAACTTTGCATACCTTTTTAAAAAACTTGGATATCTTCTACTATCCACATCTGGAGTCTATTCTAACTAATCCTCCTTTGTACTTTAATTCTTATTTAATTCCACATATGCCACTTTACTGTTTGTCCTTTTAAATCTTGTACCTAAAACACCGACAAACAAAATGTCGGTCAACATAAATGAATATGCTGGTATGTGGGGACAACCAAAATTTCTCAAATATGGATACAATCTAAATATCACAATCAAGTTAATTAACAAGCCAAATTTTGCTTTTAGTGTGACATTATCCACCGCTTTTGCCCTAACCCTAGCATACCCACCTTAGGGTTTCTCTT
Organism: Alisma plantago-aquatica; assembly: GCA_963693085.1. Lineage (NCBI taxonomy): Eukaryota > Viridiplantae > Streptophyta > Magnoliopsida > Alismatales > Alismataceae > Alisma > Alisma plantago-aquatica. The sequence goes on along the minus strand of OY856411.1, from coordinate 1,064,801,614 downwards.
TTGCCAATGACTTAAGGCCACCTTCTCAATCCCAAGCTTGGTGCATGGGGTCACCTCTCATAGTGCCCATTAGTCATTCTATAAATACCACCTTCTCAATCCCAAGCTTGGTGTCTGGGGTCACCACTCATGGTGCCCATTGGTCTTCCCTCCTGGGCTTGACCTTTGGCATCATCCATTAGGGTGTCATGTAGGTGCGAGAATACACACTTCTCTTATTATTATTGTGATAATCATAGTGACTTTATGATTTGTAAGTATGAACATACAAACTGATAAGTTGCATTCAATGTAATAAATCATCCAGGAAACTCTTCGGGAAACTAATGTGATTAACCATAATTAACCACATACCAGTCAGGGTGATTTGAGATAGAATTAATCCAATCAATGTAAGAAATCCAATAGGCAAACAAGCACACAAAGAGATCCTAAAATATGCGTACAATTTCCTATCATTGATCATGCCATCAAGATCTATTAAACCTAGCTCGCTTCCTAGGGTTTCCAGTCCACTTTTAGGGTTTCCATTGCAATTAGAGTTCCTCATCATGTTTATTCTTTTAAACCCTAATTTTATACAATTACTAACAAATCCTAATTATCTCATCTATTCTTCACGAAAGATATTAAGGTTACCTTTTAACAACATATAACCTTAATCTCAGATTAAAGGTACAATTAACCATCAATTAAGTCCATTATGCTCTTTTACATTAAAACTACCATTTTTATCCATTTAATTCATGACAAGATCATTAGGCCCAATTATCATCTTTAGTTCCTTCTGGATTAACAACTCATAGTTCATTATGGTCTAATTCACATATGAACTCTTTTTGTCATTAATTCCACCTTTAACCATTAGAAAACCCTAATTACCATATTAAGGGTATTTATCCACAATTAGGGACTTTAATACTCAAAATAGCTTAGAACCATCATATCTCAACTTTATTCATGAATTGAACAATTAAAGCCATTAAGAGTCACAATTACTAACTTTAGGGTTTCAAGGCCCATTACAGCTCATTTATGTACATGGAACTCTAAGATTAAACCAATTACATGCAAAATTCATCCTTTTTGTTCTTAATGTACTTTTTCATAATTAATATGCTAATATCAACTCTAATCATCCATAATACCCTTCTTAATACATTAATCATCTCAAAATAGGGTTTCATAAACATTAAAGCATTAAAGTTGATAACTTCCGCTACTTTTCAAAATCCAAGAGGAACTAGCTTCTAAAACAATTTTTATTGGATTCCTCTCATTTTTCTGAGCAACTTTCATATGTTATATGTATCGATCCGATCTACCAATAAAAAGATATGAATTTTGCAATATATACTTACTTGGGCCAATGGGAGGCAATTACGTTCTTTCCCTTACTTAAGTGCTCAACGCTTTAGACCCTAGAGAGGTAAATCTGTCCAACCGTGGCTCGTCATCCTCTTCCTCGCGCGCCCTAGCGCTTCCGTCGGTGCTGCCGACCGCTGGGGTCTTCTCCCCCCCCCCCCCAGGGCCTGGATCTCGCCAACAGTCATCGCCCCACCTCCTCCACTCTCCACCACGCCTAGCCAGGCCTCAAAGCACGACCGAAACAACCATGTGCAAGGGCGCTAGGCCTGCAACCTGCGGTAAAGACGCAAACCTCCAGCAGGTGCTGCACGAAGGTGAGGGTACGGGGATGAAGGTTGATCATTCCTAGGTTGTCGTGGGAGCATCCTACATCCATCAAGACCGTTTAACAGTTCCTCATTGCACCATGGTCATGCTTCCCTTATTGGTTAGGGTTTATATGTAAAGAATAAGGAGAAGAGAGAAAGGGGTGCATGGGATCTCTCTTGATCTCGAACCAGAGGGTCTACCCCTTATATAGGGGAGGGTATCCATGCCCTAAGGTGTTCATCCACGAGGAAAAAAGTCCAACTCTCAAAAGGAAACCTATTCCTTCATTGAGAATCAAACTTCTCTCTTTTACTTATCATCTTAATAAACCATGTTCATTGGATATTTAGGAATTCGAAAATTCTCTCTCTTATTCTCTTTATTCTTGACTTTTTAATTCATTGGCACGAATTTATATTTTCTTTTAGTAGAAAATACCTCCTTTTTAACAATACCATGAAATTCATTAATTATGCATCAATTTATCCTCTTATTTTGTATTATTTGTATTTTCTCTTTCTTTTTCTCCATTGGGGCTCCTTGGACCCCAAGAAACTCTAATATTTCGAAATCCTTTTTAGTGGATACTCATTATCCTTCTAGATGCATCTATATCCATTATTTCTCATTATCTTACTTATTTCTTTATTAAAATATCTCTTTTTGAGGATTTCTCTTTATCTCCCTTTTTATTTTCCTTATTGGAATCCCTTTTAACATTAGGAACCTTATGGATACAAAAATCCACCAAAGATAATTCAACTGTACCTCTTTCCACTTATTTCCCACATTTTATCATTATTTTCAATTTCTTTCTTAATAAGTAAATACTTAATTGATCTTGTCTTTTCTTGTTGCATTATCTTTGCAACTTTGGACTCCTTGGAACCCAAGGAACCCAAGAGGCACGAAGTCCACCTTTGGATTGTATTCTTTTGCCTTCTAGAGGTTTCTACATCTTTGTTTTCTCCATTTCTTATTAATAATGGAGTTTCTTTTGTCTTTTCCTTGTTATTGGGCCAAATAGCCAATAAAGCCCACAAAACAATCAACAAGGCTATTGTAAACAAAATACATTTCTTCAAAACTAAATATATCATTATTTGTTCAAATATCTTTATTAGGAGAAATTACATTTTTGGGGTTGTAACATGAAGGACCTGCCTGAGGGGCTAAAGTACGTCTTTCTTGATGAGTAGAAAGTTCTCCCAGTGATCATAAATTCAGTCTCAAATAGGAACCATAAGATAGGTTGATTACTAAGCAAAAAACTAGTCTTGGGTTACAAATTGATTAATTTGACAAGTGTCAATCAAGCTATTTGATATTCACCATATCCCTATGGTAGAGGACTACGAACCATCCACATAACCCGAACACATACTAAATCTCAACATGAAGGAGGTGGTTTGTCTAGAGGTTTTGAAATTTCTCATAGTAGGGATTATCAATCTCATTTTAGATTCCACTTGGGTGAGCCCTGATGAGGTGGCTCCCAAGAAGGGTGGCACTAGTGTTGTGAAGAATGATAAGAAAAAGGTCATTCCCACTCACACAGTCACGGGGTGAAGGATTTACAGTGACTACAAAAAGCTATCAATGCCACGAGGAAGGACCAGTTCCTTTTACCCTTCCTTGATCAAGTCTTAGAGCAATTGGCACATTAGGAATTCTTTTACTATATTGATGACTACTCTCACTTCTACACAAATTCCATCTTGATGACCAAGACAAGACCACATTTATTTTCGCTTTGGGCACTTATACCATTAGTAGGATGCCCTTTAGCTTGTGCAACCCCCCTAGTTTCTAGCTTTGTATGGTAACAATCTTTGTAGGGTTGTCAAACATTACCATGGAATTGTTCTTGGATGATTTTTCTATTTATGGTGATTTTTTTTATTCTTGTTTGGATCAACTATCTCTTGCATAAGAAAAATGTGAAGAAGTATATCTAGTGCAAAATTGGGAGAAGTGCCACTTCATGGTGAAGGAGGGCACTATGTGTGTTCATAGGGTCAGAAACAGAGGGATTGAAGTTGATAAGGCAAAGAACAAAGTTATTGTAAAACTCTCACAATCATACATTGTCAAATAAGTTCATGCTTTGTTGAGTCATGCAAGTTTCTATTGTAGGTTCATCAAGGAATGCTAAAAAATTGCTATGCCAAAGACCAATCCTCGTCTAAAAGATACCGTCTTTTATTTTGACATTTATTGCATGGAAAGCTTCACCAACCTTAAGGATGCCCTCACTACCACTCCCATCATCTGAGCCCCAGACTGGTCCCAACCATTTAAAATCTCATGTGATGCTAGAAAATATGTTGTGGGAGCAGTCTTAGGCCAACAAATTGACAAGAGGCTTCACATCATCTACTATGGGTCTAATTTCTTTACGAAAAATATCTAATTTATACCACGACTGAGACAGCTCTGCTTGTCATTCTATATTCTTTATCAAAAGTGATTTTCTACACTGACCATGTTGTCATCCGCTACTTGATGACAAAGAAGGATGCCAACCCACACTAATTCGGTGAGTCCTCTTGTTACAATAATTTTATCTTGAAATTTGTGATAAGAAAGGAAGAGAGAACATGATGGTTGATCATCTCATCTATATTCTTCTCCCTGATAATGGTAGTAGCCCAATTGATGTTTATCTTCCCAACGACCATCTCATGAAGGCCTCTTTTGACATTGTGGTTTGTAGAGTTTGTAAGGTACCTTATGACATGTATTCTTCACCATGAGTACACAAACCACTCCAAGAAGAAATTCTGGCATGACATCAAACACTACTACTGGGAAGAGTCATACATTTTTTCCTTGGTGTAGATGGTATGTACTGAAGGTGTGTCACAAAAGAAGAAGGGAACACATTCTTGAGCAGTTCCACTGGGCATTTTCTCCCTATATCAATACAATAAACTCAATAAAATTATCCACAAAAATGAATGGGTGGCCACATGAGTTCTGCAAAGTCAACCTTGAAGGTTCCCCAAGGCAATATATATTGGACCAATGTTTTCAAAGATGCCTATGAGCACATCCTTTCTTGTGATTAATGCTAAAGATCCATCAATTTTGAAATGAGATGAGATGCTTTTGATAGATTTGAAGGAGGTAGAGATATTTGATGCTTGGGGAGTGGACTTCATGGGTCCATTTCCCCCTTCATGTTGCTACTCCTACATTCTTGTTGCAGTGGACTATGTGTCAAAATGGGTTGAGGTGATTCCCATTGCTAAAAGTGACTCCAAGACTATTATGAATCTTTTCAAGGGTATCATTTTACTAGGTTTGTGGTACCTCACATAGTCATCTCTGATGGGGATCCAACATTCTTGAGAATACATTACATACGTCCATAACTAAATAGATATTTCATATCATCCTCAAACCATTGGCTCAGTCAAAGTGTCTAACTGATAGATCAAGGCCATCCTTGAGAAGACAGTAGCAAAAACAAGGAAAGATTGGGAAGTGAAGCAAAATGATGCTCTATGGGTATACCATACAATATCAAGACACCCCTAGGTACCGCTCAATTCCGTTTGATCTATTGCAAGTCTTGTAGTCTCCCAGTTAAGATGGAGCACAAAGACAAATGGATAATATGATTTATGAGTTTCAACTTGTCTCTCAAAGGAGAGAAATACTTTCTTCAATTTCAAGAGATGGATGAATTGTACATGTCCTACTGTGAGAACATAGCCATCTAAAGATAGTGGACCAAGATGTGGCATCATGGCCACCTAAAGTGAAATGACATTTAGGTGGGAGACCAAGTCTTGCTCTACAACTCTTACTTGATATTGTTTATCAAGTTATTGTACTCTCAGTGGCATGGCTTGTATCATGTGAAGAAGATCTATCCCCATGGTGCATTCATATTGTAGGATAAAACCAAAGGAAAATTGATTTCAAATGGACACTTCCTGAAAAGGTACATCACAAATAAGGATTTTGTAGCACAAGAAGTGAATCAACTCCCCCTTGCTTGTCCATTTTCTATCTAAGAACACATGTGTCAAGCCACAACATTAAATATGGTGTTTTTTATTTTTTTGGGGCTAGTTACATTGCTTTCCTATTTTGTTATTTTAATTCCCTAGTTGAGTTCTTAACCAAATAGTTAGTTGATTAGTTTCTGGCTGAATTTTTCTTGCAAGTGATCTCTAAGTGGTAGGTATCCTGTTGTCCCTGATTATTTGACTAGACCCTCAGATCTACCAACCAAGGGGATCCAATTTTGTATAGGAGTCACCTACTACTAGACCGACCAACCAGACCTTGTGGTTAACCGATCTACCTGTAGAAGATTTTTTCTTCTCATTTCTTATCTCCCAACTAGGCATGCATATGAGGTGACCAAGGAGGAGTGTGAAAAGATCAGTAGATATTGGTTCCAAAGAAATCAATCATATCATCCGACCAAGGATGTTTATCAGTCAATTATAATGAAGGAAAAAAATGCCAATAACTTCTGATTAATGAAATTTAGTGATGATTCATCAACCGAGCTTCTATATCAGTCAATCAACCTGAGGAAATTTCAACACATTTAAATGCCTAATCAACCAACTAGAGTGCAGTTGATCGGCCGACCAAAACCTGAGCTTCTAATTTGTCGACTGACATTATTGAGATTTCCCAACAAACACATGAGCTTCCCAATGAATAAGGTCCCTAATCAACTAACTTAGATGCTCCATAGCTCCTGCTCAAGGGTCACTCACCTTTATAATTAGGATAGGGGAAAAGGAGTTGACATAAAGAAAGTCAAAATACCCTTCCCATAGTAGCCAACGCCCCTTCTCTTCTCTATGATCTCAGCACCCAGTCCCCTTTGAGAGTCGTCGTTACCGTGACAATTTGACAAAAAATGCATCCCAATCGACTGGCCACTCCATAGCGAGCGCTACCAACCATGCCACCCCTGTCGTAGTTGTTTGAAAGATTTGAAAGACCACCCACAAAATCGGTAATCCTCTCATCTACAAGTTTGTTGACCTTGATGCCTAGGGTCAACCAATCTCAAGTCCAATTGGTTGTCCAAGGAGTCGACTACACAGTCCCATTTCTCAACCGTCCTTCCCTTAGTCTCCTTGTTCTAGATTGGAGATGTCACACCTTCTTTGTTGATCGCCCAACTCAGATCATGTTGATCGACTGGTCTACCCCAAAAAAAGAGTCCACAGTACCTTGCAGATTGGTAGATTAGTTGATGTTGAACACACGACTGACTACTCCAGTGTGCTCTCCTGTGAACTGATCATCCGACCACTCATCTTGGTCACCCAATCAGAGGATGACTAAGTCTCCTGACCAATTTTGCATTGCCTAATCGCTCCTCTTGGTTACCCTATTAAGAGAAATTAGAGTCCCTTGACAACCTTCAAATCAACTGATAATACCTCATGACTAACTGGCCAGCCAACCTCAGAGTGTGCCAACACTCCTTTGATCGCTCAATCCACTCTCCAGATCACCAGACTAGAAGACCAACAAACACATCATGCCACATATTCAAGGTGGTGTGTCATACCATCCATCAAAGGGTTCTTATTGTGGGATCTTACAAAAGTTGAATCGCTTCGGCTCTAAGAAGGGAAAGGGTAATGTGACTCCAATGTCTTCAACTCTCCCTCACTCGTGGTCAACTCAGTTTAACGCTAGTGTAAAGACATGGATTTAGGGGTTCCCAACTTTACTTTTATGCGATAAAGCACTGGAATCCCATTATTTACTTTTGATTTATTAGTTGATTTAGCATATTAATGTAATCATATTAGTAATTTGATCCTAAGAGATTCATAGTGTTATGCAGTGCTAGAATAAAAAATGTATCAAAATAAACCATCAACAATCATAGACAATATTTTTTAACATTATTATATACTATGTCAAATACATGATATTTAGAAATCATATGATTGCACCAATCTATAAACTTATAGAGGATAATACATGAATGTCTATATCATAATAAGACATCAACAATCATATGCAATATTTGGCAACATCATTATATACTATATCAAATACAGGATATTTATAAATCATATGAATACACTAATCTATGAAAACTTATAAAAAATGATACATGATTGTCACATTCTATGTCCCAAGGCAAAGAGTCAAAGGTTATAGTATTCAACTTTAACATGCACTAATATAGTCCTTGAAAAAATCCTAAAATGAGTGTTAGTATATATCAAATGTAAATAAGGAAAGAGAGAGACATAAAAAAATGTTGGTATATACCACAAATGTTATTTGGGCTTAATGAAGAAAAATTTGAGGAAGAAAACAAAATTTAAAGAGTATAATTTAATGAGGGCTTATAGAATTTAATAAGAAGTATAAATTAATATTTATGAAAAAGTAGATTATGAGGTATCACAATAAAATTTCAAATAGTAAATACATCTAGTTAGCCATAAATTAATGCAACACTAAATAAATATAGATAAAGTAACATAAACGTGAAAAACCCGACTAGCAGCGTCTAATAATACGGAAAGCGGTTGACGCACCACCTCATACTACCAATTTAGGGACTAAAATCGAAGGAGTATGTGAAACCATGTCTAAATACCCCCAATTTAGAGATTGTGCTCAAGGAATGTGTCTAACTATGGAAAACACCCCAATTTAGGGATTGTGCCCATGGAGAATTTGCAACTAATACCAAATACACTGCTAATATGTTTAACTATACTAGGTCACAATGTCAATGAGGGTTCAACAACATAAAAAATGATTTCTATGAACATGTAAGGATGTTTTCAAACATTATTTGATTCAGAATGAAGAAAATATTATAACTCATTAATAGGATGCAAAACAAATGGATATAAAAGGAGATGAAAGCCCAAACATCTAAAGTGACAAACATATACTAGATATTCAAGAATAACTCTATTTATAGGGGTGTTATTCACGATTCATCCATCTCAACCTAATAATATTTTATGCACACAATAGAATACAAACAACCCTTCGTAAATAAAAATTTATCAAATCCTTGTATTTGTTGTTCAATGTCAAGGTAGGGTTTTAAATTTTAGAAATACCTAACATATGTATGTTCATACCACATGGGACTATATATATTAAGATTTCAAGTTATTATTCATCAATACTCATTATTCATAATTGAGTTCTTCCACCAATAACCATCTCTATTGCAATTGATAATATCCAATTCATCTACATTATATTTCTCTCCATATGTAGATCATTTCATGGTCAATCATTCTTTCAAGTCACATGGAGTATTTGTACATGTGATTCTAAATGAGGTATTATCTTGATTATATTTCAAAATATGATGGTTTCCAAAATATTAATCTTTATGGTAAGATATTTTTAATAATTATATGACCATTTAGATCTAAGGTAATTATTCATATCTATTGTATTTCTTCAAAGTGTCTCTAACAACTATTTCTCACGTTTTAGTTTTCCAACATCTGATATAGTGAACTATTAGATTTTATCTAATTTTTAGTTAGCTAAATGAAAACTTCTATGTCAATAATATTAATGACACTAAATGGGTTGGGATGATAAAAATATAGGCTCCATTGAAAAACAAATTGCACTAACATTATGATTAGGTTAATAACTTGGGAAATTTATTTTAGTATTTTTACATGTAATTAGTATGTATTCAGATATAATGTAGCTCATGATTACTACCATACTATATTCTAGTATTAGCACATATACTAATGTGGTCTCAATAATAGAATGGAGTTAATCATTTTATGTCAATATATCTAGGTTTTATAGAACTTCAACATTGTCATCACCTTATTTGTCTAATATATTACTAATTTCTTGGTTATTATGGCACTAAGTTATGGTAGGTGATTCTTCTTCAATTACATTTTAATACTATATAAGTACTTCTAAAATTCCAATCATACCAATTGATTTATGTAGTTTACATAAAATTTATGAGTATGCATTCATATCAAAATAGTACTCTACATATTCTTTATGATGTGGCTACATGAATAGGTATTTTGGGTAGTTACTTAGGGACTTGTAATTGTTGGTATGGTATGCTTAGAGTGCCTGTAACATCCTAGGATTTGAGGCCTCAGACATAATGATATTAAAAGGAAGGATTGGACTACCCATATCACCAAGGTGCACCTCCTTTTCTGGAAGCCCATCACTAAAGAACTGCATAGTTAAGCGTGTTTAGCTTCGAGTAGTACTAGGATGGATGACCAGTCGGGAAGTTGACCCCGACTTGTGTGTGAGTCAGGATAAATCATGCAGTTAAGGCTAGTGGTGGTCTGTGGGGCCAATCATCATTCCTGAAACTCTACTAGAGCCTTGGGTAGTGGGCCCAGACATTACAAATGGTATCAGAGCCAATTCCCCTCCAGTAAGTGGGGCCCACATGGGCATGTGGCATGCCATTATTGATCCATATGGTCGAGGCATGTAGGAAAGGGCTATCCATGGTGATGCATCCACCCTTGTGCTGGTATTCCATGATCGAGAGTTGGGTGTCCATGGGCCATGTTGGATCTGCACTGAAATGGGAAAATAATATGTGGCCACATAGTTGAGCCTTGATGAGGATGTCAAGAGTCTAAGTGGGGGAGATTGTAACGTCCTAGAATTTGAGGCCTCAGATATAATGATCTTAAAAAGAATGAATAGACTACCCATATCACCAAGGTGCACCTCCTTTTTTGGGAGCCCATCACTAAAGAACTCCATAGTTAAGCGTGCTCAGCTTGGAGTGGTACTAGGATGGGTGACCAGTCAGGAAGTTGACCCCAACTTGCATGTGAGTGACAATAAAGTGTGCAGTTAAGGCTAGTGGTGGTCTGTGGGGCCATTCGTAATTCCTAAAACTCTACTAGAGCCTTGGGCAGTGGGCCCAGGCTTTACAGTGCCAATCATATGATGATTGAAATGACATATTACATAAAGGGTTTGATTAACAATCATAAAGGAAATCTTCCCATTCATTATTTTTCACTCAATTATGAGATATTTAGGAAACACAATGAATGTCTAAATAATGACAATACTCAATGACATATGTCTTCAAGTATTTGACTTAAACAATGAGATCATACATATGCTAAGAGTATGTACATTCTTATAATGCCCCTACTTAGTTGTTACTATGGAAGGTAGATAAACACAAGTAAGACTAAAGACTAGAGTGTGGGTTGGTTGATGATAGAATCTAATTAGTCATGATATGTGATATCAAACTAAGCACACTCATACTTGTTAAGAAATAGTGTATCGGACAGAACCACCTTGAGAGTGACATATGAAAACCATCATAGGTGGTCATAGTTATCTCTCATAGTGATGGTGGTGATTGTGGTTCTTCAAACTGAAGTCACTACACTCATCACTTGTCATTAGTTGTACTTGACATCATCAAACGTAGTCCTGAAAAAGGATTATCTTTAAGGTGGTGATTGGGTAATTATCACACATGGGGATTGACTATGAGTGATGTAGATGGGAATTGTCCCTCTTATTGGAGTTTGATATCATGGCCACTTGATAAGTGAGACTGAGAAATGCATGTACATGCACATGTGAATCAATATATGATATTGAGGTCGCATATATCTCAGACAGTCTGCTCTAGTTCAGGGAACATGGATTGAACATTGAGAGGATGATGTTTCCTTTCCTCGAGTACTTTCCAGATATCAGAGACAAAGGAATTATACAATCACTGTAACACTTTACACAGATTGTAGGTTGAATTTGTTCTCCAACTTTCCATTCACTTGTGTAGAACTGATGTGCGACTATGCAATGGTCTTTGCTTGTGATGTCATAAGCTAGTTATGTACATTCACTGCCAACGCGGTATGGGACCTATAGAGTCACACATAGGAACTCATCTAGAAGAGTAGTTGAATCATGAATGATGATTGGATTTATTACTAAAGTGTTTAGATATTCAATTCAAACAACAAATTTGTTAACTGATCTCCCAACCAATCAAATCATGTGATGAGAAGACCATTTGTAGTGTTAGGTTGATTAGAAATTGAACTGGCTAAATTTTTCATGAATCAGGGCACCAACGCGACCGGATCACCGAGTGAACTGATCAGATTAGGTTGGTGAGATGACCGATTCACTCAGTGAACCGATCGGCTCGGTCATGCCAACTAAAGCTTCTGGTGATTTTCCCAATTTGTGAGAAGAGTCGGTTGTTTCACTTGCTCAATTCAATTGGTGCAAGGAATTAATGTTGAACATTAATTGGATTCGAATTTTCCAATTCATATGCGATTGGGAAACATTGATAAATGACCAGTTTTTACTGAGAATCGATCGGCTCACATGTGAACCGACCAATTCGATTTCTAAGTGACCGGTTCGACACTCGTAGGTTAGGAAAATTCATGATCTTTCGGTCCTTTCCACTCCCACACATATTGGAACCTATACCCTAACCCCTCCTATAAATAGAGGGGTATTGGGGGCTTCCTAGAATAAAACTCAATTTCCTCTAACAATTGTTGTCCTCTCTAGTTGTAGTAACCAATAGAGAGACAAAGCAAGTCCTACCCACTAAAGGGAGGGATATCAAGGAAGAAAAAATTGTGGGAGAGCAATTTGGTGACTAGTACACCAATGGGAGGGACAACTCCTTCCAATTTGTTCTACTAGAAAAACATGAGTTCTAGTTGTTTTGTGTGGTATCTAGAGGTGATGTGGTCTTCGTCTGTCTCTAGGAGGGCAATATAATCCTGCAATCTGTGGTGCGACAGTAGTTGCTGCTACAGACACTGTTCGAGTCTATCATCCATGGTGAAGACCAAGAGCTACACAGACATCATCCAAGAGTAACTTGAAGATAGCTGCATTGCAATGAGTTTTTGTTGAGGGACTTGGTCTAGGACCAGGTATGAACTCACTAAAACCATTCTTCCCATTACATAATAGTTGACATGATCTTGTTATTTATGGGAATACGAAATGATTTTTTTTGTTTCTGCTGCCTATTTTGTGCCAGTATTTCCCAACAATAGTATCAAAGCCACATCAATTTACTCTATTTTGGGATAATCGATATGATCATATTTTGTTTTTACTGTTTGTCCAAAAACTAATAACTGTGTGTGGTCGAATGGTCTAGTTTTATTCATGTTTTATCTCACTTTGCATACTTAGCCTCTACCTTCTTCTACTCAATGTAAAAGTTAATTCTTTCCTATCTTTACTTCCCTCGAGTGTAACTCAAAGTTTCTCTTTACCACATAATACGTTTAATAGAAATAGGATAGTTTCCTCTCTTACAACAACAAAAATGACATACCATCCATTTTACATGACGAGCCGACCAGCTGAAGGACCAAAGAGGGTAGACTGTAGGAGGAATAAACTAACCAGTCGGTGGTTCCAACTAACCATCTAGAGGTTTCTATATATAAGTTGGAGAGGAGGCCAAGAGATCATTTTATATAACCAACTGACTGGGCAAGGGGCAAGACGACCAGTTCAAGGGTTGAACCGATCAACCCGAATTGGCAAGCACAAAATGTTCACCAACAGCAGGTTCATGCATGTGATGTGATGTTGACCTAGGTGGTTATAATTCCTTATGGCTCCAAGGATTGCAATAGACATGGATATAACCATTACTTTTTTATTTATATTTCATGTTTATAGTGTGGGAAATAGTGTGTATTTTATATGTATGTGTATGTGGTGATTGGATACAATATATGTATATATGTGATATATATAAAATTCCTCGATCAAACATATTAAGTCTCAGATGCTTTCCATTAGCAACACACATGAAAAACTTGATCGATTAAGTGTAGGCTACATCCAAGCATGTTGCATCGTCCATCTCATATAAGTGTGATGGTAGTAATGTAGGTTCCACCCAAGCAGGGTGTATTTTTATTGTATTGGCTTTTGGATCAGGATTAATTATGTGTACTTAAATGGATTAAGCACCAAAAACATGCATATATTTATTGAAAAGAGTTGCACATATTATCTATCCAAAAATTTCATATGATGCAATTGGCAAATGTTCTTACCTTAATGATTAATTATGGACGCTGGTGTTGGTCGGGTGATAATTCAATTATTTTGAATCTTGGCTTATTAGAAGATTGTTCATTGTAATCTTTCGAATTGATAATTGAGGGTTGTCAATTTTATCAAAATGATGAGAGTGATAGCTAATTAAATACCTAATTAAAATAGTCAAATTTAAATCAAATCAAATCAAAATGAGTTTTGACAAATTTACAAATTCTTTTGTAGAATAAAATGGAAACAAACAACAAGTACTTTTCTCTATGATTGGTCCTTGAGAAGGACAAGCTAAATGGGAACAAATTTCATGACTGGTTTAGGACACTGAGAATCATTCTCATACAGGAGCACAAGCTCTATGTCCTGGAGGCACCAGAGCTAGAAGAACCCATTTCCAGTGCACTAAAGGCTGATAGGGATTCTTATAAGAAGCATATTGAATATGTTGTGGATGTCAAATGTTTGATACTATGCTCCATGGACTAAGAGTTGTAGTTGCATCATGAGAACATGGATTTTATTGAGATGGTCACACATCTTAAGAACATGTTCCAAGATCAGACAAGGAAAGAGATATATGATATCTCCAAGGAATTGTTCAAGTGTAACATGGCAGAAGGAGATCCAATAGGTCCTCATGTGCTCAAGCTCATTGGGTATGTGGAGAACCTAGGTATACTAGGATTCCCTTTGCATCAAGAGTTGGAAACTGATGTGATTCTATAGTCCCTGCTAGAGTCATACAAACATTTTGTCATGAACTACAACATGAATGACTTTGAAAAGCCATTCACAGAGTTATTGGGCATGTTAAGAACAACTGAGGCACAAATAAAGAAATACAAACCCAAGTCCGTGATGATGATCAACAAGATAAAGGGAAAGTAGAAAGGCAAAGGCAAAGCTAAGAAGACTTCTAAAGGGTGCTAGAAGCCTAAGTCTTCAAGTATAAACATTGTCCATTGTCACCAATCTAAACATTGAAAAACAAATTGCCCTCTCTTTTTGGAGGAATTAAAGAAGAAGGAAGGGGAAAGGCCTCTAGTTCAAGTATAAACATTATAAGATAAATTTTATTACTTCTTCATCTTAGTATGTGATACCACATAAACATCTAACATACAAGATGTGCATGATCAGACAAGAAGTAAAGCCTTTATGAAAGGACAAAGAAGGACTCTACGTAAAAAGATTTGTTGTATATTTGGACTACATTTAAATTTATCTTTTCCCATTGGAATGTAATAGAGTTATTTGAACTGCTATTTCATTATGCTAATAAATAGAAACATTTACTTTATGCATCTTGTGTGACACGGATGATGAATAAATAAAGATTTGTTGATGTTTCTATTTCAAATATGGTCTTGTATGGCAATGTCCAACAATCTAATGATCTTTATATAAAATAATCTTTAGATGAATGTTTATAACACCAAAGGATTATATTTGATAACTCATACAATCTATAACATTGTCATCTAGAGCACATATATAAGAAATGCATTACTAGAATCCATATTGATGGTTATCTAGACTCTTTTGGTTATCGAACCAATAAGAGATATGCAAGTCTTAATTATGAGCAATATGACACAACTCCCTTCACTAAATGCAGTGGGAGGATAAGCATTCTATTAGAACTTATACATGTTGATGTATTAAGATCTTATGGAATAAATGCTAAAGGTAGTTGTTAGTACTTCATCATATCCACTGATGATCTCAGTTGATATAGACTTTATATTTGGTGAAATACAAACATGAATGCCTTGAAGTGTTCAAGGAGGTTATAAATGAAATATAAATATGATAAAAGTATTAAGAAACTTTGATGTGATCAAATGTTGAAATACTATACATCAATAGTTTGAGGACCCTCTAGATAGACCGGGATAGTGTATCACAATTTATATCCATCTGAACATGATGATGTGTCAGAAAGAAGGAATTACATCATCATGATGTAATTATCATATAATTTAATCTTCTAATCTCCTCAAGATACATGCTTTACACAAAAACTATGTACCATCCCAAATAATTTTATAAGACATCATATAGTTTTATAAATCCAAATTTTTTAGTGAAAAAAATTTCCTCCAAAATTTCACATAAGGCGTCAATTATATACCAAATAACCGACGACTAAAGGGTTTTCACAAGACAGAAGTCGACCCAATTTTTGTCGTCAGTTTTCTTGCAATAACCAACACTGAAGTACTTTCGCGTGCTGTCCCCGTGAAAAATTTTACCCCCCTTTGGCATCGGTGTTTTACAGCAACCGATGACTATAAATGTGACGTCGGTTATTTATAATAACTGACGTCTATTATTAACTTAATAGAACCCGCACAAACCAGGCTCTTCCCCTTTCTCTGTTTCATTCCCGACATTCTTAGGTCAGGCAATTCTTGTGTCGCTGCTACCACTACCGCCACTACCGTCGCTGCACTGCTCGCCTTCCTCTGCTGCTGCTCGCCGCCGCCTACCGCCAGACTGCTTGCTACTCGCCGCCGCCTACTTCTCAAAACCTGAGCTTGCCACTGCCAGACATGTACCTTTCTCCAGCGACTAAGCTCGCAGCCACCACTGACTTCCAATTCCCTTTTTTTCCACCTCATTTCCTTAGAGCATCCTTAGTTCTTTTTGAGAAAAAAAGAGAGCAGTGTCTGTTCTGTATCCACCTGGAATAGTTGTGTAGCCCTGTGGGTTAAGGCAAACCCTAACAATAGCCAAACGTGGTTGTTGTATATGAACCAGATGATTACTATTACAAAAAACAATTGTAGTTTAAATCATGATAAGAGGAAAATGAGGGATTTTACAATTAATTTCACAATTACATAGATGCATAGTGTGTTAGTCTTTGATACCAACTATCATAGAAGTGTTATTTCATCGATCCAATCCCATTGCTTGGGTAGACAATGATAAAGTAATTTAGTGTGACTTCCCATAAATAACTCAAAGTTCACACACAACTTATGTAATAATTAAATATAGAGAAGAAGA
Source organism: Alisma plantago-aquatica (assembly GCA_963693085.1). Taxonomy (NCBI): domain Eukaryota; kingdom Viridiplantae; phylum Streptophyta; class Magnoliopsida; order Alismatales; family Alismataceae; genus Alisma; species Alisma plantago-aquatica. The sequence continues at coordinate 1,064,784,844 of OY856411.1, read as the reverse complement.
AAGAAAGACAGATTAGATTTAATATAGATAAGCCACATTATCATTCCCAAATATTAGTTTATCCTCATGAACTTTATATTCGGTGAACTTGTACAACAACCAAACATTATAATCATTAAGTAGGAAGTATTAAAAGGCAATCTAGAACCTTAGTCACTAGATGAATAATGGCCAAAAATGTGTAATGAAAGATGCATGAAAAAAATGTTTGGTTGTAAAATAATGAGTTGATCTTTTGTTTATCTTGCAATATATATTATTACTAAGTAATTATTTCATTATGCAATCCATTTTTTAGGATTTGTGTTTTTATTAATCTCATCTTGATTTTTCCCTATTATGGGGCATGTCAACATTATTCAAGATTGATGAGTGCTTTAAAGCTAGGCATGTCAACATTCTAGGGTCATATGGGGCATGTAAAACTTTGCTTCTATTTAGGATCAACAAAATATTATGCAAGTCATGAATGAGAACCAACATGCTATAGTTGAGTTGACTATTCATAAGATTCATTGAGTCATCTTTAAGTGTTTATCTATTTGAAGACTCACTATTACACCAATTTGGTTTTAGTAAAAGGGAAATACTAATGCACTCACGTGACATGCTTGGAATGTAAATGATGAACTTTTCCCTAGATTTCCAATCATGCTTCTAAAGACATCAATAATCACCCTAACTTGAAAAACTAGGATATGAATGATGAAATTAGGATTGTAGGTATAAGAATGACAACACATATATTTGTTGGCATAGAAACCCATCCAAGATTTACTAATTAGGTGTAAATCTTGGATAGTCCTCGGTTTGTGACTGTTCTTGAACACTTAATCTCACTTAGGATGTAAGTGTATAATGTGTATTGGGTTTTCAAGAAAATTTTGGCAGCATTTTGCTATTTGTTCTCTAAGTACATATGTACTTGGAGAACAACGGGGAAATGCTACCAAAATTTTCTTAAAAACCCAATACACATTATACACTTACTAGTGAGATTAGGTGTTCAAGAATGGGATAGGTGGTACACATTTATTATATATAAGACCTTAAACCCTAAATTTTTAACCATAAACCCCAATCTTTTAAACCTAGACCCTAATCGTGTTCTAATATATACTTGTTTTCTCTTTGATCATAGAATGGATAGATCATGGATGTCCATTCCAAATCGCTACACCCTAGAGTTTATTTTTGGTCTTGATCAATTTATTAGATTTGTCGAGGAACATAGGAAACAAACTAGAGATAGGTTCTACTATCCATGTAGGCATTCCGGTAACAACTTGAAAGTCAGCAATGGTGACGAAATCAAAAGTCATGTCATGTGCACTGCTCGCCTTCCGCCGCTGCTGCTCGCCGCCGCCTACCGCCAGACTGCTTCCCATCGCTACTGCTGCTTGTCGCCACCTACCGCCCCTGCTACTCGCCGCCGCCTACTTCTCAAAACCTGAGCTTGCCACTGCCAGACATGTACCTTTCTCCAGCGACTGAGCTCGCAGCCACCGCTGACTTCCAATCCCCTTTTTTTCCACCTCATTTCCTTAGAGCATCCTTAGTTTTTTTTGAGAAAAAAAGAGAGCAGTGTCTGTTCTGTATCCACCTGGAATAGCTGTGTAGCCCTGTGGGTTAACGCAAACCCTAAAAATAGCCAAACGTGATTGTTGTATATGAACCAGATGATTACTATTACAAAAAACAATTGTAGTTTGAATCATGATACGAGGAAAATGAGGGATTTTACAATTAATTTCACAATTACATAGATGCATAGTGTGTTAGTCTTTGATACCAACTATCATAGAAGTGTTATTTCATCGATCCAATCCCATTGGTTGGGTAGACAATGATAAAGTAATTTAGTGTGACTTCCCATAAATAGCTCAAAGTTCACACACAACTTATGTAATAATTAAATATAGAGAAGAAGAAAGAAAGACAGATTAGATTTAATATAGAGAAGCCACATTATCATTCCCAAATATTAGTTTATCCTCATGAACTTTATATTCGGTGATTCTTGTACAACAACCAAACATTATAATCATTAAGTAGCAAGTATTAAAAGGCAATCTAGAACCTTAGTCACTAGATGAATAATGGCCAAAAATGTGTAATGAAAGATGCATGAAAAAAATGTTTGGTTGTAAAATAATGAGTTGATCTTTTGTTTATCTTGCAATATATATTATTACTAAGTAATTATTTCATTATGCAATCCATTTTTTATGATTTGTGTTTTTATTAATCTCATCTTGATTTTTCCCTATTATGGGGCATGTCAACATTATTCAAGATTGATGAGTGCTTTAAAGCTAGGCATGTCAACATTCTAGGGTCATTTGGGGCATGTAAAACTTTGCTTCTATTTAGGATCAACAAAATATTATGCAAGTCATGAATGAGAACCAACATGCTATAGTTGAGTTGACTATTCATAAGATTCATTGAGTCATCTTCAAGTGTTTATCTATTTGAAGACTCACTAATACACCAATTTGGTTTTAGTAAAAGGGAAATACTAATGCACTCACGTGACATGCTTGGAATGTAAATGATGAACTTTTACCTAGATTGCCAATCATGCTTCTAAAGACATCAATAATCACCCTAACTTGAAGAACTAGGATATGAATGATGAAACTAGGATTGTAGGTATAAGAATGACAACACATATATTTGTTGGCATAGAAACCCATCCAAGATTTACTAATTAGGAGTAAATCTTGGATAGTCCTCAGTTTGTGACTGTTCTTGAACACTTAATCTCACTTAGGATGTAAGTGTATAATATGTATTGGGTTTTCAAGAAAATTTGGGCAGCATTTTGCTATTTGTTCTCTAAGTACATATGTACTTGGAAAACAACGGGGAAATGCTACCAAATTTTTTTTAAAAACCCAATACACATTATACACTTACTAGTGAGATTAGGTGTTCAAGAATGGGATAGGTGGTACACATTTATTATATATAAGACCTTAAACCCTAAATTTTTAACCATAAACCCCAATCTTTTAAACCTAGACCCTAATCTTGTTCTAATATATACTTGTTTTCTCTTTGATCATAGAATGGATAGATCATGGATGTCCATTCCAAATCGCTACACCCCGGAGTTTATTTCTGGTCATGATCAATTTATTAGATTTGTCGAGGAACATAGGAAACAACCTAGAGATAGGTTCTACTATCCATGTAGGCATTCCGGTAACAACTTGAAAGTCAGCAATGGTGACGAAATCAAAAGTCATGTCATGTGCAACGGGATTGTACAAGGCTATATAGAATGACACTGGCATGGAGATATTTCAAACCTGAAATCAGTGGATGTCGATAGTAGTGCCTGTGTAGAAGAAGAAATTGCCTCTGATGACGTAGATGTAAACAAACCAGTTCCAGTAGACATCTTTGATGCGATGTTGGATAGTTGTGGGGTAGAGCACACTGATCCACCTCCCATGTTTAGAAACATTGTGCATGATGCTTAGATACCGTTATACATAGGTTGTAAGTTTATGAAGCTTAGCGATGTGTTGAGATTGTATAAGCTGAAAGATAACAATAGATGGAGCGACAAAAGCTTCACATCATTGTTGTCTTTGTTGAATGAAATTCTTCCTAAAGGAAACGATCTGCCAATCTCAACATACCGGTTAAAGAAATTGTTGTGCCCAATGGGAATGGAGGCCAAGAAGATACACACATGCTCGAATGATTGTGTATTATTTCAAAAGGACTGTGTGGATTTAAAATATTGTCCAAAATGTGGTGCGTCAAGGTATAAATTGATGACTTTGGGGGAGTCCAAAACGGGTTCTCCTGCCAAGGTGGTGGTATCTACCTATAATACTATGGTTTCAAGGCTTGTTTGCCAATCTGATAGATGCAAAGAATTTGAGGTGGCATGCAGATGTTAATAAAAATAATGATGGGATCCTACGACATGCGTATGATTCCCCATAGTGGAAGAAGATTGATTTATTGTACCCTAAATTCGGTGAAGAAGTCAGGAATCTAAGTCTTGGGCTTTGTACAGATGGGATGAATACATACGGGACATTGAGCAGCCAACATATTACTTGGCCAGTTATGCTTGTTATATACAATCTTCCTCCCTGGTTGTGTATGAAAAATAAGTACGTTATGCTATCATTGTTGATATCGGGCCCTAAACAATATGGAAATGATATCTGCGTTTATCTTGAACCTCTGATTGATGACTTGAAGAAACTCTAGGGTGAAGGTGTGAGGAACTATGATGCTTCACGAAGAGAGACATTTCATTTGCACGCTATGTTGTTTTGCACTGTGAATGACTTTCTAGCGTATGCGAATTTGTCTGGATATAGTGTAAAAAAATCTAAAGAGTGTCTTATATGTGAAGAGAACACTGATTCAATATGACTAAAACACGGTGACAAGACTGTATATCTTGGTCATCGATGGTTTCTTCTAAAATTCCATATGTATCATAGGTTGTGCAAAGCATTCAATGGACGGAATGAGGAACAGAGTGCACCTAAACCTATACCAGGGGAGGATGTTTATGAAAGAGTAAAAGACTTTTCCAATGAATTTGGTAAGAGATCACAATGTATGATGGCCACACGGAGTGACAAATCATTATTCAAGAAGAAGTCAATATTTTGGGATCTTCTTTATTGGAGTTCTTTGACAGTCATACATTGTATCGATGTCATGCACGTTGATAAAAAAGTTTGTTATAGCATCATCAGTACTCTGTTGAATATAGAAGGTAAAACTAAAGATGGGATAAAATCCAAAATGGACCTACGTGAAATGGGAATAAGGACAGAATTAACAGAAGTAGTTAGTAGTGATCGGAGAACATACTTACCTCCCGCTTGTTACACATTGTCTAGAAAGGAGAAGAAAGCTTTTTGTGAATGCTTGGTAAATGTTAAGGTGCCACAAGGTTACTCATCCAACATCCGTACATTGGTATCAATGAAAGATCTGAAGTGATAGGTCTTAAATCTCATGATTGTCACACTCTAATGTAACAAATATTTCCTATGGCAATTCAATCTATATTTCTAAAGCATGTGAGGGTTTGCAATCAGTAGACTTTATTTCTTTTTCAACAGTCTGTGCAGCAAAGTTATTGACCCTGATACTCTTTATAAATTGCAAAGAGAAGTGGTTGTTACCCTATGTTAGCTTGAGATGTATTTTCCTCCTTTGTTCTTTGATATCATGGTACATCTTGTTGTCCACTTGACTAGGGAAGTGAAAATACTGGGACCAATTTTCTTGCATTCGATGTATCCCTTTGAACGATACATGAGCATTTTTAAACGTGATGTTCACAACTGTTATCGGCCTGAAGCGAGTATTATTGAGGGTTATGTGGAGAGAGAGGTTATGGATTTTTGCAATGACCTTCTGAGTGCTAATGACACTCCTGTTAATGACAAGAATATTGAGGAGCATTTTGGTAAAGGAATTCTGGGATCACAGATGAAAGTAATCAGTCGTGAGCAGTTGGAACAAGGTCACTTGTATATTTTACACAACATCGATGAAGTGAGTGTTTATATCGAGGAACATACCAATTTCATCAAGAGACAGTATCCTCGAGCCAATTCAATGGGGCTTGCTAGAGAGCATAATAAGACATTTATTAAGTGGTTTGAAGATAAAGTCTTACATCAACTATCTCAAACACCAGATAATCTTACTGAAACTATCAAATGCCTCGCCTTTAAACCAAAATAGAATGTTATGTCTTATTAAGGGTTTGACATAAATTGATTCTCATATTACACAAAGCGTCAAGATGATAAGAGTGTCGTCCAAAATAGTGGGGTCACCCTTCAAGCGTCCTACGTTGTTTTTTGCAAGTGCAAAGGATAAGAGTCCACATGAAGCTAAAATGTCATATTACGGTGTCATTGAAGACATATGGGAGTTTGACTACGTAGATTTCAAAATTCCACTCTTTAAATGTAATTGGGTTGATAACACCAAAGGATTTATAATGGATGAATTGGGTTTCACATTAGTGAACTTTGAAAAGATTGGCGAGAAGGGTGAACCATTCATATTGGCATCATAGGCAAAAAAAGTATTTTATATTGATGATCAGGAAAATGATAAATGGTCGGTTGTTCTTCATGGTAAAAGACAGTTCATTGAAGATCCTATAGATGAAGAAGAATACTACGATAAGTATGATGACTCCAATACATTCTCAGTTGGGTTGCCAACACCACCAAATATTGAAGCTAATGATGACTTGTATGTATGCAGAGATCACAATGAAGGATTGTTAATTTATAAAAGATCACAATATTAGAGGCATGCATGTTTATATTTTTTATATTTTTTATTTTTCTGAATGTGAACTTTACAATGTTTTATTATCTTCTAGTTATGTCAAATGCTAAATTCTTGATTTTTAATGACACTTTCATATGGATGAGCATTAGCATGATGACTGTGATGATGATTATCGTGAGGGTGAGGATATCAATGTGCTGCCTCACAATGTAAGTTTTAAAAATATATTCTATATTTCTATCTATATGTTCATTTATAGTTATATCCTGTAAGTGTGTTTTTTTATAAAATTTTAGGTTGGTGATGTACCCCATGAAGAAATTGGGGCACTTGATGAGTCGAAAAAAAAAATTGAGAAAGTGAGGGGCATCACAATGATGAACAAGTTACTACAGCAAAGGGGTAATGGACCCAAACTGGTTGTGGATTTCGATCATGTGGGAAATCTAGTTGGAGTGAACCGCAACTCATTTATTTCATATCTTGGGGTTCTTACTCACAGCCGTTGTAGTCCTATTTTTGAATCCTGGCATAAAGTTCCTAAGGGGAAGAAAGACTTAGTATGGAAGGAACTATGTGTGAGTTATTATTATTTGCAATTCTATTTTTATAGATTACTAATTTTTAGGATACTAGTTAATATCAATTCTATTTTGCAGAGTATATTTGATCTGAACGAAAAGTTGCATCGTAAATGTGTGATGCAATATTGTGGGAGGGTCCTAAGGAACTATAGGACAAATCTCACCCGAGATTACATACGTGATGCTGATAATAGGTTCTTGATTGATTTCCAATTCTAGACATTGATCACTTTTGACTAACTCTACACTAATAATTTTTTTTTGTATTCTCTTTAAAAAATAAATTTAGGAAGAAGGCAGCCACTAAGAAGTGGAACTACCTGGACACCAAAGAATGGGAGCAGTTTGTTACCCAAAGAAAAACGGATGAATTCAAGCTATTAAGCGCCACTCCCACTTTAATTAATATACGTTCTGATGTATTAACCTATTCAAGATTAAACTTTAGTGTTACTAACCAAATCAATGTGCTTATTAACAAGGCTATCAACGATGCTCAAAGTGCAAGGTGTGCACTAAATGTGCATGGCTACACAATGGGTCCAAGAGGCTATGCATGCATTCACCAAAGACTACAGGCTGAGTCTACTGCTCAATCTACAGCTACTCAGGAGTCATCTGCTATTGGTCCTGCACCTCTGCCTCACCATGCTATGTGGATAGCTGGGAGGAAAAACAAGAAGGGAGATATAATGAAGCCCGCAACTGCTGAGGCGGTTGTAAAAATGGTAAAATTCAGCTCTTAGAGCAATTGATCGATATTGATTATTGTTATGTTTACTTACCAATTTTTATTGATGGTGATTAGCGGGAGCTGCATGAGCAGGGGAAGGAAGGAAAGTTCATCCCTGATGGAATAAGGGATGAATTGATAGTTGCTCTGGGTAACCCAGAGCATCCTGGATGTGTTAGGGGTGCAGGTGCTGGTGTGGGCATCAAAGCGTTCTTTGGGCAATCATATCGCAAACATGTCCCAAAAGCAGGACTTTCACAAGCTGAGGTAACTTATTCTTTTTTTAGAATGTTATTGCGATAGAGAATTCAATAATAAGAAGCTAGCATTTATTTTATCCATGTATAGGTATACCAGTTAATTGATAGGAGAGTCAAGGAAGCACTTGATAGGAGAGTCAAGGAAACACTTGATAAGAGACTCAATGAAGCAATTAGCAAGTGACAGGTGTCCCAGACTGCCAATCAGACAGTACTTGTGGTGGGCCGCTCTTCTCCTACTGTAGAGGTTGGGAGTAATCTTGTAGACCCACCACCTAGCACGTCTATTGTAAGTATTTTTATGACATATATAGTAGCTAGTCTTTTCAAGATGATATGTTTATGTATATAAGTATATAACATTCTTTATGTAAATTTGTAGGGGTTGAGGCCATGCCGTCTAAAAAGTCAAGAATATATTGTTGCAGAGGTATAGGCTTACCCAGCCCTTCCAGGAGAAATATTTCATGGGACTCCAGTACCAGTTGGTGCAGTTCGTGTGAGCCTGATATGTGTACTCCTTGATTGGAGGGATCTTCCACTGCCATATGCCCACCCAGATTCTGAAACGCTTGGTGAGACAGAAAGCGAGTGATAATGTAGCCCAAAGCAGATGCCGTCTATACTAATATTGTATGGTAAATTTACATTATGTTAATTTGTTAGTGTGTATATATGAGTCAATCGATCTAAAACTATATATATAGGTCAAAAGGAAGACACCCGCTACATCTTGACCTCCACCTCCACCTCCTAAAGTACCAAGTTGGCTTCCAAGGGACCTACATGCCTCGTTAGGTCCTAATTGTAGGGGTATGGAAGTATGGATAGGTGAACATGATTCAAATTGCCCTATAAATGTTACTATTCCGGAGAATGTTACAGGTCAATCATATGATAACAATCTATTTAAACAAGTTTTGCATACGTATTAATGCATACATAATACAAGCTTTGCATACGCATTAATGCATACGTATTAATGCAGGGAAATCATACAATAACAAGCTATTTATACAAGATATTTTGGAGTTGCTTCATTATGATTGGCTGAACACATCTATGATAGAGCTGTAGATATGGTGAGATCTTATTTATACATCCATATACCTTGTTTTATATACGGTGATCTGATTTCTTATATATTAATGCATACATAATACATGTTTTGTAGCTACTTACACACGATATGTACAGATTTTGCATTTTCTGATGTGGGATTTTCGGTTCCATCTTTGATTAGTCTTTTAGATACATACCCTTCTTCAGTTAGTTCATACTGCTGTGCTGCTTTTGAATATTTTGGTAAAAATAAGAAGACGGTGATAATAGCTCCATTCAATGTCGAGTAAGTTTACTTTGCTTATAATTTGGACTTAAGAAAATTACATTTTTATTGTGAATTATGAGTTATTAATTTTTAACTTTCTTACCCATAGTGGTAGGCATTGGGAGTTACTAGTTATTATCCCCAAGACGTTCACTATCTATTATCTAGATCCTGTGGGGAAGGAATTGAATACATTATATAAACACATAATTAAAAGTCCATTATTCCCATGAGAAATATTTCATATTTTTATATATATTAACATTTGTTATTACATTACTATTTAATTATGCAATTTAATTTGTTACATTAACATGTAGGGCTTTACATGAGTTCAAAAAAGTTGGAGGAAAGATCCCCAGGAAAAAGAACCAGCCACTAATTTGGGAGAATGTGAAAGTAATTTCCCGACTCCAATGTATATATTATTTATGTGAATTGTGCTTATTTGTATTTTTGAATATTTTGTATGTTTCAATTTATAGTGTGCTAGACAAGACAACAGTTGGGCATGTGCCTTCTATGTGATGTGATTTAAGGACCTAATCATCAAACATGCCACAATGGAAATCGATACTATCCATAAGGTAGTATATATAGTCTCATTAGATAATATGAAATATATCAATCTTATTATATATTATTAATTATATATATACATCATTCTCTTTATAGGTGCTTAAAACTGGCTTCAGTACAAGTGGAAAGTTATTATATGTACATACTCCCTATACAAGGGAGGAATTAGATGTTGTAAGAGAAGAATGGGAAAAAGCCCTACAAGTAGTGGGAATTTTTAAATATAATTGGGGTTCTGATGACCACGATGACGATGATGAATAAAGAATGATATTTCTAAACTTTGTTGTCATAATTATTTTGTGTGAATGTGAATGACTTTTTCTGAATTGTCAAATGTGTGAATGTGAATGACTTTTTCTGATCAATTACATGAATGTTTCTACATGTGTCTGAATGTGAAAAGAGATGAAATGAATGGAACTGAATGTGAATGTAAATGACTTTGCATATTTCTACATGTATTTGATCAATACATGTGTCTGAATGTGAATAACTTTGTAGGTTTGTGCCCTGTTGTTGGTTGATATCAATGTATGTTGTAAACCTACAGTTCAAAACTGAACTGCATGTTCTGCATCATGCTGACCAACCATACAGTAGGCCTGCAAACTGACAAGAAAAAAAAAGAGAAGATAGGCGTCGGTTATTTGTATAACACCGACACCAAAGACATACAACATCCGTTATTAGCACAAAATCAACGTCTCTGTTCCCTCGCTGGCTTGGTGGGGGGAAGGGTAATGGCATCAGTTTATGTTTAATAACCGACGTCTTTAACCATGATATAGTGTCGGTTTTCTTTACTAACTGATGATTATAGTTCCCTTGTTAGCGCATTTTCGATGGCGGGAAGGGTTATGGCACCGGCTTTTATTTAATTACCGACGTCATTGATCATGATATAGTGTCAGTTTTCATTAGGAACCGACATTTATAGTTCTCTTGCTGACACGTTTTCAGTGGCGGGAAGGGTATGGTATCGGTTAGAAACTGACGCTGAAGGTGTCGACTTTTAGTGGCGCCCACTTGGGTGTCGCTTGGAAACCGACGCTAAAGCCTCTAAATAAGTGACGCCAAAGGCCTTTTCTATAGTAGTGAGTGTACATAGGCTAGAGGTAATGTTTAAATTAAGTTTAGAGGTTTGTTTCATGTGTTGACACATGGCATCAAACTTATTTCCTAATACATCACTGAACTTTTGCAAGCATTGGTGTTGCTGCTTTGCCAATGTTGTTGTGGGTGTTGCGGATATAATATGCTCCTTGAGTCGTGGAGCTAGCTTGCTTCTCGTCAGGTCAGCGTGCATTGCTGGAGTACAAGTGCTCGCCTCATGTTTCTCTGGCACATGTCGAATCACTTTTAGTGTCATGGAATCGGGTGCAACCTCTGGGTCCTTGCACGCTTGACTGGTTTCTTACTCAGCCTCTAAATGTTGTTCCCTCGTGGTGGCTTTAAGACGTGTCTCGTTGCCTCCTTCTTTGATTTCCACTTCAGGCTGGTATCCTTCACTTAACGCCAATTCTGCTAGAACATATGGTGAGGGTAGGTTAGGGGTGGTGGGCTTGTCTGACATTTGTTTTTCATTTTCTTTCTTATTTCCTACTTCTTTCTTTCCTCTGGGTTTTTCATCTCCAATTCTGGAGTTTTATCTCTCATATCCTTTTCACCAGTATTTGATGATTGGTCTGCGGTAGTGTGGATGGTCCTCGCGTACATCTTATCAATGTCTTCTTGGGTGGGCTGCAGTTTGTGGGCATCATAGTATGCCATCTCTAGGAGGGGGAGAAGTGTCTTGGAGCAGCTTTATTTGTAAATGAGTTTGTTTCCTTTCTGTGCCGGAATCCCCATGTTTATGACGGACTTTATGTCAATCTTTGTATGTCCCTTGGTTTTCTTGTACTTCATCAACAAGTCTGCATCCATGAAGTGGTATGTTATTTTAGTAACTGGCTTCCCATGTAGAACTCCTTTGTTTTCTTCGCCTCCCCTCCTACTGTAGCTGAGAGCCTTTCAATCAGAATCCTTTCTATGTTCACATGCTTCTTATTTAGCAGTGACCATATTATAAATAGGTCTCCTTTGGTTACACTGCCAATTTCTGATCTCGTAAAGATAGTGTTGGCTATTATCTTCTGCACCACTCTGATGAAGTAGGAGTTGATGAGAGTCACCTTCAAGTTCTTCGAGTTATGCTCTTATTCTCCAGTCAGCTTCTCCCAAATCCTATGGCTGTTGTATCCGACGGTGTCTTTTTCTCCTAGCGCGGCAGAGAAGGTTTGTGCTTCTACAGTTGTTCTGGTGAATATTGTGTTAAGCATAGCCTCAGTGATCATGTGAGACTTTCTTGCTATTCTCACTTCCATTTTGAAGTTGTCTCCACCCTTCTTACGTTCGTTGTCATTGACAGGGAACTTCTCTAATGACAACATTAACTACGCCATCAATTGTGTTAGGGAAAGGGCTTCTGAGGTACACAAGGTGTGCAAATTTGCACCTTCCAGGAAAATGATCATCCTGTCATAGATCCCCATCTTTTTGAAATCCTTGACATCCAAGTACCTCGTCGGCTTAAACCCCTTTGTTTGTAGTATCCAGTAAAACTGTGACTGGTGTGTTTGATCTCTAGGCACAAATGCTGGCCTCTTCTGATTGAGGGCCATCTGTTCTTTCTCTCTGACCTCTTTAGGATTTTCTTCTTTCTCCTGCCCCTTTAACTTTTCTGCGTCCATCACTTTCCTCTTTTTGCCACTTTTCACTTCCTTGGCTTCAGATTTCCTCTTCTCTAGCTTCTTTATCTTGGTCTCAGGAGGTTGGTACATAGAAGTTTCTGTTTGTGATATCTTCAGGGACTCCTCAGACTCTTCTAGCATCTTGTACGGTAGAATATAGTCATACTTCTTCTTCATTAGCTGTAATCGAAGCTTTTTTGTTGGTGAGAGGTTCAGATTATCCCTCAGTGTGTTTGTTATATTCTATAAGATTTCCTCTACTCCCTTTAATGATGTTGCCTTCTTCATCAACGTGTCCTCAGTCGACGTCGACATTTTGAAAGTTTCAAAAGTTGACTTTATTGTTAGCATAATTGTATTTTATATTATATATATATATATATATATATATATATATATATATATATATATATGTGTGTGTGTTTGTAAGGCTCACAGTACCGCGACCGTGGCTTAGACAGAAATAAGTACCGCGATCGAGGAAGGTGTCACAATCGCGATATCATGGAACTGAAGTATTTAGCAAGCAAAAGGCATGTCGTGACCATGGCGGGTGATTAGTAAACAAAAGCCATGTCGCAACCGCGGTAGAGAAACATTGGGACTGCGACAGGTGTCGCGACCGCGCTCTTTGTTTGACTGATCTTCACATAAAGGAGGGTCGTGACCACGGCCAAAGATATGTTGTTGCAACCACGGCTAGGGAAGTACCCATTCGATTGAAACCACGATGATTGTGGTCCAGATTCCTGCTCGAGGATTGATTGACAGAGTCTAAATCACAGAATAGTGCGAGTACAAATGTCGCGTTAAGCCCAAACCTAGGTTGAAAGACGTCGAAGAAGACGTTAGTATGTCGGAAAGCACCGACGAACTCTGTAAATTAAAGAAAGTAGGGTCGTTGCGGTCATCGTGGAACTAAACAAGACAAAAGGGTCTTGCATGTTTGAAAGAGGCATCAAAACTTAGGAAACTCAAGGAGTAGGAATGACCATGGTCGAGAGAAGGCATCTAATGAGTACCTCAGTTAGATTAAAGACTCAAAACGATAGTTAAAAAGGTAGTAGTAGGGGAGTGTTGTTGTTGCGAGGGTGACCGGCCTAAATCGCGCGCCCTAAAATTGGAGGCGGATTTGAAGTAGTCAGACTTTTAAATTTATAACCTGAAACCTTCTAGGCCCCCACAACTTTGTTTACGGGGTTGAAGCAGATATACAGGGTCGAACACAGGGACAAGGGTGGTAGTTTTGGTAACGCTAAATCGACACTTTACACTCTAGTAAGGGTAAGGAGATGATAAAGTTCCTCAAGGGAACCACAAGCTAAGATCGATAAAATAAAATATAACTATCTCCGAATGGAGCTATGAGGAAAAAAAAAGGTTTTAAGCATTTATCAGTTTTTAGGGTTTTCTTGCAATGGAAACAAAGAGGATAAAATTATTGCATTAGCAGGGAATGAAGAAGAAAGCTTCGGTAAAACAAGCAGCAGTAGAGACATCATGTACCCCTCCTCTCGAAGCGGGTACCTCTAACTAAGTATCAACACCTCTCTCAAGGCTATTGATCCTTGGTTAGAGTGGAAAGGTCACTAAAGTAGCTCAGATCCTGGGCACTCTCGTACTCCAGTATCAGACCAAACACTAGAGCCACAACACCTCTCTCGAGGATGTTGTAACGGGAAACACGATCCAAGCGTACAAGCTAGAGTTCGGATACTAGACAAAATAGTCGTCCATAAGAAGGTACCAAGCATAGAGAAGCAGATAATTAAAACTCTTCTAATTCCATTAGAATAAAAGGGTCTGATTACATTGCATAAGTAAAGAAAGTAAATAACTGAAATAAGTAAAGATAAATGTCGTCTTCTTGATATAGAAGGGCGACAGATAGCAGCATACTTTCCAGCCCGATACCGGGCAGGGGTCTCACCCGATACACACGTGTCGGGCGGCACACCCTCTCGGGCGACACGCTCACGACGGGCGGATGTATCGCGCGGGGCACCCTGGCCCGATACGATCATGTCGGGCGGCACCCTCTCGGGTGACACGCCGCTACTGGCGATGTGTATCGGGGTTCAGTATCGTGCTGGGCTGGAGTGATGCTTCCATATTGGGGTATCCTATCGGGCATCATTGTTGGCCGATATCGGCCTGCAGCGGTGCCCGTGGCAGACCCTAAGTGAACCATTCCCTCCCTCTCAGGATGGGGAAGTCCTCACCTAGAATCGCCAGGTACACCCTGAGGCATGACACGCGAGCTCCAGATACTTTTCTTAGTTAGCTTTGGAGAGGTTCCGACCCGTCCCATCGGAGTCCTGTAGCTGCTATTTATAGGCAGCGGTTGGAGGAAGTTATGGTGCTCTTGACGCCACGTCGTTCCTTCAGCTCCATTATTGCGGCCTCAAGGATGCCCGATATGCGTGTCTCCCGGCACAAGGATGTCAGGTTGTCGGTCTTCGTGACGAGTGGCGCCTACCGGTGGGTGGCCTGTATCACGTGACATGCTTCAGCAGTCGTGGTGGGTCCGGCTCCCTGTCGGGTTGAAGACGTGTCGCTCATCCGCTTCCTCTTGCGCGGAGCCCTCGTGTCGCGCGGCGGTGTATCGAGCAGTGACCTTATCGGCTGACAGGTTGGTAAGGAGGCTATTGTAGGTGGAACGTGTTCGTGGGCCGAGCTGAGCCTTTTTGCCGATAAATGTGTTAAAAACCGAGGAAAACTATGCAAAAGATGACAAAATTGAGTTAATAGTGTCGTGTGGCCTGTTTATTCAAAAACACTATAAAAAGGAGAGGAAAATAGTTTAAAAGGGCAGGTTTGATAACAAAATAAGGGCCAAAAACATCACAAAATTTGGTGTTATCAACTCCCCCAAACTTAGCATTTTGATTGTCCTCAATCAATATTTAGACTTTGTTTTGTGATGCTTCTTCTTAACCGGTACAGCTTTCAGACCATGGGCTTAGACGAGTACTGAAATGTCTTTAAAGAGAACACTGCCCAGCCACGAACAACATACTTTGCCATTCCTGCCTTATTTAAGCAAAAATTGTTCTCCGCAGCTTCGGTGAGACTTGGGTGCATGATTTCAAAGTTAGCTTTCACACCAAATAGTTTTTTTTTTGGAGCAGAAAGTTGTGCGTTGGGTAGGCTGAGGATTTTTGGGTTTTTCTTATTTCTCATCAGTCCATCCAGGTACGGGTCTGTTAGCGGGTGAGTGGACCCTACAGTCCAAGCCAATTGGATTTAGAGCAGTGATTTCACATCCTACGTACCACTACCCCGGATTTACCATGCCTAAAGATGGGTACTTTTTGGAAAATTAGTGTGTATATATATTTTGTTTTCTTTTCTCTTTCTTTTTATTGGGAACAACTCTCATGCTTTTATTCACTCTCATAAGGCTATTCTCTCTTTTTGGGATTTCGTAGGGTAAGGGAAAACAAGAGGAATTTTTACTGTTTGGGCAGCTTTTTCCTTCTGCATACACATCTCTTAGCTGTCGCGAGATTATTTTTCGAAATTTTTGGCATGGAAAGTCATAGTCTTTTGTTGTTTGAGGCAGCATTATCATAAAGACATAACAAAACTTGCATCTCTTTAGGCACATAGAAAACAAACTGGCAAGAAGTCGTATCATGTTTTTACTATATATCATCTTTGTTCATAAGAATGGAGACAAAATAAGCAAAAATTTTCAAAATTTTTAGCAAAACAATTTTTGTATTAGGCATGCATATGTATATGTACACATGATATAGAAAGAAGAACAAAAGAACAAAAAGGGTGGAGCTGGAAGAAAATTTTTGAATTTTTGTACCTCCCTCACTAGTACATGGTACCCCCCCCCCAAACTTACTCCACACTCTGTCCCAGAGTTGTGAAGTAGATAAGGTAGGGTAATGCTTAACCCAGTGAGGGTTAGCGGGTGAGTGTGCCTGCGCTAGATAGAAGCTCCCACACATATTCTCTTTGTTTTTTGTGGTAGTCGATGTGGTGGAGTTTGTCAAGCGTCTCTTTATTTGATATCCATTCGAGGATGAAGATGTTGCAGTCGGTTGTGCCAGAAGGCAAATTGAGGGCTCAGAATTGCAAGATTCAATGAGATCAGTCATGCGCTTTTGCTGAGGGAGAAAGTTCCAAGACTATTAGGCATTCCTTTAAACCAGATACTTTCATTGTGAACATGAACAAAAGGACTGATCATCAATCTCAGTTTCTTTAAACTTTCATCATCTATTGAACTAGTCAGAGAAGTATCCTTATCTCTTTCAATACTTTTTCTTGATTTGGTATCCCCCAAGAGAGGTCCATTTCCTTATCATAGTCTGTCTTCTGAAGTGGTTTAGGACCATCTCCAAAAGAGAAAGTCAGTGGAAGTCTTTCTCTAGTGGCATGCGTTTGCTATGGCTGCATCCTCTGGGAAAGAAAATGGACTCGTTACTTCTTTTGTCCTTGCTCACTTCTCAGCGGTTGATGGCCCAGCTGCCTCAGGATTCTGACATTTCTGCCCGACCATTGTTGCTTCAGATGCGGCTTCAGTGTCGATTCTTTCACTGCGTTCATTGGCTCGAACGGTGGTATGCTTTGTTCGTGCCATATCGGTTATCATTAAAAGAAAAAGAACTGATTGCACGATAAAATTCGGCCTGATACAAATTCCAGTTGTCGTTCAGTACTGGGCGATACGGAGAGAACTGCATGTCACACTCGTTTCCCGACACGGGAGTGTCGGGCGATATGGTTGTGTGAAACAAACTTCCTGATAGGGACTTCTCCAAAAAAGAAAAACATGTCGCCCGATAACAAGAACAAGCGATGCGACACAAGAATGGGCGACACGGTTATCGCCCGACGCGGCGTATCGGGCAAACCCGTATGAGAAACATATTGTGCGGCACGCGTGTCGGGCGATACATGGAAAATCAACTAAAGTCGTCCACCCGATACGCTACGCGTGATAAAAAGTTCATGTCGGGAAAACATGTTTTCAGGCTATACCTTTGCTACATGATGCTACCCAGGACGACACAATAGCAAAGGGAGAAATTACTACATGATACAGGTAGCTAGAAGAGCAAAAGTAATATCCTGACACGGTAAAACCTCCGTACTATATATAGCAATCCCAGCCGGGGGTAAAACGGGTAAATCTGGGATGCGTGTCGGTCGTTTAGACAAGCCATTCCCGAGAAGAGCGGTCCCATTCATCTAATCAAGGGTAATTACACATCTTTCCCGATATGGGTGCTCACCGCCCAAGCATGTTGTCCGACACAGCTCATGCGTCGCCCGGTATACCGTCCCCCGATATGAGTGCATTCCGCACGCCGGCTGAGTTGCAGCCCGATACGATCAGAAAAAGGAGATACCTGCCTGACACGCGGTCTTCAGGACAAAAATCTAGATGAAAAACTTAAAAACAAAGCGGGAAAAAGCGGTCGTTGAGTAAAAGATCATTGGCCCAAGGTTAAGTTCCCGGCCTCAGATAGTATTACCCATCTCGGTCCATAAAACTGAGCGGTGGCCCATAAAACAGAAGAGTCAGCGCACGTGGCGCTTGTGCTGACTCGGGCCTTATTACAGTCCAAATGTTCGTAATGTTTGTTTTACAGGAAAGTAAATAACATCCTATTCTAGGAAAAATAAAATGCTCAGGATGCCTCCCGAGGAGCGCTGGAGTTTGCATCGCCAGCTCGACCGATTCAGGTTCTTCACTTTTAGCTCCCTGCAGCATCCATACTCGCAACTCGATCTCTACCTTTTGTGATCACAGCCCTGCCTTTTTAGCGGTTTCAGTATTAGAGGGTATTTTTCCTGAGGGATTCTTTATTAATTCAGCCATCTGAGCTAATTTCTGATCAATTTGGCATTGATGCGCCTGCATATCCACCATTTGAACCTGCAATGAGTTCAGAACACCCGAATTTGAAAGCGCACTCTGCGCCAACTGGTTATTAATTGTGTCCTGTCTTTTTACAAAATCAAACAATTGTTCGACCACGTCTGATTGGTTTGGAACCTTGTCCTTTCCCTACTCTTTGGCTTGATCTTGGTATTTAACTTGTCCTTGAAAATTTCCTTTGTTTGACTGGAAGGGGGTGTTTTTGACGAATTGACTCTGCCCTCCCCTTTTCTCGAAGGCTTGAGGCGGCTTGGAGGAAGTATGCAGTTGATGTGAGTTTTCAGCTACATCTTTGTTTCCATAACTGAAACCTGGATGGTCCACCCTTTTGAAGTTAACAAAAGAGACATTCCCAGTCTCCTCAGCCTCAAAATCAGTATCGCTCGATGCGTCGGGTCGGGTGTAGATGCAGTTATCTACCCCATGTCCTCCCTCTCCATAGGTAACACACTTCATAACCTTCTCGAATTACTTCTTTCCCATCCCACTGGACTCTTTCAGCTGCTTCACATCAGTTACGATCCTCTGGATCTGAGAAGTGATGGTCTCCAGGGCCTTTGATTCAAAAGAAGGTTCTTCACCAACCTTCTTAGCTTGTCCCCTGTTAGATCTATCATAGTCAGTGTTGGCTTGCAGCTCGGCCATGTTTTTGATGATCTTCTCGGACTTGCTCGGCTTCTTTCCCATAAAGTCACTTCCTGTTGCCGCATTCAGTGAAACCCTTTCCTCGGGGGTTAAACTGTTATATAAGGTGGTGATCAAGAAACATTTCTTGTAATTGTGATGAGGGCAGTCCCTCTGATATTCCTGATATCTTTCCCAGGCGTTGTGGAGGTTCTCGTTTGGCTTTTGCATGAAGGAAGTTATCCTTTGTCTGTTCCGCACGATCTTCTTAGTTGGATAGAATTTGTTCACGAAGGCATCTGCCAATGCTCCCCATCCATTCAGAGCTTGGTGGGGCAACCCCAGATACCATGACAAAGCCTTATCTTCCAAAGAAAAGATGAAGCCCTTGCAATAGATTACCTCTTGGGGGACTCCCCGCATCTTGACGGTGTCGCATATGTTTTTGAAAGCATCCAAGTGGTGATAAGGATTGTCATTCTTAGAACTCCCTCTAAAGCTTTTATTCTGAATCATGGAGATAACAAATGGCTTCAGCTTGAAGTTGGTGGCGTTGAACTGTGGAATGATGATAGGGCATCTGGAACTGTTAGCTTTTGTGGAAGCTAACTCTCTTAGAGTCTTTTCTATTACAACCCCAATTTTTGGGATCATTTGATGAGAAATGCAATTTCTCATATTAAAGATAATTGAACAAAGAATGGTATAATTTGTTTTGAATACATGGATTTCATTTACAATAGCCTTGATGTTTGTGTTGTGGGCTTTATTGGCTATTGGGCTCAATAACAAGGAAATAACATGGAAATTCAATTAGTAAATGGATGATTGAATTTTTTAAGAAAAGAAATATGTAGAAACCTCTAGAAGGAACATCCAAAGAGGATTTCGTGGCTCTTGGGTTCCTTGGGTTCCAAGGAGTCCAAAGTTACAAAAAGAAATCAATGAGAAAAGGAAGGATTAATTAAGTATTTCTTTATTAAGAAATAAATTGAAAATAATGACAAAATGTGGAAAATGAGTGGAAAGAGGCATTTTTTTTTGTTAAGCCAGGGGTCGCTTTTATTCATCCCACACCCCTCTTGTGGGTACCATCATCCAGAAATTGCAGCTCCTGCTTATAATAGTGCAGGTAAAGAGCAATAAAAACCAGAAACATCATAACAACCTAACCAACGGCACTCTGCAAAACAATGTACGGGACTCTATGTTTCTCTAAATGAGATTTCTTGGGGAAATTTCTTGGGGAAAGAGGCATAAATGAGATTTCTTGGGGAAATTTCATATCCATGAGGTTTCTAATATTAAAAGGAATTTCACTGAGGAAAATAAAAGAGAAATAAAAAGAAATCCTCAAAAGGAGGTATTTAAATGAGAAATAAACAAGATAATGTGAAATAATGCATAATTATGCATCTAGAAGGATAATAAGTATCCTTAAAAAGTAATTTCGAAATCATAGAGTTTCTTGGGATCTAAGGAGTCCCAATAAAGAGGAAAGAAAGAGAAAATACTAAAAAGGCAAAATAAGAGGATAATGTGTTGCACTATTAATGAATTATGAGGTATTCTTCAAAAGAAAGTAATTTTGATTAAAGGAAATAGAATTTCGTGCCAACACAAGTATAAGTAAGATAATGGGAATAATCTTCGAAATTCTAACATCAAAAGGAGAAGGAATACTAAAGAGATATGAGAGAGAGAGAGAAAGGTGGTTGCTTCACAACCAAGGAAAGTAAGTTTCCTTTCAAGAATCGGACTTGAGTCCTCATGGAGGCACGCCTCAGGGCTTCATACTCACCCCTATATAAGGGGTAGAGTCTAAGACATGAGTTGAAGAGAATCCCAGGCCCTTTTCTCTCTCTCCCATCTTCCTCTTCGTTCAAACCCTAATAATGAGAGGTAATGCTATCCCCAGAGCACGAGGATCCAACAAAGGGTTTTGAGGGTAGCCTGCTACACCACGGACCCAGGGAGCGACATCGCCTTTGAGGCCATGCCCTAGAGTGGGTGCCGCAGCAGCAGCTAGGCTGCAATGACGGCCTCAAGAACATGGTTCGATGAATGATCAAGCGACCTCCTTGGCCGAGAACTAGAAGCGCCCTGCATGCGCTAGAGCACGACGGAGTCAGGGGTGCAGTTTCCGACGAGAAACATGGCCCATGGAGGAAGGAGCAACCCGCACTTGGCTACAGGCCGACGGCTAGGGCGGCAGCAAGCCGCTGGCGCGAGGAAGGAGAAGGGCGGAGAGACATTTGACGGAAATGCCCCTCTTTAGACTACACGACCAGCAACTTACTCAAGGGCAAGAAAGTAATTCAGTTATAATTTTAAGCGGGTCGCAATGCATGGGAGCTTGGCGACGTGTCAATCTCTTATTGGTCGGAAGGTAATTTACTTACTAAAATCATATCTAATTATTGGTAACTCCGATTAGGACAAGTAATATATGAATTTTGATCAGAAGAACACAAGGAATCCAATAAAAATAGTTTTATAGACTAAATCTGATCATAGTTCGAAATGTAGTATAAATTATCTTGTTTAATGAGTTAAAGATTAAGAAACCCTATTTTGATATGATTAATGTGTTTAATAGGGTTTAATGGATCTTTAGAGTTGATGTTAACCTGTTAAATGTAAAAAGGTACATTAGGTTCAAAAAGGAAGAACTTTGCACATGATTAATCTAACTTAGAGTTTATGAGCTTAAATATGCTTGAAATTGGAAAAGTACATAAAGTTATCATCTTTAATTATTTAATTAAGGAGAAACCCTTAGATTTGATGATAGATGGACTTAATAACGTTATTTGGATAATTCAAGTTGATATTAACCTGTTGTTAATAAAAGTGAAAATAAGATCTAAAAAAAAGTGATCTTTTTATATAATTGGCTTAATTTAGGGTTTAGTACATGAGTATGCATTAATGAGCTTGAAAACCCTAATTTAGATGAATATGTCTTCTAATTGGTTTAATTGTTCAAATCCATGAATAAATAAGGATATGATGATCCTAAGTCAAATTGGGTATAAAAGACTATTAAAATAGATAGTCGAGCAATTAAGGTTCATATAAATGGAAAAGAGTGTTTTAGGGTTTGTTGCCTAAAATGGATAAAGTTTGAGAAATTGATCTAAGAAACCCTAATGAATATTAATGAAACCTTCATGTGGATTAGAAACCCTAGAAAGAGAATCCAAGTCAATAAAGTAGATCCTTGATAAAGTGTGTAATAAATAAAGTACATATTCTTTTCAGGAATTATGTGATGATTGAGTTACTTGCTTGGATTTGTTGATTGGCTTGATTGTATATAAATGAAGTATATGTTGAATAATCTGCATGACTCATCAAATCAGGTATGTGGTTACGCTTATGAATAATCGCTCTAGTTTCACGATGACTCCCGAAGTTTTAATCAGTTGCTTGAAGTTAACTGTTGAATGTTTATTTAATTCATGCAACTATAAAGTGACTATGATTATCACTATAAATGTGCGTATATAACTGACTAGATCCGGGTCCACCTCTATTGCTTTGAAAAGGCTAAGAAAAAGGGGTAATCCTAGAGCAAGGCCTAGGTTACCAAGAGTTAGAAATTGGGCTACCTACATGTAGTGCCATGAGACTCATTAGCCTGCCATGAGTTAAGGAGTGGGATACTTACGAGTAGTGCCATGTGACTCAACCCTAGAAATTGGTTCACTTATAGGTGGATCATGAGGGGTTTAAAGGGGGACAACATAGAGGATAGGGTACTCTTGGATCGTGGAGTTATATCTAAAATGTAATCTTGGTTGATAAATGATTAATTGAATGATTACATTGTTAACGTATTTACATGATTATTATTTCCCCCACATACCAGCTTCAGCTGACCGACGTTTTGTTTGTCGGCGTTTTAGGTACAAGCCAAAAGGACAAATAGTAAATTGTCATATTGTGAAATACATGAAGTTAAATACAAGGAGGATTAGTTAGAGTAGAATCCTTAAGTGGATAGAAGTTTAGAGATCCAAGTTTTCAAAAAGGTATGCAAAAGTTTATTTTCTTACAGCTTTTAAGTATAGTCTGTTAAAATTTGATAATTACTCTTGGTTAATTGCCGAACCTTTGATCCGGAAGTTATGGGTGCGGCTTCGACCTCTCGGTATCCCTTAATTGGGGGTTATCGGGAGGTGGGGTCATAACAGGTCTTCCTTCTGAGTACCTGCATAGCATATAAAAATCAAGTTAGAAATATGTTATTGTCAATAAGAATTACTTATTTAGATAAATAATAATAATAATAATAAAAAGGAAAAAGAGAGCGTTGTCAAGCTTATTTCTAAGCTTGAGGCACTGGAGTGTAGTTAGTGGATTCGGGTTCGTCAACAATACCGTTTTGCCTTGTCCCCGACAACGGCGTCAAAAAGTTGACGGGCCTAAATCGCGCGTCCTAAAATTGGAGGTGGATTTGAAGTAGTCGGACTTTTAAATTTATAACCCGAAACCTTCTAGGCCCCCGCAACTTTGTTTACGGGGTCGAACACAGGGACAAGGGTGGTAGTGTTGGAAACGATGAATCGACACTTTACACTCCAGTAAGGGTAAGGAGATGATAAAGTTCCTCAAGGGAACCACAAGCTAAGATCGATAAAATAAAAGATAACTATCTCCAAATAGAGCTACGAGGCAAAAAAATAAGGTTTTAAGCATTTATCAGTTTTTACGGTTTTCACGCAATGGAAACAAAGAGGATAAAATTATTGCATTAGCAGGGAACGAAGAAGAAAGCTTCGGTAAAACAAGCGGCAGTAGAGACATCATGTACCCGTCCTCTCGAAGCGGGTACCTCTAACTAAGTATCAACACCTCTCTCAAGGCTATTGATCCTTGGTTAGAGTGGAAAGGTCACTAAAGTAGCTCCGATCCTGGGCACTCTCGTACTCCAGTATCGGACCAAACACTAGAGCCACAACACCTCTCTCGAGGATGTTGCAACAGGAAACACGATTCGGTAGCTAATCGAAACATGATCCAAGCGTACAAGCTAGAGTTCGGATG
The DNA here is from genome assembly GCA_963693085.1 of Alisma plantago-aquatica. NCBI lineage: Eukaryota > Viridiplantae > Streptophyta > Magnoliopsida > Alismatales > Alismataceae > Alisma > Alisma plantago-aquatica. The sequence goes on along the minus strand of OY856411.1, from coordinate 1,064,760,739 downwards.
CTAGACAAAACAGTCATCCATAAGAAGGTACCAAGCATAGAGCAGTAGATAATTAAAACTCTTCTAATTCCATTAGCATAAAAGGGTCTGATTACATTACATAATTAAAGAAAGTAAATGACTGAAATAAGTAAAGATAAATGTCGCCTTCTTGATATAGAAGGGAGAAAGACAGCAGCAGACTTTCCAGCCCGATACCGGGCAGGGGTCTCACCCGATACACACGTGTCAGGCGGAACACCCTCTCGGGCGAAATGCTCACGATGGGCGGATGTATCGTGCGGGGCGCCCTGGCCCGATATGATCATGTCAGGCGGCACCCTCTCGGGCGACACGCCGCGACTGGCGATGCGTATCGGGGTTCGGTATCGTGTCGGGCTGGAGTGATGCTTCCATATCGGGGTATCCTATCGGGCATCATTGTTGGCCGATATCGGCCTGCAACGGTGCCCATGGCAGACCCTAAGTGAACCATTCCCTCCCTCTCGGGATGGGGAAGTCTTCACCTAGAATCGCCCGGTACACCCTAAGGCACGACACGCGAGCTCCAAATGCTTTCCTTAGTTAGCTTTCGAGAGGTTCCGACCCATCCCATCGGAGTCTTGTAGCTGCTATTTATAGGCAGCGGTTGGAGGAATTTACGGTGCTCCGGACGCCATGTCCTTCCTTTAGCTCCATTATTATGGCCTCAAGGATGCTCGATATGCGTGTCGCCCGGCACAAAGATGTCGGGTTTTCGGTCGTCGTGACGAGTGGCGCCTACCGGTGGGTGGCCTGTATCGCGTGACATGCTTCAGCAGTCATGGCGGGTTCGGCTCCCTGTCGGGTAGACGGCGTGTCGCTCATCCGCTTCCTCTTGCGCGGCACACTCATGTCACACGACGGTGTATCGGGCTGCCCTATCGGGAAGTGAGCTTATCGACTGGCAGGTTGGTAAGGAGGATGGTGCAGGTGGAACATGTTCGTGGGCCGGGACGGGCCGTTTTACTGATAAATGTGTTAAAACCAAGGAAAAATCTGCAAAAGATGACAAAATTGAGTTAATAGTGTCGCGTGGCCTGTTTATTCAAAAACACTATAAAAAGGAGAGGAAAATAGTTTAAAAGGGCAGGTTTGATAACAAAATAAGGGCCAAAAAATCACAAAATTTGGTTTTATCAGAGGGTGCAAATCCGTCGGCGAGGGTCCAAACCTAGCTTGCTCATTGTCTCATGCACTCGCACCTTGCAAGATCGTTCAATTGTTCGAGAATCACAGAGAGCAAAGGGTGAAAGAAGAACCCTGATGTCAGACTGTTTTATTTTATATACCCTTGATCGACCACAATTGTGGTAGGACAAATTGCCACGACCGTGGGTGGGTGCTCTCCCACGGACATCGTGACTGTAGCCTAAGGCACTTAAATAAGGTACCACAACTGCGGTAGACTCCATGACTGTGGTGCTTCCAAGACAATATTAACAAAAATCAACCAACCAAAATAAGAACTTGTAATTCCCAACAAAACTTTTTGGTAGAGAGATTAATATACATACTACACTTATATCCCTACTAGGTATGGAAACCTAATACATTAAAAGATGAGAGGTACATAGCTCATAGACTAAAGTACAAGATAAAACAAATATGAATTAAAGAAAGCAACAAAAACTTGGGTTGCCTCCTAAGAAGCGCTTGTTTAAAGTCTTTAGCTTGACTTTCTCTATCATCTCTCTTCATTTTCCTTTAACTGGTGCTGGTACTTCCTCATTCATTCCACATGTTACTGGGTTGTCTTCACCCAAACTTAGTTATGTCCTTCTTACAAAAGCTTCGTCTTCATAATATTTTATCACCCTCTGTCCATTCACCTTGAAGGTTCCTGTCTTGTCTCTGGCTATCTCTATCACCCCTGATGGGTATATTTTTATGACAGAAAAAGGGCCTGACCACCTTATTCTCAACTTTCTGAGAAATAACATGATACTTGAGTTGAATAAAAGGACCTTGTCTCCTTCATGAACATCTTTGTTCTTGATATGGGTGTCATGCCATACCTTTGTTCTCTACTTATAAATCCTTGCGTTCTCATAAGCATGCAGTCTCAACTCTTCAAGTTCCTAGAGTTGAAGGAATCTTTTTTGCCCAACCTTATTGAGGTCCATGTTAAAAAATTTGATAGTCCATAGGGCTTTGTGCTTCAGTTCAACAGGTAGATGAAAGGGCTTTCCATAAATGAACTAGTAGGGTGTCGTACCTATAGGTGTCTTATATGTTGTGCGGTAAACCCAAAGTGCATCGTCAAGTTTCATGGACCAATCCTTTCTCGTAAGACTAACAATCTTCTCTAGTATCTATTTAATCTGCATGTTTGATACTTCGACCTGCCCCCAATGTTTGGGGGTGATATGGCGTTGCAACCTTATATTTTACCCCATACTTTCTCAACATAGCTTCAAATTGTCTTTCACTTAAATGTGACCCTATGTCGCTTATAATGGTGTATGGTACTCCGAATCATGGAAAGATAGTTTCCTCAAATAGCTTAATGACTGCCTTGGAGTCGTAGGTTTGGGTGGCAACAACCTCAACCCATTTGGAGACGTAGTCAATAGCAACAAGCATTAATTGGATCCCCTTTGATGATGAAAAAGGTCCCATGTAATCGATCCCCCATACATAGAAGATTTTTACTTCCACCCAATCTTCCATTGGCATCTCATTTCTTCTGCAGATGTTTCCTGTAAGCTGACATTCCTTACATGTTTTAACAAATGACGCATCATCCTTGAAAAGAGTTGGTCAATAAAATCTTGATTGCAAAACTTTGGCTGCTATCTTTTCTCCTCTGTGGTGTCCCCCGTAAGGTGAAGAATGGCATTCCTTTAGGATTAAGGGTACTTCTTCTTCTGGTATGCATCGACGATATAAGTTGTCAGAGCACCTTTTGCACAACAGTGGGTCATCCCAATAGTAATTTTTCATCTTAGAGAATAACTTCTTCTTATTATTATATGTGATCTCTGATGGAAGTTGTCCACACGCTAGATAATTAAAAAGGTATGTGAACCAAGGAAGGCTCTGCTCTTTCGATTGAGCCATAAAAAGAGCTTCATCGGCATAGTTGTCGTTCACTGGAAATTGATTTTCTTCATCAAAAATTATCCTTGATAGGTAATCTACAACCACATTTTCTTTCCCCTTTTTGTTAATGATCTCGTGGTCGAACTCTTGCAATAACAAAGCCCATTACAAAAGTCTCAGCTTTATGTCCTTCTTTTGCATAAGATATTTTATGGTCCCATATATGATGTGAACTTATCAAAAGCAAACATGATAGCCAGCATATCTTTTTTAGTTGTGGTATAGTTTACTTGGGCTTCGTCTAAGGTTCTTCTTGCATAGAAAATCACATGGTGTCTCTTATCTTTCTTTTGTCCAAGGACAACCCCGATGGAGAAATCACTGACATCGCACATGATTTTGAAAGGTAGCTCCCAATCTAGTGCTTGTAGAATTAGTTTTGTCGTTAACGCACATTTAAGGGTATTGAAGTCATCTAGACATTCACTAGTGAATTCAAACTCAACATCATTAATTAAGAGATTCAAAAGGAGTTTGGCGATCTTGGGGAAGTCTTTTATGAATCTCCTATAATATCCTACATGCCTGAAGAAACTTCGTACTCCTATGACCGACTTTGGTGGTGGGAGTTTGAATATGGCTTTGATATTACTTAAGTCCATTTCAATTCCTTTCTTAGAAACCTTATGGCCTAAGACGATACCATATTGGACCGCAAAATGGCATTTCTCCCATTTCAGGACAAGATGTTTTTCTTCACAGCGCTGCAGCACTAAAGATAGGTTTCTTAGAAATGCTTCAAAATATATTCCATATACAAAGAAGTCGTCCATGAAGACTTCTACTATGTTTTCCAAAAAGTCTAAAAATATAGATATCATACAACGCTAGAAAGTCGTTGGTACGTTACACAAACCGAACGACATCCTTCTTAAGGCATAAGTGCCATAGATGCAGGTGAAATTTGTCTTTTCTTGATCATCGGGATGAATCAGTACTTTATATAATCTTGAATACCCGTCCAAAAAATGGAAGTAGTCATGGTGAACTGGTCTTTCTAGGACTTGGTCTATGAATGGCAGAGGGAATTGATCCTTTTTGGTAGCAGTATTTAGCTTGTGATAGTCAATGCACATATGCCATCTTGTTACCGTCCTTATTGCCACTTCATCTCCATCCTCTCCTCATATCACTGTCATTCCACCCTTCTTAGGCACCACATGGATGGGGCTAACCCAATTGCTATCACTTATCGGGTAGATGATCCCAACATCTCACAACTTTATAACTTCCTTCTTTATGACTTCCTTTAGCATTTGGTTTAGCTTCCTCTGTGGCTGAGCTAAAGGCTTAGTTGTTTGTTTGAGACGAATTATGTTCATGCATAGGGTAGGGTTGAGACCTTTGATGTCTTCTATAGAATATCCTATAGCCTTTATAGGCAACATAAGCTCCTTTAGCAACCTTTCCAGTTGGTCATCCGTTGCATTAATGGTCGGTGGATTTCTCTCTTATTTGTCCAACAATTCATATTTCAGCCCCTCTGGAAGTGGTTTTAATTATGGGTTTGGCTTTGGTGCTCTCTTCTCCTTAGTGTTTTCTCAAGAAAAGCATACTTTATGGTCTCGAATATCTCTTCATCATCATTGAATTCCTTTTCAGGTTGATTCAGGTAGTCTAAGATCTCTACAACCTCTCGGCCTTCCATTGTAGGGTCTTGACTATTCAAGGCTCACATGAGGGGATCAACAATTGCCTTTTTCGTTTTTACCTATTCACAATATTGATTGTAGATATCCATGAAGTAGACTGACTCAGAGAGGGAAGGTCCCCTCATGCCATCTTGTACCTGAAAATCAAGATGATTACCCCCTACACGCAAGGTAGTGACTCCTTCTGCTACATCTATTAAGGATCTTCCAGTTGCAAGGAAAGGCCTCCCAAATATCATTAGGAATTTAGAGTCATCGACTGTGTCTATCACTACTATATCATACGGTATGAAGAATTGTCTGACCCGTATCAAAACATATTCAACTAGTCCTACAGGTCTTGTAAATGAGTGGTTAGCCAACTCAATTCTCATTTCTGTCTTCACCATGTCCGTCAGCTCGAGCCTTTGATCTAGAGAAGGGTATTAGACTAATTCTCACTCCTTAACCGACTAGCCCCTTCCTCTCCACATTGTCTCTGATATAGAAGTGTATGTTGAATGCCCCGGGATCCCTCTTCTTGGTTGGTAACTCAGCCTGAATAAAGTCGCTTGACAATTTTTCCAATTGAACGGTCTCGAGATGGTCTCCTCTCCTTCTCTTCATGTTCAGGTCCATAAAGAATTTTGCATATGTCGACATTTCTTCAATAGCATCAAGAAATGGGACATCTAAGTTTAGCTTATTTACGGCTTCCATAAACTTTTTGTACCTCATCTTCAAATGTGCCTTGATTAGTTTGTAGGGAAAAGGAACTCTTGGGAGATAGGTATTTCTCTTTGAAAGGACTTCTCCTATAGGATCCAAGTTCTTTCCTCTTCCTCCTTCTTCTTTTCATCATTCCCTTCTTCTCTGCCACTTACAGCTGGTTCTTTTCCTTTGGATTCTTCTGTTGCTTTCTCATTTTCAGATTGTTGATTAGTATGGCTTCCTCTTTCTTTGGTGATGTTAGTGTTAGGATATTCCAATATTCCCCCAGATCAGAGAGTGGCCATTTTTGTAGTCTCTATATTTTATGGGATCTTCCCCGATGGGTTTTTCATAAGTTCAGCCAGTTGTGCAAGCTGTTGATCAATCTGCCTTTGGTGAGTTTGCATATCCTCCATTTGAGTTAGCATTGTAGGTAACACTCCTGAATTGGTGATAGTACTTTGAGCAAGTTGATCTTTTATCGAATCTTACCTTTTCACAAAGTCAAATAGTTGAGCAATCATGTCAGTTTGGTTGCTTTCTTTGGCTTGGCTTGGCCCTTGGACTTGTCCTTGGCCTTGTCAACTCACATATTTGTTCTGACTCTAGTAGGTGCTCTTGTTCATCTTATAGTTAGTATTTCTAGTGTATTGAGTCGGCCCTCCTTTCTTCTCAAATATTGGAGGAGATTTAGAAAAATTACTTAGTTGATGGGTGTTTTCCACAACTTCTTTGTTCTCGTAGTTAAACCTAGGATGATCTTGTCGTTTGAATTAACATAAGAGACATTCTCTGTTTCTTCTTCACTTTCACTTTGTTTGCTCTCCTCTGGCCGGGTATAGATACATTTCTCAATTCCATGCCCTCCTTCTCCGCATGTAATGCATTTCATGACTTTATGTGTGTATTTCTTTCCCTTGCCCCCAGTATCTTTTAACTATTTGACATTGGTGAAAATTTTCTGAATCTGAGATGTAATAGTCTCTAGGGCCTTGGCTTTGATTGATGGTCCTTCATATCCTTCTTTCTTGACTAATCCTTGATTGTTTCTGTCATAATCCATGTCTGCTTGCAGTGCCACCATGTTATCGATTGTCTTCATGGTTCTGCTCCATTTCTTACCAAGAAAGTCACTTCCGGCAGCTACATTCAGCGAAGTTCTTTCGATGGGAGTGTTAGCCCATTGTAAAATGTGGTCACTAGGAATCCCTTACGGTATTTGTGAAGAGGGAAATCTCTCTAGTACTCTTGAAAGCATTCGCACACCTCATGAAGGTTCTCTCCCAATTTTTGCGTGAAAGAAGTAATCTTTTGCATATTACAGATAGTTCTTAGTAGGATAAAATTTAGTGACAAAGGCATCTGCAAGGGGTCTCCATCCATCTATAGATTGGTGGGGCAAATTGAGGTACCAAGATAGAGCTTTATCTTCAAGGAATAAATTGAATCCTTTGCAATATATCACTTCTTGAGGAACTCCCATCATCTTAATGGTATCGCAGATGTTTTTGAAGATATCAAGATGACAATACTGATTTTTGCTCCTTGAATTTACATGGAAGGGTTTGTTCTGGATCACCGAGATAACAACCAGTTTCAATTCAAAGTTTGTTGCATTGAAGTGCAGGATGATAATTCGACATATGGATTCCTTGTCTCTAGGTGCCGCCAACTCTCTAAGAGTTTTTCCTTCTTCATCTTCTTCACTCTAGCTGTTCTAGTCATCATGTTCAAGTTCATTGTCATGGTAATGTCTATGATGCCTTCTGCAATGATGGTGATGTCATTCTTCCTCACATCATTCTTCCTCATGCTGACGACCATCTGAGTGACGATCATCTCTATTTCTGTCTGTCTCATTCGGTGGTGGGTCATGTTGAACTATTGCATTTTGATCATCCCCAGTAAGACTGCCATCCACAGGAGGTGGCATGGTGACGTGAGGTTAAGGTGAAAAATCGAACGGATCTACTCTACTATGGGTTCTCTGAATAGATCGCACAGTCGAGTTAGGAAACTAGACGTGTTAAAACAAACTATTCGTCATAATCGTAGGGTAGCAGATTTAAAACTTGTGTGTAGTCAAGCTTATCACTAAGCTTGAGGCACGAGAGTATAGTGAGTGGACTCAAGTTCTTAATAGTGTCATTTTGCCTTGTCCCCGACAATGGTGCCAAAAAGTTGACCGACCTACATCACATGTCCAAAATGGAGCGGATCTAGAGTAGTCAGACTTTTAAGATTATAACCCAACACTCAAGCCCCCACAACTATTATACGAGGTCTAATATAGTAATTGGGGTCAAACCACAGGGATAAGGTCGGTAGGTGTTAAGCATTAGGGTCTCACACTCCTACACTCTGGGTGAATAGATGGGTTTCAAAAGGTTGTTCCCTAAGGAACTATGGTACTCTAGTTAAAATAAAGAGAGATAAAGGAAAGAAAAATAATAACGAGAGAAAAATGATTATGAGCAGTAGGAAATAAAAATATGGAAGGAAACTTGGATCAGGTTTCAGATACTAAGATCTCTCACCAACATACAAAACTCACACCCCTTCATATACTCCTATCAAGATTACAAGCAGTCATCAAAATGTTTATTCCCTCCTTTCTTGAGATAAGGATAGATCTAGGATCTAAGGTAGCCTCTCTCTCGAGATAACCACCCTACAACCACAAAACAAACCATATGACCATTAGCCTTATCATTCCAACACTTTCATGCATTCATACTACTCAATAACACTAGATAAGGAAGGTACTACTCTTTCAAGGTACTAACAATCAAACATCACAAGATGGTAGCTAAGCATACAAGTGAAGCATTAAGAATAAGCGTATGGAGAAAATCTTGATAAGAGCATATCTATATTCAAAGGGGAGCAAGAATATAAATGTTGGGAGAGCCTTAGTGGCTACTCCCAAACCAAGTTAGATGTTTAGCCACACACGTTGACAGACAGCATAACGACGTTACAAAATGATAGATACATCAACTACCACAAAGAGGGGGGTACAACATAAAGAAGATTATAGATCTAGATAGAGAGTGAAGATGGCAATGCACCAATATACTCATTTGAATATAGAACTAGAATGGGCGATGGGAAGGCTTCTCCTTCCTTCAAAGAAGAGGGTGGTCAGTCTTCTCTCTCCTCCAACTTCCTCCTTCAGAGATCTTAGACTGATGGATGTAAGTGACAATGCAATTTGGCAGCACTTTGTGGTCCTTGATGATCTGATGATGTGACAAGTCGAGGTGGGTGGCCTATTGATAGGTGTTGGCCACCGAATTAAACATCTGGGCTACGGTCGAGGTAGGGCCTCATTCGAGGTAGGACCCCGTTCGAGACTTGGATGTAGGCCACGGTCGAGGCATGACCTCAGTCACGGCTTGGTCATGGTTGAGATTCCCAAATGATTGAGGTGTGTAGTTGTAGGCTGCGGTCAAGAGGGAAGTCCCAATCACGGTTGGACCTCAGTCATGGGAAGGCCTTGGTCGCGGAGCATAGAGATGGTGATGAGGGGCTTCAACCACGGTAGGGCCCTTAGTGGACAATGTAGCCGTGGTCGAGGTGTTAGCCGTGACCATGTCTTGGCATGACCCTGCAAAGGTGAAAGATGTGTGCAATTGAGATTTTTGACATAAAGTACTAAAATAAGTAGAAAAAGTCTATAAAAGGTATGCTAGGAAAAACATAAAACATATGCAAAAACTGCCTAAAATGAGATATTATTCTAGCATATGTGAATATTCCACATGTTGATGAGGAATAACATCTCAATATTATGTGTATTGAGAATTGGGAAGGAAAACACCTTCATCAATGAAGGATTAGGTGAAACATCCCAAATGATAGGGATAGAGATATATATAGATAGTTCTTGAAAGTTTCATAACCAAAGTATGAGCACATATAATAGCAATACGTTGAAAGAGTTCAACACAAAGGATTCAATGAGAGAGAAATTGGATTATGCTCTCATGAACCCTAAGTTCCAATTCTTGTAAAGAATGGAAAGACATGAGTAAGATGCCATGGACACAAGCAATGGATCTAACATGTATGCTATATAAATGTATTCATCCCATAGTCTTGTATGTAATGGACATGACAAGATTGTATTAGTTTCCAATGAAGTTCATTGGAATGTCATTAAAGACATCCATTAGTACTTGTGAAGCACTAAAGGATAAGTTTCTAGAAATAGCAATGAATAAGAGTTGGGTATAAAGGTTTACACCGATGCAAGCTTTCATAATGACAAGCGTAAGGAGGCGAGACTGCCCCTTACTAAAATTTAATGGATACAGCATCCATCTATTTTTCAAAGAACTTAGATAATGAAGGATGCATGCATAATAATTCCATTTAAATAAGCATGATTCAGATACAAAAATGTCAATAGTAGCTGCGGAAAGAAAAGACTAAGTTATTACATGGCTTTGATCCAAGTTCACTACATGAGTTTCATAAAACATAAACTAGAAAAGAAAACTACATGATCTAGCAGTATCAACCTAGACATCTCAGCAAAGCCTCCTTGAATCTACTCCTGGGTTGGTCCATCATGGTCTTGTTCCACACCTTGTCTTAGGCCCGGGTGGTTGGGAATCACCGATCAAGAGGAGAAAACAAGGTATGTGTCAAATAAGGAACAAGAATAAGAATAAGAACAACAAAGATAATAAAGGTATAGAATATCCAAGAAATAAGGAGGGTTAAAAGTATGAGGCATATAACAAATAAGATTCTTGCCATAACAAATTATAAGAAGATTTTACGTTCATGATTAAAAGTATGACTACATTAACTAAGTAGGGTTGAGGAACCTATCAAACCTCAACCAATAGGTAAGGGGAGAGTAACACATTCCTAGTCACCTACAAATATTTATTTATGGGGGAGAGTAAACACATTCCCCAGAGCAAAATAACACATGCCCAAACTATGGGTGGTTGTACATAAGTACCACTTCATTAGCTAATAAGTCAAACAAATAATCATGGTCTAATAAGTAATATGAAAAGTTTAGGAAACAAATAATAGTAACATGGAAAGTGGGGTCCAAGACCAACACAATGATAGTTTTAGCAAGAATGAAGGCAATTATATCAAAATAAGCAATAATAGGAACACATGTTTTGATCTTGGAATTTTCTAATTTGGTGAAAAATGTATTGAAAACTTAATTTTAGGCCTTTTTGGAAAACCTCATATTTTGATCATAACCAAATGATTCCTTATGTTTTTCTAATCAAGAAAACATATTGATTTGTTTTCTTTGGAGATTACATGAATTAGTTACATTTTAGGGATTTTCATGTATTTTATTAGATTCTCAAAAAATAAACCTTAGAAAATGTTGGAATCAAACTCTAGAAATATTATTAGAAATATCTCATTTTTTTATTCCAAAACATATTTTTATAAAAATTTTGGACAAGTAGAGAAAAAGTTATGATTTTTACAATTTTGACCAATAAGAACATTTGGAAAAGCCAAATAAGCAAGAAAAACTCACGAGAGAGGGAGAAAGAGCGGGGATGGGATGACTTGGCCCAATTGGAGGCAGCCACATCACGTGTCAACAGCTCGGTTAACTCACATTAAAAAAAGGGTGAAAAGACCATAATGCCCCTCACAAGAAAAGCAAAGAATGAAGAAAAATTGGATGGTAGAACTGAGAAATCATCGAGGATTTTACTCCTCCTCTCATGCCCAACCATTAGTGCTCGAAGAAGTAGGCATGGAGCTCGAGATATTTGGGCGAAACCAAAAAACTCAATGATTTGATGAAACAAAGGCAAGGAAAGAAAGAGGGAGAGCAGACGAACTCACCGCACATCCCAATTGAGATGTCAATTTTGGCGTGGTCCAGAGAGGAGCTCCGCAAGTTAAAAACTAATCAACCAATCATTATGGTCAAACTAACTTTTTGTGAGGAAATTGATAGAAGAGGAAGATCAAAAAGTGCCTAAGGATCATCGGCGTAGAGGTACTTATAGGTGTGGGTTGAGTTTTAGGGAAAAGGTCAGTTGGACGAGGTTCCTTGGTGACCAAGAATTGGGTGTTTCTTGAATTCTTAACAAAATGATGCAAATAATAGATCATTATGTGAGGGATCTAATTTGAAACATGTTGGCGAAAGAATAGTGTGAAAAGATGAAAAAACGAGTGAGAAATTTTGTATTTGAAAAAGACCCAATCCCGACGCTTGTTTTCTGCTCAGACATGAGCTAGAAGAAGATCCACGAGTGATGGGTCATGATCCAATGGTCCATATTGCATACACGTAAAAACTAGTTGTGCGACATATAATTCGGTTACCAAATCTGAGTCAGACAATAGTGATACATTTAACTATTTCTCTTTTTCTCTCTCCTCCAATGATGGTTCAAACAAACTCCAAATTAAATGAAAATTGATACCTAAAATAATTAGTATGTGTGGAATCCAATTTTGGCATTAGTTTTCAATTTTGGAGACCTGAGTATTTTATTTAATTCTTTTGAAGTAAACCATAGTTTCTCTTTCCTATCTTATTAGAGACATCTAGAAATCATCAATGAATGTGAAACTTCACCCTCAAGAAAACTTGAACTTGTAAAACACAACTTTTCCATGAATTTTATCTCTTGAGATTATTTTACACATTGTTTAATATTTTGGGCTTTTACATACTTTTTCACTCCTAATATACACATGAACATTAAAGATTATCCAAATTAGTTGAAAATTTACCCATAGGGTGATCTTAGAGTTTATATTACAAATATGAGATTAGTTTCCTCTTTTGGAGTCATTTAGTGACTTGTTTCATATTTTGGGATTTACTCCTATTTTCTTTTCCAAATTGAATTAAAATATTTATTGTAATAAAAATAAACAGAAGCATGGCACAAAAATTAATTGAGACCCAAGGAATTCAGATCTAAAGTATTTTTTATCCAATGAGCCTTATTTTTTGAGTTTTATTCTTCTTTTACATTATTATCACTATTTGTCAACTTAAATTATTTAATGCCACAGTATTATGTTTAAAGCTTTATTATTTATTTTGTTTTCTCTTCCTTTCTCCATAAGGCTAAGGGAAGTTATAGAACGAAATTATTTTATCAACATGTCACTTAAGTGGACCCTGATTGAAATACTAACTGAGGTATTTGTGCATAAACCCATACATTGGCATGAATAGTGATCAAATATACACTAAACGAATAATGCTTTCCTCAAATCAACATCAAGGCCAAAAGGAATAAAAAGGATACCAAACTTAGGGAAAAGGGCTAGATTAAGAATATACCTAGATTTCAGTTCATTTCAACAAGAAAGTGATCGCAATATAAAATGTGTTTATTTTAAAGAAAAGAGTTGTAAGTTGGAAGGGTTCTGAACTACATGTCATTAATTTCATTCTACAATAGAAGTTGAGTATCCTAGTGTTATGAACATAGGAGTGGATACTATATGGATCTAGAAGTTCATATGGATGAACTAAAAGATGTTCCAATCATTGATAATACAATAGAGATATTGTGACAATAATGGAGCTACTATTTAGTCAAGGATTCTTAGAAACCATACTATGACAATTTTATCTCATAGTGAAGAGATGAGAAACATGCAATATACAAACGATTGGCAAAGTATTGATAACCCATTGGATTAGCAATTGCATAGATGAAACATGATGGACATGTTGAAGTCACTAAGAATGAGATTCATGGGTGATTGGCTCTAAGTGCAAGTGGGAGTCTATTGGTATTGTATACCCACAGAGCCAATCATATGATGTCTGACATGGCATTTACATAAAGTTTTTTATTAATAATTACAAAGGCAAGCTTCCAATTCGTTATGTTTCACTTAGTTATTAGATAGTGAGGAAGCACAATGAAGGTCTAAAGAATGACAATACTCAATGACATATGTCTTCAAGTACAAGACTTGAACAATGAGATCATACATATGCTAAGAGTATGTACATTCTTATAATGTCCCTAGTTAGTTGTTATTGTGAAAGGTGGATAGAATCCAGTAGTACTAAAGACTAGAGTGTAGGTTAGTCGATGATAGAATCTCATTAGTCATGATATGTGACATCAAATCAAGCACACAAATACTTGTTCAGGAATAGGGTATCAGAGAGACCCACCTTGAGAATGACACATGGAACCATCATAGGTGGTCATAGTCATCTCTCATAGTGAAGGTGGTGATTGTGGTTATTAGACCTAAAGTCACTACACTCATCACATATCATTCGGTATACTTGACATCATCAAACATAGTCCTGAATAAGGATTATCAAAAAGTTGATGATTGTGTAACTGTGACAGATGGGGATTGACCGTGAGTGATGTAGATGGGATTTTCCCCTCCTATTGGAGTTTGATATCATATCCACTTGATAACTGAGATTAAGAAACACATGAGTATGCACATGTGAATTAATATTTGACATTGAGGTCACATACGTCTTAGACAGTCTGATCTAGTTCAAGGAACATGGATTGAACATTGAGAGGATGACCTTTCCATGCCTTGAGTTTGTTCTGTATATCAGAGACAAAGGAATTATACAATAATTATAACACCTTACACATATTGTAGGCTGAAGTTGTTCTTTAACTATCCATTCACTTGGGTGGAACTGATGCGTGACTAGGCACTGCTCTTATCTTGTGATGTCATAAGCTAGTTATGGATATTCACTGCCAATGTGATATGGGACCTATAGGGTCACACACATAGGAACTCATCTAGAAGAGGAGTTTAGTCATGAATGATGATTGGATTGATTACTAAAGTGTTTAGGTATTCAATTCAAGCAAGAAATTAGTTGACCGATCTCCCAACCAATCGGTTCATGCGATGAGATGACCATTTGGAGTATCAGGTTGATTAGAAAATTAAATTTGCTGAATTATACAGGAATCAGGGCACCAACCGATCAACTCACTAAGTGAACCGATTGGCTCAGGTTGAGACGACCAGTTCACCTAGTGAACCGATCAACTCAGTCATGTAAACCAAAGCCTCTGGTGATTTTCCTGATTCGTGAGAATAGTTGGTCATTTCACTTGCTCAATTTGATTTATGCAAGGAATTAATGTTGATTTAGATTTTCCAATTCATATGAGATTGGGAAACATGGAAAAGTGACTGGTTCATGCTGCAAACCGATCTGCTTGTGTGTGAACTGACCGGTTTGATTGCCAGCTGACTAGTTCGGCACTCACAGATTGTGAAAATTCATGATCTTCCGGTCCCTTCCACTCCTACATAGATTGGGAACCCAGACCCTAACTCCTACTATAAATAGAAGGGTATTGGGGGCTTCCCAGAACACAACTCAATTTGCTTTGACATTTATTATCCTCTTTGGTGGTGATAACCAATAGAGAGGTCGAGCAAGTCCTACCTACTAAAGGAGGGATACCAAGGGAGAAACAATTGTAGGAGAGCAAGTTGGTGACTAGTACACCAATGGGAGGGACAAGCCCTTTTTGTTTGTTCTACCAGAACAACATGAATTCAAGTTGGTCCGCATGGACTTATCTAGAGGCAAGGTGGCCTTTGTCCATCATTAGGAGGGAAGCATTATCCTACAATCTGTAGTGCGACCGCAGGACCTACTGCAGATGTTGTTTGAGTCTGTCATTCGTGGTGAAGATCAAGAGCTTCATAGACACCATTCAAGAGAAACTAGAAGACATTCACACTACAATGTGTTGTAGTCACTGGATTTGCTCCAGGACCATGTATGAACTCATTAAAACCATCCTTCCCAATACATAGTAGTTGATGTGATCTTATTGTTCATGTGAATACAACAATAAAAAATTTGTTTCTTCTACCTATTTTGTGCCTATATTTACCAAAAATCATCACAGTGACACATAATCACCATTATGATTCATTTTGTTTACTGCATAACTACAAATCTAATGTATATAATGGAATGGAAACTTACTCACACAAGATCTCATTTGATGTTGATTCTTGTTCATCATATCTTTTGAAGATTGTAGATTTGGAGTCCATAAATATGGACTACTGTCGTCCTTTGCATATGGGTTTGGGCTCCAGTTATTGGATGAAAACTATAGGGTCTACTGGAATTTGTTAGTAGTGATCTAAGAATCTTGGATATCCAGTTCATATGTTCTTAGAGACTCATCTTCGGTTCTAGACGGTGGTGGGTGTAGTACGACATTGGTATGAATATGTGATAGGATTTCATATTGCTATGTTTCAGTAGTGAGAACTTGGTTATTAAGGTAGAGGAATTGCATTGAGAAGAGAGGGGCCAATATATGTTAAATAGAAGGTGCATTTAAAAGACAACTATGTGTCTAGGACCTTGGAAAGAATTAATTACATTCTAGATTTGACATATGAGAAGAGGAAGATGAGGGAGTTACATATTTTAAGAAGATGACTATGACTTAATAAATAATATAAATAAGGGAAATGAATGTGAAATGTCATGGTAACGATATATTTTAAATAGTTAAAACTTTAGTCAGATTTTAAATGGAACCTTTTCTTTTAATTTCTAGTTATCCACAATAGGAAACGTCCCAAGTTGTTTCATTATTTTAGTAATATAATAATGTAGTAAGAATAGGTATGATGTCTCTATTAGAAATTTAGGATGAAGAATATCTATAACTTAGGAATATTAATCCAAGCATTGATACATAAACTAAAATACTATGATCCACACATAATTATATAATTCAAATATTAAAAAAAATTCCTTTTATTTAGGATTATCAAAATTTCAAGAATTCATCTCATATAAGATGTAATTTACTACACAAAGTATTTCTTGATTTATAACATTTGTGTGTTCCTGATAATTGAGGGAAGTATACATTTTTTAGAGAAGAGGAGGATAAGAAGGGAAGGAGAGGCATATATAAAGAGGGGAAAAACATTGAAGAGTGGGGGAGGGGAGAATAGAAACCACCAATGACAGCTAAATGTAAATACAATGAAGTTAAATTGAGAAACACAAATAGTTAAATGAATGGGTAAATGGAGTATGATTGAGACCAAAGCTTAGGTAATAGCATATTAGACCGAGGAGTGTTCTGTAAAATTATTAGCTAATTATTTTGGAAAAAATTAGACAATTAGTTAATATAGTGCTTAATTAGGCATTTTATGGCTTTAAAGGAGTATAACAGTCTACCCACTCTCTAATAGTATACCAAAAGGAGATATTCAAGGTGTATTACCCAAATTAGTTGTATTTAAGGCATTCTAAATTGTTTTAGCAGTTAAGAAAATTTAAATGTCGAGATTTATTAAGAGAGTATAAGTGAGTTGTGAAAAACTAAGATTGTATTGAACGAAATGTAATGGGATTAGATGAGTACAAGAGTGGACATCCCTACCATATATATAGGAGCAAGGGAGAAACCCTAGACTTGTGTCCCAAGTAATCTAAATGGGCGAAGACATTAAAGGCCCACTAACTAATTAACCGATTAACTAAATAGGCTAATATAGACTCTCTAACATGAGTCATTGCTTACATTCTTAATTATCTATGGATATTTTGACTAATAAAATTGAGGAGAGAACATATTATACATTATGTCATCTAAAGAAATTGGTATGTTGGAATATTGCAATATTTAAGACTCTTTTTTTTTAGGAATCTCTTCGGAGGTAGTTTTATTCATCCCGCTCTCTAATGTCAGGGAAGATCCATAGATTACAAGTTGTACCTACTGGAAACTTAAATTTGGTAGGATTCCTACCATTACAGGGGAAAGAGAGGAGGGGTTGACCCAGAGGTTTAGAATCTATAGCTCTTCCAGTTCTGGAGATTAGTGTATCTATCATATCTGCCTAGTAGATGAAATTGGAAATCCCACATGTGATCTTTTTGGGACTGCTGTTGCAACCATGGGGATGTTGAGTACTGCTGCATATGTATTGACTATGGATATGTTTGGACCTATTGTTGATAATGTAGGTGGCATTGTTGAGATGAGTTAGTAGGTAAATTATTTGCCCTTATTATTTTCTTCTTTACACTAAACAAGCCCTTATTATTTGTTGCTTTACACTAAAGAAGCACCTTCAGCATGATTTTTTTGTTTAACCATCTAGAACAAGGATACATGTATTTTTTGTTTAACTTTTTGCTTTGGACTTAGGTTGAGGCTTTGGACTTAGCTATCACCTTGCTTCTATGATTCCTGAACACAACAGCCAACTACACCTTTTGTGGTGGTTTCTATCTAAGTCGTCCACCAAGTGTAGAGCTGCACTGTTGACCTTCATTACAGTAGTTTCCTCAGTGTCAGCAAGTAAATTGTGGGTGTCCAAAACCCAGGCTCGAATGGCAGGTGTGTTAATCACTTTGTTCTTTAGTGTTTGTACTTCTAGGGTACTGTCCAATGTTAGGATGACCCTGGGGCTATGATTAAGTTTGCAGGCTTCAGCTGCAAGGTGAAGTGCTCTAGATTCAACTTCAAGTATTGACTGTACTTTGATCTTCCTCGCACATCCCCCTAGCCACTGTCCATTGTGGTCGATTGCCACTACCGCTATGGATGTAATGTTTTCATGCACGCAAAAATCCCTCATCCATATAATACTTCTTTCTTCATTCATAGGGATTTCGCATTCTATACCTACTTCTTCTTTGTATTCTTGTTCTTTGCTTTTCCAGGCCTGAACATCTGAGTTATGAAGGAAGGTGATTTGTATTTCTGTCGACTAAGTTGGATAGTCATTTTTTTGAAGACCTCTGAGTTCCTTACTTTCCAAATTGTCTAGTAGGTGATCATGAACATGGACTGGGTGTTCATGTCTTCCTTCAACGTTGTTGCGATCTAGTTCCTTGAATTCATAATCGAACCTGTCAGGGGTATGTTTTGAAGCTTTGTTGTGAGCCACACTACCGCTGCGTGCAGGCAGTCCCTTAGAGCATGCAGAGTAGATTCCTCATTTCTGCCACATCTTGGGCATATGGTCGAGTTGGTGAAAGTGTGTTGTTTCCTCTTAACATTGGTCATGATAGCATCATGTGCAGTAATACATAAGAAGGTTTGGATTTTGGAAGGGGCCTTGATATTCTATATCTTTAAGCACACATCATTGGGTTGATCGGTATCTTCATAGTGGATTAAGTCATAAGCCTTGCTTGTTCAGAATTTGCCTCTAGTGTCGTGTTTCTAGCTCCATAGATCCTTGCCTTTATTGCGGTTAGGAATAGGTAAACTAGTGATGTTCTTCACATAAGTTTGTGGCAGGTAGTTTTCCAAGAAATCGATGTCCCAAGCATCATTTAGATTTACTAGACTTGAACGTTCTAAATCTTTCACTTCTTCATCAATGGGTCTAGTACAGGTGTCTGCAAGTTTTCCTACTTCTGGTACCCAGTTATCATACTAGATTGAGGGATCCATGCCATTACCAATGGTTCTTGTACAGTTTGAGATGATGAATTCTTTTCCAGAGTAAAGGGATTTCCAGAAAGGAGTTGCTCAGCAGCCTCCACTTTGTCGATAGTTTTTGTATTTATTCAGTAGACCCTCCCTCCAAAGTGAAGGTTTGGCATTGAGAAAATCCCAAGTATTCTTCCACATAATGGTGGCTTTGTTCCAATTAGACATGGATTTGATACCAAGCCCTCCCTTGTCCATACTCGTACACACATGTCACCATGCAACTAGGGAAATAGGTTTTTCTTTGTGTCCCCATCCCCATATGAAGTTTTGGATGATTTTATCCAACTTTTTACAGATTGATACATGAATGTTTGTTGTTTGCATAGTATAGGTGGGCATGGAAGTGAGTATAGCTTTAGCTAGGCAAATCCTACCTGTAAGAGATAGTGTCTTGGCCGCCCAACTATTAACCTTTGAGGTAATGTTGTTCACTAGATATGCATAAGTATCCTTGTGAACTCTTTTGTGTAAGAGAGATAAACCAAGGTACTTCCCCAAATCAGCTGTCTCGGCTATGCCACTAACTGAGCAAATTTGTGTACGCAGAGCGCGAGAAACGGATCTTGAGAAGAAGATCTTTGATTTTTCAATGGAAATTTTTTGACCAGAGGATGACTGGAATAGTTGGAAGCACATGTTTATGTTCGCCATCTACTCCATGGAGGTGTGTGAAAAGATGATAATGTCATCGGCAAATATAATGTGAGAGATGGTCGGGCCTTTCTGGGACATCTTTACTGGTTTCCAACTTTGATTCTCCATAGATTTTTTAATAAGTTCAGTGAGCCTTTCCATACAGAGAACGAAGAGGTATGGGGAGAGGGGGTCTCCCTGTCTAAGACCTCTGGAAGCTTTGAAGGATGTTAGTGATTCGCCATTCAACATGATACTAGTCTGACCTACGTGGAGGGAATTCATGATGTATTGATGGATGTTTCTTTGCTAGGCCATGTGGTTTAGGGTGTCTTCGATAAAATCCCAATAGAGCTTGTCATAAGCTTTGGATAGATCAAATTTGATTTCCATGTAAGGTCCACTGGATCTTCTTCTGATATTGTGGATGATTTCTTGGACTAAAATGATATTATCAGAGATATTTCTTCCAGGCACAAAGCTTGTTTGGACTTTGGAAATCCAATTGGGGAGGTAGTGTTTTACTCGTTCAACCACTACTTTAGATGCAAGATTCATAATGGTGTTGTTCAAGGTAATGGGATGCAGTTGATTGCAGTTGATTGAATTACTACATTTGGGGATGAGAAAAATGTTAGAATTATCCAGTTGGTCATCGATGGGTTTTCATTTAGCATTTCACAAATTGTCTTGACCATAGATGGTTTGATGATTTTCCATTGCTCTTTGAAGAACAGGTTGTCTGGCCCATCTGGCCCTGCCGCCTTATATGGATCTACATCTTTGATGATCCTCTAGGTCCGTAGGAGTTGCTGCAAGCTGCCTTTGTTGGCTGGGGGTGAGTTTTTTAAAAGTAGCCGACATGGTATTGATACTAGCGGTGGATTGATTTGCAGGAGATGTGAACATATCTTTGAAGTGGTTTTGTATTAAGTGACTAAGTTCAGTCTTGTTTGAGATCCATTCTCCATTACTATTTTGCAGAGTGCTGATGCGGTTTGAGCGGTGCATGTTGTTTACGAAGGCATGGTAATACTTGTTGTTATTGTCGCCATGATGGAGCCAGTTGATATGGCTTCATTCTTTCCAACTGTCCTCTTCCTTCAATAGGATATTTTCTAATTCATTTTCTAATTCAATGCAGACTCTATCACCTGCTGCACTATAATGTGATTCCACTTCCTTTTAGGCTTGTGTAATCTTTTGGATAAGTGTTTCCTTCTCTTTGTGTTGTTCTCTGGCGATCTGTTTATCCCAGTGCATCACAGGCTCCTTGGTCTCTTTAATGGCTTTGTGGTACTGTTTCTCTGGGTCCCATACGCTTTTAAGCAGATCCTGGAAAATAGGTTGATGATGACACCGAGCTTTAGTTAAGAATCGAGCTTTTTGTGGTCTGGTTCATTTATTGAGGATGGCAATGGGGTTGTGGTCTGAGCCTATGCGCGTGAGGGTTTCACACACACAATTGGGGAACTCTTGGATCCAGGAAGCATTTGCTACTGCTCTATCAATTTGTTCATGAAGGATTCCTTTTTTGTAGGTGAATTTGTACCTTGAGCTGCCAATGTCAATGAGGCCTTCCTGAGTAAGAGTGTTACTGAACATAGTGGCTTCCCAGAGATCGAATAGGTTGCTTCCGATCTTTTCATCTGAATTGAGCACACAGTTGATGCCGCCAAGGGTGACCCAGGGTTTATCAATGGAATTGATGATACGGAGCCCATGTTCCCATAGGATAGGGCAGCGTGCCAGAGATGGAGATGCATAAATGAAGGTTATGTAGGAGTTGTTACTAATCTTACAATGGATGAAGTATTTGTTGCTCTTGATGATTTGGATGTCACATTCTTGTTCATTCCATAGGACCCATATTCTTCCAGAGAAGCCCATTGCTTCAACTCTATGTGAGCTAGAAAAACCAATCTCGTTGATGACTTTATCAGCATGTGCTCCATAAATGTGAGGTTCAGAAATGGATATGATTTTGATGGCATACTTCTTGATCATGTTTTTGAGGGAATGTGTAGCTTTCTTCTTTCCAACACCCCTTATGTTCCACGGTAGTGTGTTAATCATTTGTAATTCAGAAACCAAGATGGTTATTGACCCAAAATGGCTCCAGACCCATCTTTCTTGTCGCCTCCCCTCTTCATCTTTCCATGAGTGTTGTAAGGATGATGTTTTTGGGGGCTACCCGGCAGTATAGTCTCTCCCTTCTCCTTCACCTTTAGGCCTACCATAGAGGCTTTCCTGTTGACAGGTCTCATTAAGGATGTCAAAATTTCTTCTACAGCTTTGATGTTTTCCTATTCTCCATGGCTCGAGTTTGCAATGTCATTTACATCTCCTGATGGCCTACCTCTGATTACTTCATCCCCTACAGGTGACACCATAGTGTGTCTTGGTTTAGCATTAGGTGTTGCATTCTCATTAACTGTTGGGTTTTAGGGGAGGCAGAGAAGGCAGCGGAAACAAACATTTTCTCCCCCAAACCCAGAACAAGGAAATGCGTTAACGTCTATACAATAGGAAAGGATGGTTTGTGGAATCATACCTAGTCCCGAGCCTTGCTCGGTGACAATACCTCGCGCCTTGCACGGTCTTCACCAACGGTCTTGGACGGTGTCTTTGCAGCTCATGGTCGCACCGGGACTGATGACTCCTGGTCTCACCGGGACTGTCGGGATTGACAGCTGTCCTTCGAGCGGCAGAAATCTCCCACCTATGAAGTAGTCCACACAGACCACCTGTAACTCCAATCTCCTTGTCTCACAAGGAATTGGAAGGAGTCGCACCCTCTTGTCATCGTAATAGTCATCGAAACACTCTCCTTCCACCAGTCACTTTCTGCAATTGTCTTTCCCTTGTTGTTCCTCCCTTATCGGGTAGCACTTGCTCGGGCTCTCTCGGTTACCAAAACTAGAGAGAAAGACAACTTTATAGAGCAACTGGTTGCACTGAGTTGCTATCTGAGAATCCCCCAATACCCCTATATATAGGAGGGTCATGGGACAGGGTTCTCTATCCCGGGCAATGTGGGACTAAAGCAGGAGTAGAAGGGTTCGAGATTTTCCACAAAAAACAACCA
Organism: Alisma plantago-aquatica; assembly: GCA_963693085.1. Taxonomy (NCBI): domain Eukaryota; kingdom Viridiplantae; phylum Streptophyta; class Magnoliopsida; order Alismatales; family Alismataceae; genus Alisma; species Alisma plantago-aquatica. The sequence continues at coordinate 1,064,738,066 of OY856411.1, read as the reverse complement.
ACCGCGTGACCTGACCCGATCGTTTCATCTCTGAAACTGTCGGTTGGGGACCTGAGCCGGTCGGTTGAAACCTCAACCGATCGGTTGGGACCCATGAAACGGTCGGTTCACATGTGAACTGATCGGTTTGTGGTCCTGATCAGTTCCCGATTGAATTTCCTTCTTTTATTTCTAATTGGTATCAAATACCAATCCTCAAGATATAAAATGCATCCCGCTGCGAGTAGCTCTGGCAATCCGGGGGGCGATCGGGGGGGCGACAAGGGTGACACCGGCGAACCACCGACATCTGCTGTGGCAAAGAGCATCGTCGGGAGTCCTCTTGCAGTGCCTCCAAATCCTCAGACGCTTCATCAACCACGGAAGAATCAGATCTGGAGGAATCAGCAGGTTCCAGTAGCTGCAGGAACGAAGTCGTGGAAGGATCTGTTCGAAACCAAGCAGGACGATGATTCTATTCTCAAACCTTGTCAACTGGAGGTAGTAGACGGAGCTGTTCGGTACTCCAAATCCATTGCAGAACGGAATGCATCTAAGTGGTCGAACACATTTGCTGGCTATGTCGTCAGATTGAAGCCGCACTGGCCCACTCTGCATCGACACCTATCCATGATCTGGAAAGTCAAGGGGGAGATTGAGATTCTATCAAGAGGAAATGATTACTTTGTCATCAGATTTTCAGATCCAGAAGATATGAGGACAGCTATTGAACGGGGCCCTTGGTATGTTGCGGGTAGGTCGCTTATCCTGAACAAATGGCAAAGGGGGGAGCCCTTGGAGAAACTAAAATTAACTGAGGTCCCAGTGTGGATTCGTGTCTATGATTTGCCTTTGGAGCTTTGGGATGAAGAGGTATTTGGTATGATTGGAAGCTTTGTAGGAACTCCTCTCCGGCCAGACTTCTATACTAGGAAACTCAAGAGGTTGGATTTTGCCCGGATTCAAGTTCTAATTCCTACTAATTCGACTTTTCCTTCAGAGATGACACTCATTAGTGATGATGGTGTCAAGGATGTGGTGTGGATTGAGTATGAATGGATCCCGGCGTTGTGCAAGTGTTGTGGCACTTTTGGACATGGTGAAGGGGACTGTGTTAAAGCTACTCAGGTTCCAAAGCGGAAGCAGGTTTGGGTTGAGAAGGAGAAAGCTGATAGCCAAAGCTCTATGGAAATGTTCTATGATTGTCCTCTGGGTGACCAGGCTATGAATGAGGCATCAGTGATTCCTCCTGTGCAGGTAGCAAAAGTGCTCGATGGAATTCCGATGACACAGTCGTCAGTGTCACCCTCTGTTCAACTGGAAGGAACTTCTAGTTCGTTGGTTAATCCGGCTACACCTCTTTTTCAAGGACAACCTATTCATGTTACTCCTGTGAGAACTTGGTCTCATAAATCTACCAGGAGGGATGGTCATCCCCCAAGGAATGCGGCAAAGATTCCGCAGCAGAAGGCTACTAGAATTCCGGTTTCCCCTAATAGTTTTCGTGTTCTTGAGTTCTTTGACGAATCTGAAGGTACCGTAGCTGGCGGGATTCCATCTGTGATCTCAAATGGTTGATAGCCTTTCGATTATGGCCTGGAACGTCCGTGGGCTCAACAAAAGTAGGCGCCAGGATGCTGTGAAGGAAGCTATTCGTAAGCTTGATTCTTCTATTGTCTGTTTGCTTGAAACGAAAGTTAGAAGAAGGAAAATCGTTAAGGCTGTCAATAGGGCGTGGCCTCATGCGAAGTGGATTTCTAATCATGACGCTCATCCGTTGGGGAGAGTTGTTATTATGTGGAATCGAGATGATATCTGTATCGATCCAGTGATTATTGATGATCAGTTTGTGCACTGTCACATCTCCTATGACGGGCTTTCTTTCTTTCTAACGGCGATCTATGTGCATAATCCAAAAGCTAAAAGGAATGTCATCTGGGCAAATCTTGTGAGTATTCATAGTTCTATTGGTGAAGCTCCTTGGTTCATTGCTGGTGATTTCAACTGTGTTAGGTTTTCTGCGGATAGATATGGTCCTGCTGAGCCCTCTTATAGCTCCATGGATTTCTTCAATGATTTCATCAATGCTGCTAGTCTTACTGAAGCTACTCTCTCTGGCTCTCTCTATACTTGGGATAATAGGCAGGAAGGCAAGAAGCTTGTTATGTCTAGAATAGATAGAGTTTTCTATAATCAAGGGCTTATTGATGCGTTTCCTCGTCTTTGGGGGATGATTACTGCCTCTATTCATAGTGATCATCGCATCATTTCTATTCAGCTGGATGGGAATGATTATAAGAAGAAGACGCCTTTTAAGTTTATCAATGCTTGGACGTCTTACCCTGGTTTCTTGGATGTTGTCAAAGACAGTTGGAAGGAGGATATTAGTGGCTGTCCGATGTTCAGAGTTTGTGAAAAACTGAGGAGGCTTAAAAAAGACCTATGTAAGTGGAACAAGAAGGATGTTGGGGATATCTATGAGAATAGGATGATCCTTGAAGTTGAGGCGTGTAGAGCTCAGAACATGGTCGATGCTAATCCTGGTGATGAGGGGTTGCAGCAGATTGCTAAAGAGAAAAGGAAGCTAGCTATCGAATCCTATGATGCTGAGGAGTCTCTGGTTAGACAAAAGTCCAGAGTTCAATGGTTGAAGCTTGGAGATAGAAATTCCAAGTTCTTTTATTCGTCTCTCAAGAATAGAATACAGAGAAACAGTGTGAGAAGTATGATTATTGATGGTGTTATGAGTACTGATGAAGATGCTATTAAATATCATGTTACTAGCTTCTACAAGAACCTCTTCTCGGAATCTTATAAGGATGAGGATGGTTGGAATGATAATTGGGTCTTCCCTAAATTAACCAGAGACCAGTTTGAGTCGTTATGTGCTATTGTTACTCAAGAGGAGATTGATTCTGTTATTAAAAATTCTAATGGGGACAAAGCCCCTGGTCCCAATGGTTTCAATTACCATTTCTTTAAAGTGTGTTGGCCTATCATCAAGGAGGATGTTTCTAAGGTTGTGCTCAATTTCTTTGAAAGTGGGAAGATTCTTTGTGAAATTAGTAGAACTCACATTGCTCTTATTCCAAAAGTGAAGAGTCCTTCTTGTGTTAGGGACTGGAGGCCAATATCTTTATGCAACGTGCTTTACAAGATTATTTCCAAGATTATTACTAATAGACTTCAGCCTATTATGCCTAGTCTTATTAGTTCTAGTCAGTTAGCCTTCATCAAAGGAAGGTCGATCAGTGATTCTACTCTTCTTTTTAATGAGGTGGTCAATAATATCTTCAAGAGTTTGAAGCCTAAGATGTGTATCAAAGCTGATATCATGAAGGCATATGATACTGTTGATTGGTCGTACTTGAAGAAGATTCTGGCTAGTATGAACTTTCCTTTTTGCTTTATACACTGGATTGATTTATTCTTGAACTCTACTAGCATGAAAATTCTGATTAATGGATGCCCTGGAGATGTCTTTAAACCAGCTAGAGGCATTAGGCAAGGGGATCCCCTCGCCCCTTACTTATTTGTGTTAGCCATGGAAGGGTTCACTAGCATCATGAATTATAATGTTGAGTAGAGAAATCTTGTGCCTATTAGTGGAGCTCATGATTTTGCTGTTTCACATGCGATCTTTGCTGATGATATGGTGATCTTTTCGGAAGCTGATATTAACTCAATTAAAGGTGTGAGTAAAGTGATTGATGAGTTCAGCCGTGTCTCTGGATTGAGCATCAGTTTAGATAAAAGCGTTGTTATTTGTAATCCTGCTGCTGAGTTGCTGGTTGAGTCTTCGAATTTGAATATTAAGATTGGCAAGTTTCCTCTTAAATATCTAGGGTTGCCTTTGTTTACAGGGAAGCTGACTAGATCTCTTTGTTCACCCATTATTGACAAGATCAAGCACAGATTAGAAGGTTGGAAAGGGGTTCATCTTTCTTATGCGGGTAGGCTGGAGTTAATTAAGTCTACTCTTGCTTCCTTCCATCTTTATTGGGCTTCTTCCTTTCCTCTTCCTAAAGCTATCTCTGATGAAATTGATACTCTCTGTCAGAATTTCTTATGGGGAGGAGCTTCTTTTGAAAGTACCACACATACTGTTGCTTGGGATGACATTTGTAGGCCTAAAGAGGAAGGCGGGTTAGGCATTAAACATACAATTGATATTAGTGGGCTTGTTCTGTTAAAAATCTCTGGAGTATTTCTCAAAAGAAGGATTCTATGTGGGTGTGATGGATCCATGCTAGATATATTGAGGATTCTATTTGGAGAGTTGGATGCTCATCCAATCCTTCCTGGATGTGGAGACATATTCTTAGAATTTGGGATATGATTATAAGAAGAGTTTCTGTTGAAGCAGGGTTATCTACTTTTATTTGGAGAGAACCTTGGGTATCTGAAGGGATGTTCCTTGATGATATTACTGATAAGAGGGACATTTTGAAGCTGGGGAAAGGGAAGTTTGCTAAGTTTAGTTGCCTTGTTGATGCAGGGGATTGGAAAGGTAGCAGATCTAGACACTGGAATAGGATTGTTGATTCTATTCATTCTTATATTCTAGTTGTGAGTAAGCTTGAAGGGAAGTTGTTGCTTGATAAAGGGAATCCTACAAAAATTAGAGAGTTCTAGAATGTTATGTGTGAAAAGCATGTTTCTGTTAGCTGGTGTAAATGGGTTTGGGCGTCTAAAGCTCCAGCTAGATGTCAGTTTCTTGCGTGGAGGCTGATGCTTGGGAAGCTGCTTACACATGATCATATGAAGAATTGAGGGTTCATCTTAGCTTCGAGATGTGAGTTATGTAGAGAGTGTACAGAAGATATGGAGCACATTTTTGTCTCTTGCGTTTATGCGGAGAGAGTTTGGAAGGAAGCTGCTTTGAAGAATCTTATTCCTAAGGTGCCAAATTCGATTCAGGAGTTTCCTTCTTTTATTGACAGGAAGAGTAATACTTGCATCCTTATAACTGTGAATGCGCTTTGGACTGAAAGGAACCTAAGGACTTTCTTAAATCTGGACTGTCCAGGTTCGTAGCTCTGGAGTAAAGTGAAGAAAGATATAGATAGCTTTACTTAGTTTGTACAGATAGCTAGTTGTTAGTCTGTTGTTAGCTGTTATAGCTTTTCTTGCTTTGTTTCTTTCTGTATCTTTTCAAAAAAAAATCAAAAAAAGGGAGGCACATGCTTTGGGAGACCAAAAAAAAAACCAATCCTCATTCCAATCGTATTGGACAAGTAAAAACAAAAAGGAAATTTCTCACCAATCTTACTTTCACAACATGCTCGGTTGGACCAGTGAGCTGATCGGTTCAACCCTTGAACTAGTCGTTTCACCCTGTCCATGAGCCGATCGACTCACAACCTGAGCTGATCGGTTCACCAAGCTCAGTCGATCAGTTCATCACATGAGTCGATCGGTTGGGAGTGCAGATTGTGCAGAAACAGTCAATTGTAGTTTCAATCAATTCGATACTCTAATCAATCTGTCCAACACCTTGAACACTATGATTTTGATCTATCAATTAATTGAGTGTTTAATTGAACTACTAAACTCCTTTAGCAATCAATCTAAACATTGTTTGTGGACAAAACTCCTCTTCCAGGTTAAATCCTATGTGTGTGACGCTCGAGGTCCTTTTCACGTTGGCAGTGAAAGTCCATAACATTTATGACTTCACAAGCAAAGAGAGGTGCCTAGTCACACATCAGTGCTACCCAAGTGAAATAGAAAGTTGGAGAACAACTTTCAATCCTATAATCCGTGAATGGTGTTACAACGAATGTATAATTCCTTTGTCACTGATATCCCGAATGAACTCGAGCCATGGAACAATCATCCTGTCAACGTTCCTTCACTTTCTTGATCTCAGAGAAGATTGAAAGAGATATGTATGACATCAATATCACATACTGATTCACACATGTGTGCGCACGCCTATTTCAATCCTACTCATCAAGTGGCCTTGGACATCAAACTCCCTCAGGAGGGACAAATCCCATATCTATCACTCACCCCTCAAAAGCCCCATGTGTCAAAGACACCCAATCATCACCTTTATAACAACCCATGTTTCAGGACTATGTTTGATGATGTCAAAGTGTACCCAACGACATGTGTTAAGTGTAGTGATTTTAGGTCAAAGAATCACATTCACCACCATCACTGTGAGTACTAACTGTGACTACCATGTCATGGTTCCATGTGTCAAACTCACGGTGGGTCTGTCCGGTACACTTGTTCTCTAACAAGTACCTATGTGTTTGGTTTGATATCACCATATCATGACTAATGAGATTCTGTCATCAACCAACACCACAATCTAGTCTTGTGTGTCATTGTTGTCTATTTACCTTCCACAATGACATCTGACTAGGGACATAACAAGAATGTACAAACTCTTAGCATTCGTATGATCTCATTGTTTAGGTCCTCAACCTGAAAGCATACGTCATTGAGTATTGTCATTCTCTAGACATTCAATCTATTCTATCACTATCTCATATGACTGAACGAGAAAGAATTGGAAGCTTTCCTTTGACGTTAATCAAATCAATCTTAATGTATCCCACCAGTCATCCCATGATTGCCTCTTAGGGCATACATACCAACAGACTCCCACTTGCACTGCGAGCCAATCACCCTTGAATCATATTCATAGTGATCTTCAAACATGTCCCACATGTTACTGTGCTCTTGTGCCAACATAGTGAGTTATGGCAACACCTTGCCAAAGTCAGTATTAATTACATGTCTCACATCTGTTCGTTGTACGTCACACGTATGAGATGGAGTTTCTGTAATATGTGATCCAGTATTCCTTTGCTAACCTTTAGCCACATTGCATGATCAAGGATTCCATACTTGTCATCAATGACCGGAATATCTATAAGTTCATCTCATGAACTTACAGATCCATATAGTATCCAATGTTCTTCTCTAACACACGGATACTCGGCATTTCCTTTTAAATGGCTTTATTGGAACACTTCCAATTATCAAAAAACGTTCACTTTTATATATCCTATATATATTTTGTGATTAATTTTCTGTCCTTTTCGGAAGTTCACATCAATGTAACTCTTTACATCGAACTCTTCCTTATCTCCATAGAACTAGTACTTATCAAGTTCTTATGGTTTTTCTAGTAACCCTTACTGGAAGTAGATAGACATCCACTCGTCATGTCCCACATACGAGTTATCAGGATGAGCACATCATATTGTCATGTCCTACATACAAGATGATGAATGCATTTTGTTCTTGTCATGTCCATACATGCAAGATAATGGGATGATTACAAACATGATAGATCCATATCTATTCTTAGTGTTCCCATTCTCCATAAGAATTGGACACTTGGCCTTGGGATACTAACTCCTTGTAACATGGACAAGTTTTCTCCCACTGAATCTGTGCATACTGAACCCTTCAGTACAGATTGCCAATGTATGCTTTCTCTTTTTAGGTCAAGAGATTTTCGAGAACTATCTCTATAGATCTCTATTCCTATCACATAGGAAACATCTCTATCTTCCTTAAAGATAATTTCCACTTTTGGATTTCCATTCTAGAACATTTCCATTTCACATCAACATGTGGAATGTGAATACGCTCCCACTAAATCACATATCCCTTCTTTATCTTTGACATATCAGTCAAACCCTTTGACTATATCACCAAAGTGAAGATCCAATTCTGAGTTTCTTGTACTCAATCAATCACATTGATTAGTCCATTGTAACTTATAGACTTCATTTGCATTAGTGGATACATAAACCTTATAGGTTGTATCATGTACACATCCTTGTTTTATTCCATATAGGAATGCGGTTTTAGTATCCCGTATGCCAAATCTATTAGTCATTAAGTTGCAATCAACAAGCATCATCCTTCTCATAATGTCATCCATGTGTCTTAACACTTAGGACTTATTTGCACTTATGGATTTCCATCCAATGGGTGCTACCATCAAGGTCATACCTTATGGTTCACATGGAAGTCAGTTAGGATGTAATGGTCACATACCATAACTCAAAATCTGATTCCTCATATTCATCTAGATAGTTGACTCATCACATGAACAACTCATCACATAGATAATTGAGGTGTATCTGTCAAGGATATAAGAACTCACAACTCCTTGTGATTCTTAATGTCCTTTATTAGTGTAGGGTATTCTTTATTTAAGAAGAATTCAGTTATTTGATAATCATCCTCTAACTCCTTAGAGTATGACTCCTTCTTGATTTAGACATCACCATGCCTTAATCACGAGTTCACTATGATACATTATCATAATCACTCATAAGGATCTCAAACTTTTTGGTCTAAGTATTTCATTCATTGATCTCATCAAGAATTAACACTTTACCAAATTCGTACTTCATCTATGATATCCTTGAACATTTCAAGATATTCATATTGGTATTTCTTCAAAAACCATTTGAAGTATTAGCATTTGCTCCAATAGGTATGTAAATACATCACATGTATTATACCTAATAGGATAATTATTTTCCCACTACTATTAGTGAAGATTGATTAATCATGTCCAAGATATTCATGTCTCTTACTGGTTCTCTAACCAAAAGAGTCTAGATTTATCCATCATATGGAAACTAGAAATGAATCTCTCATGATTGATGCTAATTTGATTGTTTGAGTTATCAGTAACTTTAGGTATCATTTTATCTTATGCATATCAAGTACCACAAGATAAACAAGGCATTGCCACAAAGATCATATCTTTGAGATTGAAACATCAACTATATTGATATCCATCCTTGTCTCAACAAGATGCAACAATAAAGTATTTCTATCTATTGGAAAATATGAAATAGCAGTTCTCAACACTATTTCGTTCCCTTTATGCTGAAATAAACTGAAAGATACTTCTATCAATGGCAGCAACACTTGCCCCAATAATGAGTACTTCTTTCTCGGTCCTTTCACAAAGGCCATCACTTCTTTCTGGATCTTGCATATCATATATGCCATATCCATATCATGGTAACATATACCTCAAATAAAGAAGCGATTCATTTCATGATACCTTAGGTGGAGATTTCCATCCCCTCCTTCATCTTCTTTTGTTCTTCCAGATATGGAGGGCACTTCCCTCATACACCCTTTCCCCATGTGCCTTTGAGGCTGAAGATAGCTTGGGTTGCTGGCTAGCATCAAAACACTTCTTAACTTTGCCCTTGACCTTACCCTTAAGACTTACCCTTCATTGATCACATCAAACATTAGGGTTTGTCTTTCTTCATAATTGCCTCTACTATCCTCAACATGTCCAACAACTTTGTCAACGCTTGTCAAAGTTGTCCATGTCATAGTTCATCATGAACTATATGATTCTCACAACATTTGCAGTATCATACCAATAACCAACTCTTGGCTCAGAGGGAATCCATCTTAGTCAGGTTTTCCATATACCCAATCATATTGAGTGTGTGAATACCTTACTGGATCTCCTTCTGTCATGACATACTAGGACAGTGTCCTTGAGACATCATATGTCTCATGTTGTCTCTGCAACTCATAGTTCAGAGAACACAACATCAAGCACTCCTCATCAATGTCATCCTCGGTATGCTTCCATAAGCATACTTTCAACCATTGATGTGGTGGGATTGAGTTCATCTGGTCTTGGTATAACTAGGACTTAGAGCTCTCTCTCTTTGATTGAGAACACTTCTCATCATCCTAACCAGTCGTGGAATTATTCCCATTTAATTTGTTGGTCTCAAAGACCGATCACTAATAAAATGATTATTGTTGATTAACCATTCATTTTAACAAAAGGAAATATATGCAATTTTTAGTCCAAAACTCTTTTGACTTATTTGATTGATTTGAAAAGTTGATGATAAAATTAGGCCTTTAATTTATTATCGCTCCCACTATTTTAGTTCAAATTGATAGCCCTCACCATCAATTCGGAAGATTGCAGCATACAATCTTCTAGTGGGCAAGATCCTGAAATCCTCTAAGGCATGAACCACCTAGGGCTGTCACCTACAACTTAGATCTCTCAGGTAGGCAACTCTTGCCAATTGCATCATATGCAACTCTTGCTAAGATGTCATATGCAACTCCTTGCCATGATCACCTCCATGCCTCAAGGTACTAGATCCCATCTAGATCACCTTGTTAAGTCCGACCCAAAGCAAACACGATGAATATGCACCCTGCTAGGGCAGACCCACACATTCATCCTTCACGCTTCCACGAGATAGACGGGGCACCACGCTAGGGTGTGCCCACACTTGGTCGATCAAGCTTTTCACGTGTGTCACATTTGGAAGGCATCTAAAACATTAATATTTAATGAGGGATTTGGTTTTATATACATATACATATCCAATCACCACAATATATAGTATGTATCATATACATGCTATATCCCACAGAAAACATGTGAAATGATAAAAGTGATGATTATGGCCATCCTAATGTGATTCCTCGAGCAAAGAGGAATCACAGTCATCTAGGTATACATCACATGCAACCTGTACAAGATGAACTCTATGCTTTGCCTTTCTGGGTTTGATCAACTCATAACATGAATGATCGACTCGCCATCAGACTGGTCGGCTGGGTGCCACCAGCCGATCGGTTGGCTCCTCCAACCAATCGGTTTGCTTGGTCGTCGTGCATCTCTTCATGGCCACCACCCGCTCGTCTCACTCCTTGAACCGGTCATCAACTGATCGGCTCACACCTTGAACCGATCGTCTCGAACGTCAACCGATCGGTTCACTCCTTGAACCGATCGTCTCAGCGATCGTCATGATGTCTGCCATTCTTCGACATAATAGGAAATAAATTCTATCCTATTTTACATTGTTAAAAGAGAAACCCCGAGTTACATTCGGGGGGAGCAAAGGTAGGAAAGAAATCTTGAATTATTTCGAGTTACATCAGGAATAGGAGAAGGACGATCGGTGCACAGACCGAGATGCAAGCAACCACATACAACCGTACACAGATAGGGTTTATTGGCCATAACCACGCCATACATCCACCACAAAACTCATTTAAGGGTGACGTGTATCGAGTGCATTAATATAATACATATCATATATGTAAATTGGGATTTGTGGATTTAGGATTGGACATGCATAAAGCCAATTTTATTCGCATCGTATGCAATAAATAAAGGCGACAAACCAAAATTGATCATATCGATAATCCTAAAGTATAGAGTAGTTAACCTGGCTCTGATACCACTGTTGGGTTTTAGGGGAGGTAGAGAAGGCAGCGGAAACAAAAATTTTCTCCCCCAAACCCATAACAAGGAAACACGTCAACGTCTAGACAATAGGAAAGGATGGTTTGTGGAATCATACCTTGTCCTAAGGCTTTCTCAGCGACAATACCTCGTGCCTTGCGTGGTCTTCACCTCCGGTCTTAGACGGTGTCTGTGCAGCTCTTGGTCGCACCGGGACTGACGACTCTTGGTCTCACCAGGACTGTCGGGATTGACAGCTGTCCTCTGAGCAGCAGAAATCTCCCGCCTCTAAAGTAGTCCACACGGACCACCTGGAACTCCAATCTCCTTGTCTCACAAGGAATTGGAAGGAGTCGCACCCTCCTGTCAGCGTACTAGTCGCTGACACACTCTCCTGCCACTAGTCACTTTTTACAATTGTCTTTCCCTTGTTGTGCCTCCCTTATCGGGTAGCACTTGCTCGGGCTCTCTCGGTTACCAAAACCAGAGAGAAAGACAAATTTATAGAGCAACTGGTTGCACTGAGTTGCTATCTGAGAAGCCCCCAATACCCTTATATATATAGGAGGGTCATGGGATAGGGTTCTCTATCCCAGGCAATGCAGGACTAAAGTAGGAGTAGAAGGGTTCGAGATTTTCCACAAAAAAACAACCAACTGAGTGACCTGAATCGATCATTTCATCTCTGAAATGGTCGGTTGGGGACCTGAGCCGGTCGGTTGACACCTCAACCGATCGGTTGGGACCCATGAAATGGTCGGTTCACATGTGAACCGATCGGTTCGTGGTCCTGATCAGTTCCCGATAGACTTTCCTTCTTTTGTTTCTAATTGGTATCAAATACCAATCCTTATTCCAATCATATTGGACAAGTAAAAACAAAAAGGAAATTTCTCACCAATCTTACTTTCCCAACTTGCTCAGTTGGACCAGTGAACCGATCGGTTCAACCCTTGAACTGGTCGTTTCACCCTATCCTTGAGCCGATCGACTCACAACCTGAGCCGATCGGTTCACCAAGCTCAGCCGATCAATTCATCACATGAGTCGATCGGTTGGGAGTGCAGATTGTGTAGAAATAGTCAATTGCAGTTTCAATCAATATGATACTCTAATCAATCTGTCCAACACCTTGAACACTATGATTTTGAGCTATCAATTAATTGCGTTTTTAATTGAACTACTAAACTCCTTTAGCAATCAATCTAAACATTGTTTGTGGACAAAACTCCTCTTCCAGGTTAAATCCTATGTGTGTGACCCTACAGGTCCTTTTCACGTTGGCAGTGAAAGTCCATAACATTTATGACTTCACAAGAAAAGAGTGGTGCCTAGTCACACATCAGTGCTACCCAAGTGAAATAGAAAGTTGGAGTACAACTTGCAATCCTACAATCCGTGAATGGTGTTATAGCGAATGTATAATTCTTTTGTCACTGATATCCCGAATGAACTCAAGGCATGGAACAGTCATCCTGTCAATGTTCATTCACTTTCTTGATCTCAGAGCAGATTGAAAGAGATATGTATGACATCAATATCACATACTGATTCACACATGCGTTCGCATGCCTATTTCAATCCTACTCATCAAGTGGCCTTGGACATCAAACTCCCTCAGGAGGGACAAATCCCATATCTATCACTCACCCCTCAAAAGTCCCATGTGTCAAAGCCACCCAATCATCACCTTTATAACAACCCATGTTTTAGGATTGCGTTTGATGATGTCAAAGTGTACCCAACGACATGTGTTGAGTGTAGTGATTTCAGGTCAAAGAATCACATTCACCACCATCACTGTGAGTACTGACTGTCACTGCCATGTCATGGTTCCATGTGTCAAACTCACGGTGGGTCTGTCCGGTACACTTGTTCTCTAACAAGTACATATGTGTTTGCTTTGATATCACCATATCATGACTAATGAGATTATGTCATCAACCAACACCACAATCTAGTCTTGTGTGTCATTCATGTCTATTTACCTTCCACAATGACATCCGACTAGGGACATAACAAGAATGTACAAACTCTTAGTATCTGTATGATCTCATCGTCCAGGTCCTCAACCTGAAAGGATACATCATTGAGTACTGTCATTCTCTAGACATTCAATCTGTTCTATCACTATCTCATATGACTGAACCAGAAAGATTTGGAAGCTTGCCTTTGGTGTTTATCAAATCAATCTTAATGTATCCCACCAGTCATCCCATGATTGGCTCTCAAGGCATACATACCAACATTGACAGCCATGTCATTTACTGTTGTTGTGGCCTGAGTTGTCATCTCGATTGGTTCCTTATTGAAAACATCATCTTCCTTTTCCCTTCTTTGTTTTTTGCGCCATACTTTTGGGCTTGCTTCAGTGCGTTGTTTCCTTCCTGTGGTTTTAGTTTCTTCTCCACCCGGTGCTTCATTTTCCTCCTCCTCTTCATCCAGAATTTGATATATGTTACCTTGTTATTTCCCTTCATTCTTGTCTTTGCACCCTGGGTCTTTATCTTTTTTCCTTGCGGCCTGCTTGCGAGGATTTTCTTACCGTAATACACTTGCCATTTGTCTTCTTTGTCAACCCATCTTACCCCAGCAGCCTCCTCCATAGGACTTGGTTTTGTTGTAGCAGGTTCTTCTGAGGGGCCCCTATAGTCTTGTTCATTGTGTCCCAATCTACCGCACTTGGTGCAAAATTTTGGTAGTGATTCGTACTCCAATTTATATTCCCTCCCATTTTTCAAGATCATCAGGTTGATTGGTAGGCTACTGTCCAGTTCAATGGCTAATCTAGAAAATCTACTCCTCATCATGTTCACCGAATGGTCATCTGCTCGGACCAGCCTGGCCACGACTTGCCCTATTTTATTGAATATTTCCATGTTGTAGTAATGGATAGGAAGCCCTATCACTCAAACCCAGGTTACAATATGGTCTGGAATACCTTGTGATGGTTCAAAATAACCGTTCCAGGGCCACACCATAAGACAACCACCAAATAGAGACCATGGCCCTCCTGTAAGCACCTTCTCATGATCGTGTTTGTTGTAGAATTGGACCACATCGTACTGATCAGTCAGTTCATATAGTCTGAATCTGCTTGCAGGTCTCCATAGGAGTTTTAATCTTTTTTCCATGGTTAGGAAACCCACCGTTCTGTCTATCAGTTTAACGATGACTGAGTATTTGAAGCGTATACTGAGGATTTCCTCGGCCTCGGGTGAGACATAGATCTCTAGATATCCGTGAATGTTGACGAGTTTGATATCTTAAGGATTTACGATCTTCTCCGACTCATCTTCGATGAAGATTGGGTTGGTGATGCCCCCGTTTCCTCCTCCCATGCAGGCATGCTTGAAGTTCAAGGTTTTCTTCTGAGGAGTGTCTTCTAGTAGAAAAGGATTTCCATCATCTTCATAGGGGTCGACCGTATCCATGATGGTTGTATCAGCCGCCGTTGTGATTTTCGTGCCGCTATTAGGGTTAGAACCTCTCATATTCCTATAAGTGATGTTCAGGCCATTCTCTTTGGCCAATCGTTGTGTTCCCACTATCTTTCGTGCCGGACTCTTCCTTCCATCTTTGCTTCCACCAGTCGATCTTTCGTCATCTTTTAGGGTTTCAATCCCGTCTCCCGCGCCGCCTTTCTCTGAGACCCCCAAGACCCCCACAATATTTAAGACTCTTAATTACACTAGGAGTGTGAAATTAAATTTAAAAATAAATTAAAATTGTAAATGAGTTATCTCAAAATATATATTAAACATTAATTTATTATTTAATATTAAATTGGTCACTTATTATTGATCATTCAAGAAAATTAATATATTTTATATAAAATGCACTTATTAATTGGGATATAATACTAAACATCAATTACTTAGATTTCAAATCTTATAAAACTTCCCCTCTTAGAATGTTTTCACCCTCAAAGTCACACATTATATAACATATACTCAAATTTGACTAGGTATTGCTCAAAATATAATTTTTTTATAGTATCGATTTGGTGTTTATCCATGTCCTCATATTTTTTATGGGTTATACTTATACACATATTGAATTATGTCCACTAAACTAATACAATTTAGGATTCTAATCACAAATAGTTGACATTGCCTACTACCTCAAAATTATTTTATTATTCTAGAAATTTTAGTCCTGGTAGTTTTCTTTTAACCTTTCAACATTAGTATTGAAGTCATTGTGACAACCTCATTATAAGGATTTATCTCTTTGATATATAATTCTAATATTTAAAAACTATATATGTATTATATTTGTTCTACAAGTGTTTTTTAATTAGTGTTTTACCTAATTCACTAGAAGTAATAAATCTTAGTATGATTCATTAGTCATGCTATTAGGAAGTAATGTGTATGTTGCTATTTAGGGAGTAATGTGTATGATAGATTAGGGTTCCTCTAGGCTTATTTCATAAATTGAGTTGGAATTGTGAGGATTGTTTATAACTCAGAATTGTTAATAAAATTGTTTTGACTCATTTTAATTAGGGACATTTAATTAGCTAAGAGTTCCCACCTAGTACAATACTAAGAAGACATTCTCAAACATCTATAAAAAATTTCCATTAAGCATCATTATTAATTTGTACTAAAATTCTAGTATGCTACCAAACTATAGCCATTAAAAGAAATTTTTATCCTCTGAATCATCCATAGAAAAAAATAGAGAGGGATATGTTTTCCATATGTCAATAACCACATGTTTTCTACCTATACACCATCCATGGTCACCATGTTATCTAGTCATAATAGTTCATGTTTCAGATCAATCAAAATGTAGGATCCAAACCATCTAGGATTACTACTCCAAACCCATGAATGTGAAAAGTTATGACTTGGTCTGAAAAGCTTCAATCAAAACTAAGAAATGTTTTGTACATGTATTTATACAAGAAAATAAGTTTTTACATAAGAAACAATGCGAGGTAAAATAAAAAGTGGATCAAAAATCAGTGTGAGGACCAAAGTAAACTAACATTTCACAAGAGTTCACCTTCATGTCTGAAACCATTTCAATACCATCCAATCTTCAATTCAACACCTTATATGTATTAAGGGGTAACTTCACCATACACATAGAGGGATGATTTTAGGGAATCCAAAAAGTGTAGTACAACTACTGTCTACTAAATAATGAAATTAACTACTAAGAGAAATAATAACTCAAATGATCACTTCTTCCCCCCATAATTCAAAGCACGAGAACGAATTAGGTTAATTTTCCAAAGTGGTGTATTTACTACCAAGTTATCATTGTTGGAATGCATCTTGTAAAATTCATAGGTTTTCTTTAAAGCGAAGTAGGGTACAAAAGAAAGTGTGTTCCTAAGCTCATAAAAGATTTTTCATAATAAAACTCATCAACTTCATATTTTTTCTTAGTTTATTGCATGAGTGGGGGGCATTATATTAAGAGTATTGTATTCATATTATGTAATACCCAAATATACCCCAAAACACCATATCTCAATTGGATTGCAACATCCTTATAATTCATAACTATTTCCACATTTGTTGACTTTACTTCAACTTGAGTCACGAGGATCACCTGAAAAAAATCTAGAGATTCTAATGAGCTATCTTTCCTATGTACTTCACTAGGATTCTGAAGGCGAGGTATCAAGTAGTAAGCAACTCATGTATAGATTTCTAGAAACTTTTATAGTCCATGTCAAGGATAAGATCAAGCTATATCATATTTAGGGCTAGGACATCTATTGTTAGTGTTCTCTGATATGTAAGAGACAATCATTGAGGGTATACATGGATATGTGGATCTCAACCTATAGCTAGGTTTTATGTACAACGTAAAGAGGTCTTCTACTGCTGAGACAATGGATAAAAAACCAAATGATTCTATGACTGCCCCAAATATTCAATATCACGATTATAAATCTTACATCCAAATTGAAACCCTCACCTCAGTGAGATCCCAATTTAAGCACCACAATATAGATCAGGATGAAAAGAATCAAAGGATATAAGAAGGAACAAATTAGCGCATGTACATGAACAAAACCAAACCAAAATCACAAGATCATCATCCAACATATTATTACAAAATGAGTTCTTACCCATTTATATTACACATTGAACAGTGAACTTTTAGATATGCACATACTACATATACAACATGATCTTTAGATAATAGGTCACTTTTACATCTTCTCGCCACACAACTTTCAACTATTTTGATTCTTCAATATCATAAATCCACATCACCTAAAAAGAGATTACAAGTGGTACACAGTAGCATAATATAGTAAATATTATGATGAGTATGCTATATGATTCATGTATCTTTTTAACAGTAAGACTTGAAATCAGATAAATGTTGGACTTGGAAGTTAAAAAAACATTTCTAAACAAAGATCTTTATTATATAAAAAAAGAGAACACATATTTTGATATATTTGTTCCATTGTATCTAAGCACTTCAACTCTTTGGTAGTAAAGTGTTGGGTAGTAAAGTACTTCTATGTTACATTGTGACACACAATGAGAACATGAGAATGGGGAAGAAAAAAAAATGATATTGGGAGGGTGAAAGCAGTAGTGGAATTCAAAGCTAGAGGTCAAAGGAGTTGAATATGAGGTATTACATGTCTCTGCATTTTAGTTTTTATGGTGGCTAAGCCCTAACTCAGTACAATAGGAGGCAGAGATCAAGGATGGGGTTGTAGGACTTCCATGCTTATTTTGGAAGATATCCAAAGTTTCAAGTGAATGCGTCGAAGACTTTGGGATCTTTTTCATCAATGGAGATCCCCAATGTGAAAATGCATGGAACCGGTGGTGCTTCTCCACTACAAATGAGATCTAGAGATCGAACTGGAGTCTTTGATCATCTTGATTCTTGAGAAGATTCTATGCGAGCTAGAACCCTATCTCAAATCTTAAAACATTGGAAAAAGGAGTCAAGGTGGAATGATATGCCACAAATGGCTTGCCAAAGATTTTCCCCATGGCAGTGACATTGGGAGAAAGAAGGAAGCCAAAAAAGCATCCCTATAGATGGGGGAAATCACAACAAACATGAGTAAAGACGAGAAGAAAGAGGAACTGGACCGAGATCAATTCCCATACTGCCCATATGGAGTTAAGATTTGTGGTCCTCAGCGGCCATGTGGTGACACATCTTTGGATCAAATAGGTATATACCTCAGAAGGATACATATTTTAGGTAAATCTTACTAAATAAATTTGATGTCAGAAGCATGCAAACAAGATATTAAAATCTTCATAAAAATGAGTAGGACAATAAGGTAGCATAAAATTGGTCTTTTAGTGCTAAAATCTCAGTGATATCATGTAAGATGTACTACTATTGCTTCATGAGTAATAAATATCAAACTATGATCTAAAATTAGGGTAATATATATCTAACTTTTAAATATTATATAGTCCATACTATATCTGATATGATCATATTTGGACATGTATTTTTGTATTACATAGATAAATTGGGATAATAACCCTAAATAAAATGTAGAAACTACATGTGATGCCAAAAAATGAAGAGATCTTTACAATATCTTCAAATCTATATCTTAAACATCAATATAAAAGTATGAAATCAATAACTTAGTACTTTATTCTTGACAACATGATAATGACTGTTAATTTGATATAATGTCTAGAGAACAAATAATAAGCTAGGGCATAACATCACTAAATTAACTGCAAAATGAAGAGACAAGAAATAATTAGATATCCTAATAAATTAAGTCAAATCCTAAAATGGACACAAATTTGGTTATGATGATTATCTAATGATAGTCCATGTAATTTTGTTTAATCATGTTTTGGTAAGGATATAGTTGATATAAAAAATATGTGATTAGGTTTCCTCTTTTCAAGGTATGCTTTTCCTCTTACTTCTCATGTTATACATTATGGTTGTATTATATGTGTACAAAATACTTGTCATACGATATTGGATGAGATGCAGGTTGTATGTTACATTACTTGTTGATATATACTAGTGAACACACACGTGCACATGCACGTGTCACAATATACTTGGGTAATCTGTATTAGATAGCTTTTATATTGTAAGAATATGTTAGACTTGAATGTTGGAGTTAAAGGTAGACAATGATTTATTTATTATAAATATCACCTATTAAATGATAAAAAAAATTTAAAGCTTAATATATGTTACTTAGATCTTATTATTTCCAAAAACCTATTATGAAGGAAAAATAGTGAATAACATAATTTTACAACACGTTGAATCAAGCTTAAATAAAGATTCAAAATTTCATTCATCTTATGAAGGATATGAATATGATGATTGCCATCTTAATATAGGGAAAATAAAAAAATAATAAGAACTAGTCTATCAAAATAAATGTAATTAAGAATGTTGCAAGCTCAACATATAATATGTACATACTTAAAAAGGATCACGAGCTTCACACTAAAAAACATATAATCTCTACACCGAATGTGCCATAAAATTTCATAGTAGAATAATCTATCTCTGACATGAAAAAAATTTAGTTTGCAGTGTCGTCGTTGATTTTAGCCCACATGTACATGATTTCAATGATCTACGATGAAAACTACAATTATAGATTATAGACTTTTTATATGATGGTATGGTTAGTTCAAATATAGAAATTACAATTATTGCAAATGTTTCTTAAAAAGTATGAGTATCATTACTCCAATGACTATTTTTTGCAAAATAATATTTTTGATGTCAACTATGGATAAAAAGCTATAATCATGTAAAATATTTCGAGATGATTTTTGTTGGAAAGGTATCAAACATTGAAAAACATAATATAGTGAGCATCACAATTCAAGTTCTCTAAAAATGTATAAGAATCTATTTATTGTAACGTGATGATTAGGTATATTTTTTGTTGTTAAAAGACCAAACATTTGAAAAAGAAAAAAGTATTACAAAGAATTTATTGAGTAGTAGAGATGTCATAAAGGAAAAAGATAAGTCAAAACATGAAATACATGAAACATTCATTAAAATTGGACCATCTATGATATATGAATGTTTCATACATTCTTTCATCATCATCATCATCATCATCTAAGCCTCAATCCCAACTATGTTGGGGTCAGCTACATGGATCCTTCGTTTCCATTCAGCTCTCTCATGGGTCATATTTTGATTGAGATGTAGAGATTCAAAATCTCTCTTTATAAGCTCATCCCATGTTAATTTAGGCCTTCATCTTCTTCTATTTATAGTGTTTGGCTCAATAGCATTGCTTCGTATAGGCGCACTAGTAGGTCTGCGTTGCACATGTCTGTACCATCTGAGTCGGCCCTCACGCAACTTGTCCTCAATGCTCGCCACCTCCACTTTATTCCTGATATAGTCATTTCTCAAATGATCTTTTCTTGTCTTCCCACACATCCATCTCAGCATACGCATTTCGGCCACGTTCATCTTGTTGAGACCTTGTTTCTTCACCGCCCAACATTCACTCCCATAGAGCATGGTTGGTCGTATAATTGTTCTATAAAACTTACTTTTTAATCTAAGAGGGATCTTCTGATCGCATAAAACTCCAGTTGCACTCCTCCATTTCAACCATCCTACAGTGATCCGGTGACAAACATCATTTTGAACATCCCCATCTATTTGAATAATAGAACCTAAGTAATGAAATTTGTCACATTTTGGTATATCTACTCCGTCCAACTTGGCTCCATCATTCACACTGTGAGATTGACTGAAATTGCAATGCATTTACTCAGTTTTGCTCCTGCTAATCATCAATCCATTTGACTCCAATGCCTTTCTCCAACATTCAACTTTATCATTCAATCCATCTTTTGTTTCCTCAATCAAAACAATATCATCAGCAAATAACATACACCAAGGAATATCATCCTGAACATTCTTTGTTAACTCATCCATAACTAGAACGAATAGATATGGGTTGAGTGTGGATCCTTGGTGTACCCCAACTGTAATAGGAAAAGTTGGTGTCTCTCCTCCAGGAGTCTTGACACTTGCAGTAGATCTATCATACATGTCTTTGATCAAGTCAATGTATTGGATAGGCACACCCTTTTTCTCCAAAACCATCCATAACACTTCTCTGGGTACTCGATCATAAGCCTTCTCTAGATCGATAAACACCATATGAAGATCTCTTTTGCTTTGTCTATACTTCTCCATAAGCCTCCTTATCAGAAAAATAGCCTCTGTTGTTGATCTTCCAGGCATGAAACCAAATTGGTTGTTTGATACCTGTGTTATAGATCTTAACCTCTGCTCAATAATCCTCTCCCAAAGCTTCATCGTGTGACTCATCAGCTTGATACCTCTATAGTTTGTACAACTCTGAACGTCACCTTTGTTCTTGTAGATTGGGACTATAATACTATTTCTCCACTCATCCGGCATCTTCTTGGTCTTCATAATCTTGTTAAAGAAATTTGTTAACCATGTAACTCCCTCATCCCCCATACGCTTCCATACATCAATGGGAATATTGTCTGGTCCGCATGCCTTTCTCATTTTCATATTTTTCAAAGCATTCTTGACCTCAAATGGTGAAACTCGTCGTGTGTAAATGATATCTCTCGTATTCATGTCACACGAGTTGCTAACATTATATGCAGTATCTCCATTGAAAAGCTTATGGAAGTAATTATCCACTGGTTTTTGATATTATCTTCCTTCACCAATACTCTACCATCTTCATTCTTTATGCATTTTACTTGACTCAAGTCTCTTCCTTTCCTTTCTCTTATATGAGCCATTTTATATATATCTTTTTCCCCTTCTCTAGTGTCCAGCTTCTTATACATATCATCAAAGTATCTAGACCTTGCCTCCCGAACCATCTTTTTAGCTTCTTTCTTTTCTTGCTTGTATCTTTGGAACGTTGCATCATCTCCAGATTTGGGCAAGCTCCTATAGATCTCCCTTTTCAGTTTAATAGCCTTTTGTACTTCATCATTCCACCACCAAGTCTCCTTCTGTGGAGGTCCACAACCTTTAGACTCCCCCAAAACCTCTTTGGAAATTTTTGTTATGCAGGAGCTCATGTTATGCCACATAGTGTTAACATCAGACTCCAAGTTCCAAGTTACCTCCTTGAGGAGTTTATCATGAAAAGTCAATTTCTTTTCTCCTTTAAGATTCCACCACTTGATCCTGCTATCTTGGTTTCTGTTATGTTTGCCTTTATTGATCTTCATGTTAATATCCAAAACTACAAACCTATGTTGGGTCGTGAGTTCTTCGCCAGGAATCACTTTACAATCCTTGCATATGTTACGATCCACCCGCCTTGTAAGGAGGTAATCAATTTGGCTACAGTTGTGCCCACTCTTGAAAGTAATCTTATGAGATTCTCTTTTCTTGAAATGGGTGTTTGCCAAAATCATATCATATGCAACTGCAAAATCTAATATCCTCTCTCCTTCTCCGTTCATGTTGCCATATCCAAAACCACCATGAACTCTCTCAAATCCAACATTACCACTCCCCACATGGCCATTTAAATCACTCCCAATAATAATCTTCTCCTCGATCGGTATTCCTTGCATCAATTCATCCATGTCATCCCAAAAATCCTTCTTCGCATCCTCGCTAAGGCCAACTTGGGGGGCAGAAGCACTAATAATGTTAAAAATATTTCCCCCAAGAACAACCTTGATAGCTATGATTCTATCACCCATCCTTCTAATCTTGACGACGTCATCCTTCAACATCTTATCAACGATAATACCTACGCCATTTCTATGTTTATCAATACCTGTATACCAGATTTTGTATCCTGTGTCTCCAATCTCTCTACAGCGTTCCCCTGTCCACTTGGTTTCCTGCAAGCAAGCTATATTGACTTTTCTTCTCATCATGGTATCCACTATCTCCAAAGATTTCCCTGTCAAAGAGCCAATATTCCAAGATCCAACTCTAAAACTTTTTTGTTGAACTTGCTTCTTTACTTGCCTTCGTCAAAAATGTTGCCCCTGCACATTTTTCACTGCATCTGGGCAATGATGCGGCGGGACTAGCTTCTTTATCCACACCCGTCCAAGATGTGGAAACCCTTGCACATTTTTCACTACATCCGGGCGATGATGCAGCGGGACTAGCTTATTTACCCACACCCGTCCAAGATGTGGAAACCCTTGTTTATCCTTCAACACAACCGGACGTCGTTGTGTCGAAACCCCTTGCATATTTATCACTGCACCTGGGTGCCGGTGCAGCGCGTCGCTAGGTAGGGACGCTCCAACGATATTCTTATAAGGATCCATGTCATAGAAAGAGTGACAAAGTTTTTATAGGCTGGCTGTCAACCTACCACCAACCTTCCTCCTTTACCCGGGCTTGGGACCGGCTACATTTACACACAAAAATGAAAACATAGGCGGAGTTGTTTCATACATTCTTTCCAAGAGTAAAATTATATACATCTAATATATTGTCATATTGTTGATTTTATTAAGCCTAAAAGTCAATGATAGTGCATAACCATACTTTCATAGGTTCACATGTGATGTGCCAAACTTGTTGTCCCAATATTTCCCTATTAATCAGTGTCATACGCATATCACACAATTTTTTGGTGGTCCATGTTAATATGGGACTGATGACCTCATCAAGAGTGGTCAAAAGACACTATAAGATATACATTAAAGTGAAATATAATTAATTGATGGCTGATTGAAACAACAACTAAGATCAGTCATGTAATTGAAAAATGTGATACCAATAAAATATATATGCTACAAGAATGAAATCTAAATTTTAGTGTGCCTACATAAGACTATAAAAATGAAAATGATGTAAGATTCATGTTTTTATTTGTCAAGGGGAAAGCATTCGAGTTTATGGTATACACAAACGCACCAAAAAGGCTTAGAATACCCCAAATACGAAGAAGAAAACATGTACATTGTTTGAATATACTCATGTCATCTCTACAAAGTTTCAGTCTTGGAAACGGTTCCAATGGAATCTACTAATAAGAAAAATTTACATATGGAGAGGGAACTTAGATATTCTATGTATGTTTATGGTCACTACAATTTATATATATCAGTAATATCCTCTGGGAATTCATCATTCCCTTCCATTTTTTTCATTCCCTTTGAAGTGTTCCTAGTCTCTCAGTCGCTAGTTTCATCTTCCTTCATCTTAAACCTCAAACCCTATGGAATACTGAATAATTGTATATGACCCAATTGGCTCTGAATTTAATGGGAAAAAAAACAAGATAACCTTGTTAATAAGCAAATTGAATCACTTACTCTTAAATTCATCTAATGTTTCTAGGCTACTGCTCTAGAAGTCTGACTCACCCTTAGTGCATAATTGGGTGCATACTCGGTCATTTTATGTTGCAACAACCATCCATATTGTACTGGGATATAATATTGGCGAGACAAAAGGATGCATAAACCTGGAGAAATCATTCATAAGTTAATTAAACAAGATCATAGTTAATGGAAAGTGTATTATAAAATCTACAGTCAGATGTGATTGACATCATATGTGGAAGAACCCGTAGTACCCAGTACGTAGAATTACAGATATTAAACATTGTTGTTTTAGATTCTGGGGATCCAGGATCATGTTAATACAAACCGGTTGGTGTCTTATAATATATGGAGGCAAGCTACAAGTAGATTGATTAGATTGGTTTTCTTGACATGAAGATGAGAAGACACAAAACTGTTGTGTGGTTGTAGTGGAAGTGGCACTTTTAGCGGTCGTAAATAAGGGAACATCTGATGTAGGTGGTGTTGGAAAGTGACTAAGAAGAGAAAGTGGATGATGTGAGTAGGGGTGACTATCAATCTATTAGATGCAGAAAAAAGTTAGGCGTCTATGAAGTTGGTTGAGTCAAGCGCAATGAATGTGTCACTTTGAGAGTATCTATATGGTGGCAGTGGGCCATGTTGCATAAGATGCTAGTTCGACTATGAAGCTCAAGGTTGCAGATACAGAAATTTATGATAAGAAATAACGACACCTCATGATAGGGAGACATGTACATCACGTAGATTGCTAATAATATGTCTGATGGTCGCTTCAGACAATGTTGAAGTCTTTTATGCTCCGACTGCAACTTGTAATCTGCATAATTGACATCAAGTAAGCAACATTAAAATATCAAACGCAATGCTAAAACACAACAACAAGTTAAATCATGATGCAACACGGATGACAATAGTCAACCGGTGTTCAATGAGGTACCCAAACAATATCTTGAGCAATTCCTCCACAGGCTCTCACTCCTCTTCCTCTTCTCCTCATTTATAATGAAAAGCTATTAGTTGTGGGAGTTTATATGCTTCACGCACTGGAGCATCTGGTAGTTGCTGAAGGTAGTCGGCAACATGAGACATGTGATAGAGCCTACAAGTTACTTGTTTGAGTTTGGATGATGCGGGAAGGGATAGCGTGGGAGTTTTTGTTGGGTTTGTTGGGATACCAGGTCATAATGACGATTAGAAAGAGAGAAAAGGTGATTTAGTTCGTGTGGTTTTTAAGGAAACATAAATATGGTCCTATGGGGAGAGTGGAGAGTATGGAGGTGGTTTGTTGGAGAATAAACATGAAAAGCGGCATATGAAGAGTTGAGAAAGTTGACTGAGTATTAAATTGTAGTTCGCTGACACTTTAAATGACAAAGGAAGTGGTAACGTTTGCTGGCATAAATATAGGAGGCGTGAAATGTATCTGACTTTTTACATAGAGTTGGTAGGGTAAGGAGATATTCTAGGTCAAAAAATTTTGTTTGTAATGGTTTATTTTAAATGAAACAGAAAATCGGAGATAGGAGGTTTTGACAGAAGCTTAGAATCTTTTTTGGGTTTGGCATTCCCGTGAAAAGACGATGCTTGTGAAACATAGTATAAGGTTGATTTTTAAAAGGAAATAATAGAAAAAAGAATTGAAAAATGTGAGAAGGATGTGGAACTGCCTGAAAACAAAAACGTAGGGATATGTGCTATGAGGTCTAAAAAAAATATAAGAATCTGAGAGTACTTGAAACATGGGATTACTTAGCCATTGGATTCGTATGGTGTCCGCCAAAGTGATAGCTTGCAATGTACATGGATGGATCGGTAGTATTATTTAGTTTGTATGTTTCTTATCATTCTAAAGACGATTAAAAAGAAAGGGAAGGTGGCTTGGTTTGTTTGCCTTTTACAGTAAAGTAGATACGGTCCTTTGGAGAGAGTGAAGAAAGTGGAAAATAACACCCATTAAGTATCATTGTGCTACTCTAGGTGACAGTCATATCCAACAATCATACATACAAATAGAATAATAAGAAAGACAATTTACTCCTTCCATATTTGGGATGGCTAATGTTCGATATCTGGAATTTTTAACTTGTTCTCAGCTAATGTTAGATGTCAGTCGGATCTGTGCGGTGTCGACTTGGCCTTGGAAGCGGAATCTATCTTGCATCGATATATCAAAAAAAGTATTTTTGGTAATGTACTGGACTCTAAAGATGTATAACAACCAGAACCAATAAATTACAAAGAATGAATGAAGCATTTCTTTCAAGCTACATACCTCTACATAGAGGCTAGTGCGGCGGAGTACATTGATGGACTATGGTTGTTTCTTTCTCTTGATGCAGAGAATATCGGAGGAGAGATCTTTCAGCATTTTTCAAAGTAAATAGCAACATTTTTGAACAGGAACCAGACATAAAACAATCGCGTGGTAAAACATAGTAATTAAACAACATTAGTTTCAATAACAGTGGTTGCCTAACCGGATTGGCTGCCTTAATGTCTTCTCCACTGAGTTTGGTTCCAGTGCATGTTTGGTTTGAAGTGATGCTACATGTTGTTGAAAAGCTAAAATTAAAATGAAACGACATCTTCAAACCCAATGTAATCAGTACAATAGCATATACAAAACAGACGTAGATGACTAAGTTAAAACCTTGGGCTTTACCTTTTCTGGTGACGGGACTGCCACATCTCTGTCAATTCGTCATTGATCATCAAAACAATAATTGGATTAGCAACAATGCTGCCGACTGTTGTTGCCGTTGATGACACTATTTCCCTACGTCTCTGGTTGTAGGGGTTAACATAGAGCAGGCCCGCCTTAACACCGATGCTTGTGGTGTCAGCAATAAATACCGACCATTGCCGCTGCATCTTCTGTGTCTATGTCAACTGGGGAAGAGCAGTCACTCCATGTACCACCTCCCCACCTTCTTCCAGGTTCATTAATTTCTGCAGCGTATATCTTTTTAAGCACATCAGCCGGAACCAGAACATGAGAAGTGAAATTAAAAGAGAGATAATGCTTAGTTGGTATGTCATGGGAACTGACATAGGCGAAATGGTGGGGGCGGAAAAAGTGGAGTGATATTAGCAAGCAGTTTAAGGTGGGAAGAGCGTGAAGGAAAACAGAGTTGGGAGCCAATAGTGGGGGGAGAATTCTTCGCTGGAGAGGACATGGGTGTCGGTTTGCTCGGTACTTCAGCCAACTGAATGTTCTGTATTCTGTAAAAGAGACAAAAGTGAGTTTTAAAAGAAAAAAAAAGTAAGAAAAATTGTGAGAGGGGAGAGAGTTAAGGAGAATGCTGCATTTTGAAAACGCTACATTCTGATTGGTTAGAATTTTTTTGGAGGTGGATGGATGGCATGATGGTAATAAGTTAGATTTATTCGCTCTTTTTATAGTAGTATATAAATATATAAAATACCGAACACACGAAACATAATATATTAGTTCTATTATATCTTAGCATTATATCTATTTGGTAAGTATAGTGCTAGTGAGTGACTATCTCTTTGGTAAGAGATCACATGTGCAATGATCTATCTATTTGGTAATCATATCATAAGGCCTTAATGCATCTATCCCCCTGGTAGGCAGTTAGATAGAAGATATAATCAAAAATGTGCTTAGAATACATGTTTTCTTTTTCTAATAAATATCTTCGTTCATGTATGCCTTTCTTATTTTTTGTATTCATGCTAAGGTCTGTGTTTATCTTATTGCCAAAGCATAGTATTGAAGATGTATATGAATCCTATAGCGTACTCAACACAGTATTTTATTATATTGTGTTGAAGTGTACCACATTTAATGTGTTTTTAGGTATGTGGCTATATGATCTTGAAGACTATGGATATTTAGGGGTTGTGAGGCGAGTTGATGTACATGTGGACCTATTTTTTAAAGATCCTACTTTATATGTAGTATGTACATATGTAAAACTTTACTATTCAATATTTAATACCAATTTGTAATAAGTCATTTTGTAATTCCATATTGAATGGTGAACTTGTGTTGTATGGTTTGTTCTTATTCATATGTTGTTGGTATGTATGTCCTCAGAGCCAATCATGGGATGATTGATGGGATACATTAAGATTGATTTGATAAACATCGAAGGCAAGCTTCCAATTCTTTCTGGTTCAGTGATATGAGATAGTGATAGAACAGATTGAATCTCTAGAAAATGACAGTACTCAATGACGTATGCCTTCAGGTTCAGGACCTGAACGATGAGATCATACAGATGCTAAGAGTTTGTACATTCTTGTTATGTCCCTAGTCAGATGTCATTGTGGAAGGTAGATAGACAACAATGACACACAAGACTAGATTGTGGTGTTGGTTGATGACAAAATCTCATTAGTCATGATATGGTGATATCAAACCAAACACATAGGTACTTGTTAGAGAACAAGAGTACCGGACAGACCCACCGTGAGTTTGACACATGGAACAATGACATGGTAGTCACAGTCAGTACTCACAGTGATGGTGGTGAATGTGATTCTTTGACCTGAAATCACTACACTCAACACATGTCGTTGGGTACACTTTGACATCATCAAACGCAATCCTGAAACATGGGTTGTTATAAAGGTGATGATTGGGTGGCTTTGACACATGGGGCTTTTGAGGGGTGAGTGATAGATATGGGATTTGTCCCTCCTGAGGGAGTTTGATATCCAAGTCCACTTGATGAGTAGGATTGAAATAGGTGTGTGCACGCATGTGTGAATCAGTATGTGATATTGATGTCATACATATCTCTTCCAATATGCTCTGAGATCAAGAAAGTGAATGAACGTTGACAGGATGATAGTTCCATGCCTCGAGTTCATTCGGGATATCAGTGACAAAGGAATTATAC
Organism: Alisma plantago-aquatica; assembly: GCA_963693085.1. Lineage (NCBI taxonomy): Eukaryota > Viridiplantae > Streptophyta > Magnoliopsida > Alismatales > Alismataceae > Alisma > Alisma plantago-aquatica. The sequence continues at coordinate 1,064,708,694 of OY856411.1, read as the reverse complement.
ATTCGCTGTAACACCATTCATGGATTGTAGGATTGAAATTTGTTCTCCAACTTTCTATTTCACTTGGGTAGCACTGATGTGTGACTAGGCACCGCTCTTTGCTTGTGAAGTCATAAGTGTTATGGACTTTCACTGCCAACGTGAAAAGGACATACAGGGTCACACACATAGGATTTAACCTGGAAAAGGAGTTTTGTCCACAAACAATGTTTAGATTGATTGCTAAAGGAGTTTAGTAGTTCAATTAAACACTCAATTAATTGATAGCTCAAAATCATAGTGTTCAAGGTGTTGGACAGCTTGAGTAGAGTATCAGATTGATTGGAACTACAATCGACTGATTCTGCACAATCTGCACTCCCAACTGATTGGCTCATGTGATGAACCGATCGGCTGAGCATGGTGAACCGATCGGCTCAGGTTGTGAGTTGATCTGCTCATGGACAGGGTGAAACGACCGGTTCAAGGGTTGAACTGATCGGCTCAACTGGTCCAACCGAGCAAGTTGGGAAAGAAAGATTGGTGAGAAAATTCTTATTGTTTTACTTGTCCAATGCGATTGGAATAAGGATTGGTATTTGATACCAATTAGAAACAAAAGAAGGAAAGTCAATCGGGAACTGACCAGGGCCACGAACCGACCGGTTCAGAAGTGAACCGACCGGTTGAGGTGTCCCAACCGATCATTTGAGGTGTCAATCGACCGGCTCAGGTCCCCAACGGACCATTTCAGTTGTGAAACGATCGGTTCAGGTCATGCAGTTGGTTGTTTTTTTGTGGAAAATCTCAAACTCTTCTACTCCTGCTTTAGTCCCATATTGCCCGGGATAGAGAACCCTATCCCATGACCCTCCTATATATATAGTGGTATTGGGGGCTTCTCAAAGTACAACTCAGTGCAACCAGTTGCTCTGTAAAGTTGTCGTTCTCTCTGGTTTGGTAACCGAGAGAGCCCGAACAAGTGCTTCCTGATAAGGGAGGCACAACAAGGGAAGGACAACTGCAGAAAGCGACTGGTGGCAGGAGAGTGTGTCGGCGACTAGTACGCTGACTGGAGGGTGCGACTCCTTCCAATTCCTTGTGAGACAAGGAGATTGGAGTTCCAGGTGGTCCGTGTGGACTACTTCAGAGGCGGGAGATTTCTGTCGCTCGAGGATAGTTGTCAATCCCGACAGTCCCGGTGAGACCACGAGTCGTCAGTCCCGGTGCGACCAGGAGCTGCACAGACACCGTCCAAGACTAGAGGTGAAGACCGCGCAAGGCGCGAGGTATTGTCGCCGAGTAAGCCTCGGGACAAGGTATGATTCCACAAACCATCCCTTTCCTATTGTATAGACGTTGACGCGTTTCCTTGTTTTGGGTTTGGGGGAGAAAATTTTTGTTTTCGCTGCCTTCTCTGCCTCTCCTAAAACCCAACAGTGGTATTAGAGCCATGTCAACTGCTCTATACTTTAAGATTATCGATATGATCAATTTTGGTTTGTCGCCCTTATTTATTGCATACGATGTGAATTATATTGGCTTTATGCATGTCCAATCCTAAATCCACAAATCCCAAAATACATATATGATATGTAACATTAATGCACTCGATACGCGTCACCCTTAAACGAGTTTTGTGGTGGATGTATAGCGTGGTTATGGCCAATAAACCCTATTTGTGTATGGTTGTATGTGGTTGCTTGAATCTCGGTCTGCACACCGATCTTCCTTCTCCTATTCCTGATGCAACTCGAAATAATTCAAGATTTCTTTCCTACCTTTGTTCCCCCCGAATGTAACTCGGGGTTTCTCTTTTTATAATGTAAAATAGGATAGATTTTATTTCCTATTATGTCAAAGAACGGCGGACATCCTGACGACAGCTCAGACGATCGGTTCAAGGAGTGAACTGATCGGTTGACGTTCGAGACGATCAGTTCAAGGAGTGAGCCGATCGGTTGATGACCGGTTCGAGGAGCGAGACGAGCGGGTGGAAGCCATGAAGAGATGCATGACGACCAGGTGAACCGATCGATTGGAGGAGCCAACCGATCGGCTGGTGGCACCAAGCCGACCAGTCTGATGGCGAGCCGATCATTCATGTGATTAGTTGATCAAACCCAAAAAGACAAAGCACAGAGTTCATCTTGTACAGGTTGCATGTGATGTAGACCTAGATGACCGTGATTCCTCTTGGCTCGAGGAATCACATTAGGATGGACATAATCATTGCTTTTATCATTTCACATGTTTTCTATGGGATATAGCATGTATATGATACGTACTATATATTGTGGTGATTGGATATGTATATGTATATAAAACCAAATCCCTCATTAAATATTAAGTTTTAGATGCCTTCCAAATGTGACACACGTGAAAAGCTTGATCGACCAAGTATGGGCACACCCTAGCATGGTGCACCCTCTATCTCGTGGAAGCATGAAGGATGAATGTGTGGGTCTTCCCTAGAAGGGTGCATATTCATCATGTTGGCTTTGGGTCTGACTTAACAAGGTGATCTAGATGGAATCTAGTACCTTGAGGCATGGAGATGATCATGGCAAGGATTTGCATATGACATCTTATCAAGAGTTGCATATGATGCAATTGGCAAGAGTTGCCTACCTGAGAGATCTAAGTTGTGGGTGACAGCCCTAGCTGGTTCATGACTTAGAGGATTTCAGGATCTTGCCCACCAGAAGGTTGTACACTGCAATCTTTTGAATTGATGGTGAGGGCTATCAATTTGAACTAAAATAGTGGGAGCGATAATTAACTAAAGGCCTAATTTTTATCGTCAACTTTTCAAATCAATCAAATGAGTCAAAAGAGTTTTGGACTAAAATTGCATATATTTCCTTTTGTTAAAATAAATGGTTAATCAACAATAATCACTTTATTTGCGATCAGTCTTTGAGACCAACAAATTAAATGGGAATAATTCCACGAATGGTTAGGATGATGAGAAGTGTTCTCAATCAAAGAGTGAAAGCTCTAAGTCCTAGTTATACCAAGACTAGATGAACTCAATCCCACCACATCAATGGCTGAAAGTATGCTTATGGAAGCATACCGAGGATGACATTGATGAGGAGTGCTTGATGTTGTGTTCTCTGAACTATGAGTTGCAGAGACAACATGAGACATACGATGTCTCAAGGACACTGTCCTAGTATGTCATGACAGAAGGAGATCCAGTAAGGTATTCACACACTCAATATGATTGGGTATATGAAAAAACCTGACTAAGATGGATTCCCTCTGAGCCAAGAGTTGGTTATTGGTATGATACTACAAATGTTGTGAGAATCATACAGTTCATGATGAACTATGACATGGACAACTTTGACAAGTGTTGACAAAGTTGTTGGACATGTTGAGGACAGTAGAGGCAATTATGAAGAAAGACAAACCCTAATGTTTGATGTGATCAATGAAGGGTAAGTCTTAAGGGTAAGGGCAAGGGCAAAGCTAAGAAGTGTTCTGATGCTAGCCAGTAGCCCAAGTCGTCTTCAGCCTCAAAGGCACACGGGGAAAGGGTGTATGAGGGAAGTGCCCTCCATATCTGGAAGAACAAAAGAAGATGAAGGAGGGGATGGAAATCTCCACCTAAGTTATCATGAAATGAACCGCTTCTTTATCTGAGGTATATGATACCATGATATGGATATGTCATATATGATATGCAAGATCCACAAAGAAGTGATGGCCTTTGTGAAAGGACCGAGAAAGAAGTACTCATTATTGGGGCAAGTGTTGCTGCCATTGATAGAAGTATCTTTCAGTTTATTTCAGCCTAAAGGGCACGAAATAGAGTTGAGAACTGCTATTTGCCAATAGATAGAAACACTTTATTGTTGCATCTTGTTGAGACAAGGATGGCTATCAATATAGTTGATGTTTCAATCTCAAAGATATGATCTTTGTGGCAATGCCTTGTTTATCTTGTGGTATTTGATATGCATAAGATAAAATGATACCTAAAGTTATTGATAACTCAAACAATCAAATTAGCATCAATCATGAGAGATTCATTTCTAGTTTCCATATGATGGATAAATCTAGACTCTTTTTGTTAGAGAACCAATAAGAGACATGAATATCTTGGACATGATTAATCAATCTTCACTAGTGGCAGTGGGAGAATGATTATGTTATTAGGTATAATACATGTGATGTATTTACATACCTATTGGAGAGAATGCTAATACTTCAAATGGTGTTTAGAGAAATACCAATATATGAATATATTGAAGTGTTCAAGAATATCATAGATGAAGTATGAGTTTGGTAAAGTGTTAATTCTTGATGAGATCAATGAATGAAATACTTAGACCAAAATGTTTGAGATCCTTATGAGTGATTATGATAGTGTATCATAGTGAGCTCATGATTAAGGCATAGTGATGTCTAAATCAAAAAAGGAGTCATACACTAAGGAGTTAGAGAATGATTATCAAATAACTAAATTCTTCTTAAATAAAGAATACCCCACACTAATAAAGGACATTAAGAATCACAAGGAGTTGTGAGTTCTTATATCCTTGACAGATACATCTCGATCATCTATATGATGAGTTGGTCATGTGATGAGTCAACTATCTAGATGAATGAGAGGAACTGAATTTTGAGTTATGGTAGATGACCATTACATCCTAAATGACTTCCATGTAAGCCATAAGGTATGACCTTGATGGTAGCACCCATTGGATGTAAATCCATAAGTGTAAATGAGTCTTAAGTGTTAAGACACATGGATGACATTATGAGAAGGATGATGCTTGTTGATTGCAACTTAATGACTAAGAGTTTTGGCATACAGATACTAAAACCGCATTCCTATGAGGAATAAGAGAAGGATGTGTACACGACACAACCTATAAGGTTTATGAATCCACTAATGAAAATGAAGTCTATAAGTTACAATGGACTAATCAATGTGATTGATTGAGTACAAGCAACTCAGAATTGGATCTTTACTTTGATGATATAGTCAAAGGGTTTGACTGATATGTCAAAGGGTTTGACTGATATGTCAAAGATAAAGAAGGGATCTGTGATTTAGTGGGAGCGTATTCGCATTCCACATGTTGATGTGAAATGGAAATGTTCTAGAATGGAAATCCAAAGTGGAAATTATCTTTAAGGAAGATAGATATGTTTCCTACGAGATAGGAATAGAGATCTATAGAGATAGTTCTCGAAAACCTCTTGACCTGGAAAAGAGAAAGCATACATTGGCAATTTGTACTGAAGGGTTCAGTGTGCACAGATTCAGTGGGAGGAAACCTATCCATATTACATGGAGTTAGTATCCCAAGGCCAAGTGTCCAATTCTTATGAAGAATGGGAACACTAAGAATAGATATGGATCTATCATGTATGTAATCATCCCATTATCTTGCATGTCTGGACATGGCAAGAATGAAATGTATTCATCATCTTGTATGTAGGACATGACAATATGATGTGCTCATCCTGATAACTCATATGTGGGATATGATGAGTGGATGTCTGTCTACTTCCAGTAAGGGTTATTGGAAACCATAAGAACTTGATAAGTACTTGAGAAGTACTAGTTCTATGGAGATAAGGAAGAGTTCGATGTAAGGAGTTACATTGATGCGAACTTCCGAAAAGGACAGAAAATTAATCGTAAAATATATATGGGATATATAAAGTGAAAGTTTGTTGATAATTGGAAACGTTCCAATAAAGCCGTTTAAAAGGAAATGTCGAGTATCCATTTGTTAGAGAACAACAGTGGATACTATATGGATCTGGAAGTTCATGAGATGAACTTATAGATATTCCAGTCATTGATGACAACTATGGAATCCTTGATCATGCAATGTGGCTAAAGGTTAGCAAAGGAATATTGGATCACATATTACGGCAACTCCATCTCATATGTGTGACGTATAATGAAGAAATGTGAGACATGCAATTTATACTGACTTTGGCAAGGTGTTGCCATAACTCACTGACGTGTATTTTACTACGCGCTTAAACGCAAGTATACGCGTCGAGTAATATAGGCCTTGTGAGGCCCGAGTCGAACTCAGGGATACGTGAATTGTTGGGGACTTTTACTAACTAATCGCAATCAGCTAGACCGATTAACAAAGTAGGGTTTTGTTGTTCAAATTAAAAAGAAAATAAAAATCAAACAAAGAAAACAATCGATTAAAGGTTAATTTAATCAATTCAAAAGGATATCTTTAGGATGGCGGTTTCACCGCGGGTCAACATTGTATTAGGTTTCATATAATTCCTCACACTTCTCTCTCTATCCGGGTAATGGCCTGAAATGAGAATTACCCACTGTCGTGGTGTAATTCACTACTTAGGTTTAGGTTGATTCCACCGTCGTAGTAATCATTCCCCTAAACTAAGCGCATTAAAAACGGTCTCTCAGTTCCCACCATTAATTTTACAACTCCTTTGTCAAGGGTTTTATTGATTAATGTAGAATTCGTCTCTTTTCAACCGTTAATCCTTCTGTCGAAGTGATTAAGGGTGTTAAATTATTATTATGGTGATCAAGCATAACAATAGAAATGGAGAAAACGAATCTATACCACGGATTTGAGAGAAAAATATGAATTATTGATATAAAAATGTCATACAATACATTCCCGGGGTACTCCCGGTCCTAAAGATTGAGGGTTTTAGCCTCTCATGTTCATCTCACACGAATACATGGTAGAAATTGGGGAATTCATAAGAAAAACGGGAAATAAATGGGAAAACCCCTGAACGGAGAAGAACCGGTGGATCCTTGGCGTAAAACATGAGCTTCCCCGCCTGTCGGTGGTGGAAATCGTCTTCGGCAGTGTCCGAATCACCCGGGATGAGCTTCTCGGCCTCCGTTCTCCTTTTTCTCCTCCTCGGCACTCGTACAATCCAAGAATCAGATCCTCCCTCGTGTGGGCGTCCGTCATTAGGTATAAGTCCCTAATTCGGTCGTCAAATAACAACAGCCGTCCGATCGAGATCAAAATAGATCCAACGCATATCTGCCGACGTCGATACCATCGACGCGGGTCGATGGTATCGACCCAGCGTATTAGCGGCAGCTTTCCTTTCTTTTAGTCTGAGCGCCTGTGGTCATCTCGATACCATCGACTTGGGTCGATGGTATCGACTCTCTTTAGCGTCAGTTGTTGTCGTTTAGCGACGCTGTAGCCTCCATGCGTTGATGGCATCGACTTGGGTCGATGGTATCGACGGATTCCTCGCCAGCAACCTGAAGGGATCTCGATGCCATCGACTTGTGTGTCGATGGTATCGACTCTGCGCTGCTCTTCTCGGCTGGCAACTTGTGGCTTGGTCGATGGTATCGACTTCCGTCGATGGTATCGACAGAAGCAAATACTTGTTTTTCCTGAAATTTCACAACAAGACCAAGTAAATCCGCACATATAATAATATTATGATAAATAATGCTCAAAATAGTAAAACAAAGGGGAATTTACATAATATGAAGGCAAAGACCGAAATGAGTGAATTATGCAATATTATCCATAAAAATGAGTAATTGGAGCACAAAACACATATGAAAAAGGTCTATAAATGCGACTCAAAATCATTGCATCAAACTCCCCTAAGCTTAAACATTGCTCGCCCTCGAGCAACAGATCCTTAGAATAGAATTGCAGATGTCAACTAAAAATCAACACACCAACCCACATCCCATGTAACTCCCACTGAACGTTCTCAAACCGGCCTTTCCTAATCACAGAACAGTAATTACCCTACAGGCGACAAAAATCATCAATAAAAGAAATTATCCTTCAAACCGATGAACACTATCACATAAGGCAGTTAACATAATAAAATTTGCCGATTCAGCATTGGTGCATCTTGTTATCGCCTACACTACGTTGCTCGCCCTAACTACCATCTACATGGAAGCAGTTCTCTTGATAAACATGAGTGAGGAGAAAATCACGGTGGCCTACCAATCCGAGCAACGGGTGGATGGAATGGGTGGTTCATGGAAGAATTTGGAAGTATTACACAGTTTCAAAATGCATAAAACAAAATGCCCTAAATGATGTGAATGCACTAACCTTCCACCTCAAAAAGAGATAGAAATCTAATTAAGCCACATCATGTACTCAATTTCCTTGTTATGCAAGTGATATCATGTTCCTTTCTCCCTCTTATTCCATTTCCTTCTAAATTCTCTCTTTTTTTTTCTTTTCTCAATTTTTTCAGATTTTCATAAATTTTTTTTTCTTTCTTTTAGCCCACATATCCATAATTTCTTAGAGATACATGTGTTAGGCTATTTTCTTCATGATTGGAAATCTTTGTACTATTTCGAGGGTATGGAACAATTTAGATCACTTTTTAAGACAACCTGAGGTACATGGTGTACTTATGCGTGAAAATCATGAAAGTTATGAGTGCAACTACATGACATGCACCTAAAGGTAATGTGCCTGAATCACTATACATTTTTTTCGTTTTATGCAAAAGTATGAAAATAACAATGCAAATCCTATCTACATGCTATGCACGCAAGAAGGAATTAAAACTGTACTTTACTTCCAATTCTTTGGTAGATTATGGAAAAATATGAAGTGGAATGATCACAAGATTAAGTTACTGAACCTTAGAAAAATATCATGTATCCCTCCTTACTGACATGTGTAGTAGTTCAAAGGGTTCTTTCTCTTATATCCAATTAAGGTCTCATTACCATTTGATTAGGTTAGGCTCAAACAACTGTTACTATCCACTTTTCATGAGTCAATGGGGGTGTGGGTGTGACATATTGCTTCAAAGTTGACATAATCAATCATTTTCATAGGACAAGTTCCCCAAGGACAACCAAGTTAAGCTATCCAAAAGACACAGAAATTTTTAAATTCCCTTAAATTTCCCATGAAAACAGCGAGATGATAATTTTTAAGACATCCACGATTACACTAGATAGATGTGGATCCTAAACAAAAACTAAAATTGCAAGAACAAATAACAAAGCAAAAACTAAAAACAACTAAAGAAAAGATAAAAGATAGAGTTGTTCCAGCCACCCCCCTAAGCTTGAATTCGACTATGGCCTCATAGTCAAAAACCAACTTAAGGGTGGAACAGTGATACCCTGATCAATCCTGCGGAGGCGGAGGCGGGTACTGCGGGGGTCGTGGGGTCCGGATTTGCTCTGGATGATGTGACTTCATTTGACCAATAACCTCGTCTTGAATAACTGACACCGACACTGCTGTGTGCCCGTCGATACCATCGACGAAAGTCGATGGTATCGACTCGCTGATTAGGGCAACTGCCTCGCGAGTCCGGCCGCCGCCTTTTTCATTTGAAAATGTCGATACCATCGACGGACCCGTCGATGGTATCGACTTCACTGAGTCGATTTCTTCTGAAAATCTCCAGAGATCTCGATGGTATCGACTGGCATGTCGATACCATCGACCATTATTGTGCAACCTGCCTATAGGTATGTCGATACCATCGACGGGAGCGTCGATAGTATCGACTCAGAGCGATTTCTGCAGCTGTCAACCCGAACCTATGTCGATACCATCGACGCGTGTGTCGATGGTATCGACCCTGCCTGTGCCTGCACATTGAACAAACGGATCAAGGTATCTTCTTTACACTAGAATTTAAACGAAATGAAAACAATCTATGACTATAATTAAACTATCCTAATGTACCAATGGTTGGGTTGCCTCCCACCAAGCGCCCTTCTTTAACGTCTTAGGCTAGACGTCTTGCAACTCGTCATCTTTTCACATTGGGGACTACGCTTAGAGGATCATGCGGTAATTTGAATTCAACTCGATCTCCTCCAATTCCCAAAGACAAAGTACCTCTCCCTAAGGCAGTCACAACATCCGCCGTTGCTTGAAACGGTCTTCCTAGGAGAATTTCACAGCTGTGGAGTGGTGGCATATCCATGACGACAAAGTCCACCGGAAATATGAATATGTCCACTTTGACTAGAACATCTTCACATACTCCATTGGGTCTCACAGTAGACCCATCCGCCAATTCAATTGTTGCGGCTGACCTCTTTATCTCTTTTAACCCCAGCTTTTGAAATGTCGCCAAAGGCATGAGATTTATGCTAGCGCCGGAATCACATTGCGCTTTAGGGAAACGTTGACCACCTATTGAGCACGGTATGTAAAAACCTCCTGGGTCCTTTCTCTTCTTTGGTGAACTCCCGTGAATCTTAGAGCTCACCGTCTCATTCATCCGAAAAATATCATCGTCTTTTATCCGCCTCTTCTTATTAATGATTTCCTTAATGAACCTCCCATAGGCGGGTACTTTCTCGATCATCTCCACTAATGGAATATTGATGTGGAGTTTTCGGAATATCTCCAGGAATTTCTTAAAATGACGATGCTCTTTCTTTGACTTAGGATTGACCAAATTTGAAACATCTGCTGCATCAACACGCCTATGAGGTGGCACATATGAGCTTTTCGGGAGTACCTCCCCTAAGCTTGCTTCAATCACTCTCTCTGACGTGGGCTTTGGCGAGACATCCTCAATAGTAGCAGCTTGTTGTGGTTCCTCTCTCGCCTTAGATGTCTCCGCATGTGCACAAACAACCTGCACTTGATCTTCTTGCCTACATGGAGATACAATATTCACAATTCTCTCTGATTTTCTGAAGAAAGGGTTTCCGCCCGGCAATCTATAGTAAGTGCGTGGATAGGGTATTGTCGGTGTTGCATTCGTATTAAAAGTCATTTTTCTTGGTTCTACAGCTTCTTGCACCTGAGATTCCTCCTCATTACTCACCACAGACATATACTTGACCTGATGGTGTGCTTGGGCCACGTTCGCATTCTCAGCTGGTTTCTGTTGATTGGCGTTTTTGATGGCCGCCACTTCACTCGAAATCTGTGCCACGGTGGTCTCTAATGCCCGCATTTGTGCTCCATGACTTTGCAGCGTTTGCCCAAATTTGGTTAGAATATCACCTTGGGATTGTAATTGCTTACCAAACATGGCCATCATCTCTTGGTTTTGCTGTACCATTTGACTTAGTAATTCAGTGTTCTTATCCTCAACTCTTGGCTGTGGCTTGGCCTCCGGATCCTGTAGAAAATTATTTGGATCCTTCCATGAAAACTTTTTATCCTTCCTCCATGCATAGTCATTGTTTCTATAGCCCTGTTGTTGCATAAATTTCACTTGGGCCTCCTCATCTTCAGATGCATCTTCCTTAATTAGCAGCTTCTTGGCTAGAAGATCTAACTTATCGTTCAGCTCCCTAACTATTCTAGATTCACCAGCAGCCTTGACCTGTTCCACGGCACCTCTGTCACCCCATGACTGTTTCCTAGCCATGTTCTTTAATATCTCCCAACATCGGGTATCTGTATTATTCAGAAAAAATCCGGATCCTGCTGAATTAAGGTTACTTCTATCATGCTCGGAGAGAGCAAAATAAAAGATTTTCACTTGTGTTTCCCTGTCCAGCCCATGATGTGGGCACCTCCTCAACATAACCTGGAATCGCTCCCAGGTCTCAGAATATGTTTCACCTGCCTGTTGGGTGAAATTGTGAATCTTCCTAATCATGTTGTTGGTCTTCTCAGGAGGGAAAAACCTCTCGAAGAAAACCTCCACCATATGATCCCATGATTCAACGAACTCATCATCGAGGTTATGTAGCCACTCTCTTGCTGCTCCTGCCAAGGAACTTGGGAATAGCTTGAGGTACAAAGCATGCTGTGGAAACCAGTCTATCTTCACCATATCACAGTTTTCAACGAACTGGCTGATGTGTGCAACTGGATCCTCATTCTTCAGCCCGTGAAATGCATTTGACTTTACCAAATTAATCAACGCCGGATCGATCTTGTATGTTGGTATGTCGATCCTCTGTTTCTTTATAGGCCCCTTTGAAGCTGATGAAGAAGATGCTTTGATCTTCTCCCATATCTTCTGTGGTTCGGCCATTTCTTCTGCTTCAGATTCAGAATTTATTTCTTCTAGGTGCTCTTGATCGAAGTCCTCCTCGTCCTCAGGTCCCGAAGGTGGAACCTTGGGTGTGCGATTCGCGTAGTCCGTACTATGTGTATGCACCATGCAAAGTACCTGAAATAAGAAAATTGGGGTTCAGTACTATGCTTAGACGAGTATAGACGATTATAGAGAAATTTAGAAATAATTGAAGTTGTTTCAAAATAAATAAATAAATGTGGCCTAGAGTGGCCGCTCTTAGCACTCAAAGTGCCAACAATTCGCCGTATCCCCGGCAACGGCGCCAAAAACTTGACGTGTATTTTACTACGCGCTTAAACGCAAGTATACACGTCGAGTAATATAGGCCTTGTGAGGCCCGAGTCGAACTCAGGGATACGTGAATTATTGGGGACTTTTACTAACTAATCGCAATTACCTAGACCGATTAACAAAGTAGGGTTTTGTTGTTCAAATTAAAAAGAAAATAAAAATCAAACAAAGAAAACAATCGATTAAAGGTTAATTTAATCAATTCAAAAGGATATCTTTAGGATGGCGGTTTCACCGCGGGTCAACATTGTATTAGGTTTCATATAATTCCTCACACTTCTCTCTCTATCCGGGTAATGGCCTGAAATGAGAATTACCCACTGTCGTGGTGTAATTCACTACTTAGGTTTAGGTTGATTCCACCGTCGTAGTAATCATTCCCCTAAACTAAGCGCATTAAAAACGGTCTCTCAGTTCCCACCATTAATTTTACAACTCCTTTGTCAAGGGTTTTATTGATTATTGTAGAATTCGTCTCTTTTCAACCGTTAATCCTTCTGTCGAAGTGATTAAGGGTGTTAAATTATTATTATGGTGATCAAGCATAACAATAGAAATGGAGAAAATGAATCTATACCACGGATTTGAGAGAAAAATATGAATTATTGATATAAAAATGTCATACAATACATTCCCGGGCTACTCCCGGTCCTAAAGATTGAGGGTTTTAGCCTCTCATGTTCATCTCACACGAATACATGGTAGAAATTGGGGAATTCATAAGAAAAATGGGAAATAAATGGGAAAACCCCTGAACGGAGAAGAACCGGTGGATCCTTGGCGTAAAACACGAGCTTCCCCGCCTATCGGTGGTGGAAATCATCTTCGGCAGCGTCCGAATCACCCGGGATGAGCTTCTCGGCCTCCGTTCTCCTTTTTCTCCTCCTCGGCACTTGTGCAATCCAAGAATCAGATCCTCCCTCGTGTGGGCGGCCATCATTAGGTATAAGTCCCTAATTCGGTCGTCAAATAAAAACAACCGTCCGATCGAGATCAAAACAGATCCAACGCATATCTGCCGGCGTCGATACCATCGACGCAGGTCGATGGTATCGACCCAGCGTATTAGCGGCAGCTTTCCTTTCTTTTAGTCTGAGCGCCTATGTTCATCTCGATACCATCGACTTGGGTCGATGGTATCGACTCTCTTTAGCGTCGATTGTTGTCGTTTAGCGACGCTGTAGCCTCCATGCGTCGATGGCATCGACTTGGGTCGATGGTATCGACGGATTCCTCGCCAGCAACCTGAAGGGATCTCAATGCCATCGACTTGTGTGTCGATGGTATCGACTCTGCGCTGCTCTTCTCGGCTGGCAACTTGTGGCTTGGTCGATGGTATCGACTTCCATCGATGGTATCGACGGAAGCAAATACTTGTTTTTCCTGAAATTTCACAACAAGACCAAGTAAATCCACACATATAATAATATTATGATAAATAATACTCAAAATAGTAAAACAAAGGGGAATTTACATAATATGAAGGCAAAGACCGAAATGAGTGAATTATGCAATATTATCCATAAAAATGAGTAATTGGAGCACAAAACACATATGAAAAAGGTCTATAAATGCGACTCAAAATCATTGCATCACTCACTATGTTGGCACAAGAGCACAGTAACATGTGGGACATGTTTGAAGATCACTATGAATATGATTCAAGGGTGATTGGCTCGCAGTGCAAGTGGGAGTATGTTGGTATGTATGCCCTGAGAGCCAATCATGGGATGATTGATGGGATACTGTGGGCTCTGATCTCCAAACCACGATATAAACTTAGCGGAAGCGATTCGATAAACAACGGAAGACAAAAATCACGGGAAATTAAAACTTTTCGAGACAAGAGCTTGAATCCTTAAAAGCTTCTTTCATAACAAGAGATAAACTGTTTACATCTCATGATAATTACTTCTTGAGTAATTATATACATCAAGATACAAAATCTCAAGAACTCATAACAAAAGACTCCAAGACTTGAGAGTACAGAGGACACATAGGACTAACTCTAACTACACCACATGGCAGGCTAAATCTCCACCTGAGATTTACTGCTGCTCCTGGTGCTGCTGCTGCTGGGACTGGTCACCTGTAGACTAGTTCCTCCGTCTTCGATGTCCACCTAAAAAGTTGAAGTCTACGGGGTGAGACAATTGTACATAATTGTCCCAGCGAGAGTCATAACTCTCCGCCAGAAGCTTTATTATAACATCAAAGAATATCTTAAGCAGTAAAGCTTTCAAAGTATTTAATAGCAGGTGCAGCTATAAACAAGAGCTCAACATTTATGAGACATGAAGAATGTAAGCAATATTACAGTGTATCATCAATCAACTAATTCGTAGTTATCTCTAACATGTATACTACGCGGTTGATTATGTTTTACAAACAATATTATGCCCTGTGGAGATGAGGCATACCACTCATACTCCAACTGATTGCTAAGAAGTCACATCAGTATCATACATGGGTCATTAAGAGAGCCGGATTCTCATGACCTTCACCTTCCTCAGTCAGTAAGAGGATCACTTGTAGGACATCTTGTGTCTCTACTATTATAGCTCACCAGGGTAAACTGGTCCTTCGCTATTCTAGAGTTACAGTGGCGTTCTGTACTCTCTTCGTCATCAGGAGATTTCATGTTTATCTCCACTGATACGGATATCTATGTTTTCTTCGTCATCAGGAGGTTTCATGTTTACCTACTACTGATACGGTATGGGATTGTAGTGAAGGATTGACGGATTACATATCTACATCAATTTCCTACACTAGGATGTAAGGTTCTACACATCCATATACCCCACATACTCACTAGTATGTGATCCAGGAGTTCCCTTAGGAAAACCTATTTCACCATCATTTGATCTCTGACAATGATGGGTCTATGATCAGGGCTCTACATTATACTTAATTAGTTAGGTACATTCAATATTCATTTAACATCACATGTTGTTCTTCAAACAATAACAGTAGCTTAATAGCTATAAAAGGAGAATACTAAATGTAACAAACCTAACTCACATCAATCATCATTTCTCATTATACTCATCACAAGTCATCTCTACAGCATGACCTTGATGGTATTCATGGCTCTCACAGCCCATTATTATCATAGAATGCCACTGACAAGGCATCAAGATACTTTACTTATTCATAAAGCTATCAATATGCCTTTAATGAATATAGTATCATCATCCATACCTGGATATGATCACCTCCATATCAGAACCTGCATGGTTAATTCAACTAATAAAGGTAATTCAAAACAATGATTATACTTTCCACTCTTGTCATAAGAGCTAAGTTCTTTGATTCTTATCAAATAGAGTTTAATACTCATATAACATGTCATCACCTTTGAATTAGGGTTTACTATTCACATCACATGTCATTACCCTTGATTTAGGGTTTACTATTCACATCACATGGTGAATTGAACTCATAACATCATCATGTATGAGGAACATCATCATTGATGCTCTCATATTAGCTTAAGATTCATCATATATCATAATTAGGGTTTCCATGATCTCACATAGGTGGATCATACCCTAATCATGCACATTCATGTGTATTGAAGGTGCTTTACTTGAGTTTCCACCCAAAAAGTGTACTTTCTCTCTCTTAAGATACTTTCTCTCTCCTCATACTGGTAGATGGTGATAACACCACTCTAGATCAGGTTGGGTTAAGTCCTCATGGGCTAATCATAAGCCAAAACACCACTATCATGTAATTAGGGTTTGATTTGAACAAGGTTTTACTCAATTGAACCCCTCAAGGGTATTTTGGTAATTCACCCCATTGATCACCATCATGGGTTAATTCATTAGTCACTTAGTCCCCTAATGTCCTAGGTTACCATTAGGGTTTAGATTAGAGCATCATTGAACCATTTACATCTTCAAGTGATTAAGTGAAGACAACCTTTGGAAACCTCAAACAGTTTCAACCTTCAACCTCCAAACGGTTTGAGACCGTTTGGATGAGTTGACCATTTGCTAGGGTTGACTCCAAGACTGTGTGACCTTCAAGGTCGTTTTCCCAAACCGTGTGAGGGTGTAGACCGTTTAACAAGTTTGACTTCAAGACCGAGAGGGCTTGCAAGGTTTGAGACCGTTTGGTGTCTCTCGATCTTGAGATCGTTTGAGTCCAAACGGTCTTGAGACCGTGAGGACTCACATGGTCTTGACACCGTGTGACCTCAAACGGTCTTGAGACCGTGTGACCTCAAACGGTCTTGAGACCGTTTGGTCCACTTGGTCTCAAACCGTTTGGACCTCCAACATGGTTCAATGATTTCAATCGTTTATGATTATCAATGTTGAAGCCTCCAAATGGTCACAGCCATGGTAACCACTTATAGATTGAGTTAATTAGGGTTATTCTTAACCAATTGGTCACTCAATTGACCCTCAATTGTTATCCAATTAGGGTTGAAGTTGGTTCAATTAAGGTCCATCAACGTTCAACCATCAACACTCAACAATGTGAAACAACACCAGGTTGAACCCTTCAATTGAGCTCCAATTGGGCCCAAACCTGGCCCAAATGGTCTTGAGATCGTGTGGATGAACTCCACACAGTCTTGAGACCGTTTTCCCAAGATTTCATCAAAATATAATGTGATTTGATAGGAGTTGAACCTTGATTGAGTCTCGATTCAGTATTTTGATTAATTCAATAACCTATTGCAATTGGGCCCTCAATTGATCAAATTACCTTAACCCTAGACCTCCAAACGGTCTTGGGTTGTCACCACACGGTCTTGAGACTATTTGCCCATACAACTTTTGTATTCTAGTGTAAATTCTTCAAGGTTGGATCTATTGAGTTGATTATCATATCAATACTTAATTACAATGTAATTTAGTATCTTTGTACTTTCAATTGGTCAACTATACTTGACCCCAGACCTCCACACGGTCTTGGTTGATTCCCCACACGGTCTTGAGACCGTTTGGTTGATCCCCAAATGGTCTTGAGACCGTTTGGGTCAATCAACCCAAAAAGACTAAGTTATTCATTGAGATTTCAGAACTGATTTCAATTAGGGTTTACCCTAGTAATCATCCTTCAACTCTTAGCTCGTTTGGAATTAGTCCATCAAATTTGGTGAGTTGTTAATCAACATTATTTTGAACAGTAATCTCATACGGTCAACGCTTGGTCAACGTTCTTACATGGTCTTGAGACCGTTTGCCCAAAAAAGGCGATTTCAACAGATTGGAAATCAGGAGTAAATTCAATTAAAGTTGTTGATTAAAAAGACCATATCTCACGATTCCTTTAGAGTTATCATCTCACATTTTGTGGGTGATTAGCCTACATAATTATGAACAGAAATCTTATACGGTCCACACTCGGTCAACGTGGCTAAAGGGTCTTGAAGACCGTTTTCCCTTACACGGTCCTGAGACCGTTTGCTCACTACACAGTTTTGCAAACCGAGAGAGCAATTTGTGGAGACCGTTTAGTAAAGTGAAAAGTAGTGGATTAACTTTGGAAATAACGTCTTCATCTCATAGCTCAAGAACAGCAAGGATTTCTCACGGATTTTCTTGCTAAGTAGCAAAGGAAGGTAGAGAAGAAGAAGAACTATCATCTAAAAGCATAAACGAGATGTATATAACAAAGCATAGGTTTAGAGTTATAAAAACCGCCTAAAGCTTGCTCCTTGAGCTCCAAGCTTTCGAGCTCCAAGATTTTAATGGCGTCCTTGAGTTTCCACAGGTCAGCCAAGGTGATCCTTCCAAGGAAAGTCGAGAAGAGATGGCTAGAAAGGTAGAGCTATGTGAGCTAGCCATCAATTTGACCTTGAATCCGAGTTCTAACCATGAACTTAAGAAAAAGGGAGGATTCAAACCTACCTTGCCCTCCTTGGTCGTCCTCCTAAGCTCCACAGATCCTCTTTAGTCAGTTTGGTTGAATAGAACAGTGAAGGAAACGAAGGGAAAGTTCCCTTGCTTAGAGAGGTGGAGAGTATATATACTTGGGGTGAGGTTTTAACATAAACTCATAAGTTCTTCATATTTTCAACTAAGTCCCTCCATCCTTCTATGCTCGTCCCTTCATATTAATTCTAAGGACAAACCTTCTTCTAAGGTCTAGAAATGAGGGAAAAGAAGATCAACTTATTAGTTAAGCATACACAAAAAAGGCTATTGTACATACACCTTGATTATTCAATCACAAAGGTGTTTTTCATTATATGATTATTCAATTAAAGTGACCTCTTCATCATTTCTTCTCTAAATGATGACAAGAGTCTTAATAAATACCTTTGATGGTGTAAATTACAAGTTACACCCCTCAAATTGGGTAAATTGCACTTTACTCCAATTTAGGGTTTTCAAGCACAGGGATTGCTTTCACAGCTGCACCTTGGTGCCCAAGCTTGGGAAATCCCTCAAACTTCATCATAATGATTCTCATGATGTCTCAACATCAGAGGAACATCTCAACATGTGCAAATTGCAAGTTAACCCTTCTAACTGGGTAATTTGCACATAGGTCCCTGTATTACAAACAATGCTACAACTTTATATAAAAAGGAGCAAAAACTAAAATATATGTTTCTGAGAAACTTAATTACATGCCCAAAGTTAATCACAAGGATTTAATTACATATTTAGGCAAAACATCTAGGGTTAACTCATAACCCAGGTCAGGGATGTTACAAATTATCCACCCCTTACAAGGATTTCGTCCCCAAAATCGATAAAACATACTAAGAGAAAAGGGCAGGATACTTCGTTCTCATCTCATCATCTAATTCCCAAGTGGCTTCTTCAACACCATGGTGGTTCCAGAGGACTTTCACAAGACTTACATCTTTCTTCTTTAACTTTTTAATTCTGTTATCAAGGATTGATGTTGGTCCCTCCTCATAGGATATATCATCATTCAATTCTACCTCCATAGGTTGTAGAACTGACTCGGTGTCTGGGTGACATTTCTTCAGCATAGAAATGTGAAACAAAGGGTGTAACCTCTGTAACTCTGGTGGCAGCTCTAGTCTATATGCTACCTTTCCAATCCGTTCAATGATTGGATAAGGCCCCATATATCTAGGAGCTAACTTCCCTTTCCTTCCGAAACGAAGGACTCCTTTCCAAGGTGAGACTTTGAGATACACTTTGTATCCAACCTGGAACTCTAAGGGTCTACGCCGCTTGTCAGCATAAGATTCTTGCCTATCCTGTGCAGTCTTAATCTTTTGTTGTATTACTTTAATCTTTTCTGTGGTCTGCTACACAAGATCAGGACCTAACAACTGACGCTCACCAGTCTCAAACCAACACAAAGGTGATCTACAACGTCTACCATACAAGGCTTCATAAGGTGCCATATCAATACTATGCTGATAGCTATTGTTATAGGCAAACTCTATCAAGCTTAGGTGTAGATCCCAACTCCCGGTAAACTGGAGAACACATGCTCTCAAAAGGTCTTCTAAAGTATGTATGGTCCTTTCTGACTATCCATCAGTCTGTGGATGAAAGGCCGTACTAAACCTTAGCTTGGTGCCTAAGGCTCTGTGTAACTGTTCCCAAAAATGACTTGTAAACTGAGGACCTCTGTCAGAAACTATTGTGACAGGAACTCCGTGCAAATGCACTATCTCTTGAACATATAATTATGATAACCTTTCAGCAGAATAGGTTGTTTTGACAGGTAAGAAATGTGCGGTCTTAGTCAACCTATCAACAACTACCCAAATGGAATCATGTCCTTTACTTGTCCTGGGTAGGCCAACAACAAAGTCCATGGTCACATGGTCCCACTTCCACTGTGGTATGGGTAAAGGTTGCATTGTTCCTGCAAGTTTCTGGTGTTCAGCTTTAACTTGCTGACACACAGGACACCTCAGAACAAATTCTGCAACATCCTTCTTCATTCCAGGCCACCAATACAGATCTTTCAAATTTCGATACATCTTGGTGCTCCCTGGATGCATAGCATACATGGAAGAATGAGCTTCTTCTAGGACTAACTTCCTCAAGTTATCCACATCTGGCACTATCATCCTTCCATTATAACAGACTACTTGGTCATCTGAGTCATGGAAACCATCTCGCTTCTCATTTCCATACTCATATCTAATCTTCTGAATTGCAACATCACCTAGCTGTGCTTCCTTAATCTGCTCTCTTAGGGTAGGTTTAATATGCATCTCAGCTAACAACCCGACTAACAATGACACCTTTAACTGTACATTGTCTTGCCTTAAAGAGATAAGCATATCTCTCCTAGAGCATAATAAAGAGTTTAGTTGTGCTCTATTCATGGTTGATTTTGCTGATTTCCTACTCAAGGCATCTGCAACAACATTGGCCTTGCCCGGATGGTAATCAATTGTACAATCGTAGTCCTTGATTAACTCCATCCAACAACGTTGCCTCATGTTAAGCTCATGCTGAGAGAAGATATACTTAAGGTTCTTGTGGTCTGTGAAAACCTGGAATGTTTCTCTGTAGAGATAATGTCTCCAGATCTTCAAGGCATGAACCACGGCAGCTAACTCCAGATCGTGTGTCGGATAATTCTCCTCGTGTTTCTTAAGCTTTCGGGAAGCAAAAGAAATCACTTGTTTATCCTGCATCAGCACACATCCTAGTCCATTCTTGGAAGCATCACAGAAGACTACATATCCTTTTCCTTGTTCAGGTAGCACAAGCACAGGTGCACTTGTCAACCTCTCCTTCAACAACTGGAAAGACTGTTGACACTTATCACTCCAAGAAAAAGGAACATCTTTCCGGGTCAACTTGGTCAAAGGTAAGGCTATAGAACTAAAGTTCTTAATGAACCTTCGATAATAGACAGCTAACCCCAAGAAACTTCGAATCTCCGTCGGGGTCTTCGGTTGTTCCCATTGTAGAATAGATTCTACCTTTGTAGGGTCAACATGAATTCCCGAGGCAGATATCACATGTCCAAGAAAAGATACCTCCGGCAGCCAGAACTCACACTTGCTAAACTTAGCATACAGCTTGTGTTCTCTTAGCAAGGTCAAAGCTTGGCGAAGATGCCGCTCATGCTGCTGAGCATCCTTACTATAGATCATAATGTCATCTATGAAGACGACAACACACTGATCAAGGAAAGGTCAAAAAACTCTATTCATGAGTTCCATAAATGCAGCTGGTGCATTGGTTAGTCCAAACGACATAATCGTGAACTCATAGTGACCATACCTTATCCTAAAGGCAGACTTGGATATGTCACTATCCTTAATACGAAGTTGATGATATCCAGACCTCAAGTCTATCTTGGAAAAGACGGTTGCACCACACAACTGGTCAAAGAGATCATCAATCCTTGGCAGAGGGTACTTATTCTTTATTGTTACTTTATTGAGTTGTCTGTAGTTGATGCACAACCGCATTGACCCATCTTTCTTTTTAACAAACAAGACCGGAGCACCCCAAAGTGAAGTGCTTGGTCGGATAAAGCCCTTTTCAAGTAACTCTTGAAGCTGTTTCTTGAGTTCTTCCATCTCGGCAGGCTCCATCCTATACGGAGTCTGGGCTATGGGTTTCGTATATGGGATCAGATTGATTTCAAAATCAATCTCCCGAGGTGGCGGTATACCAGGAAGTTCTTCAAGAAACACATCCTCGAATTCCCTGACTATGGAAACTCTAGCATGATTGGACCTTTCCTTGGTAACATCTACCACATGGGCTAAGAATGCATAACATCCTTGCCTCAACAACTTATCAGCAACCATAGCTGACACAAGACAGGTGGGAAGAATCTTTCTTTCTCCTTGAAAGATCCATGTGTTGCTTTCATCAGCAAACATAGCCAACTTGGATTCACAATCCAAGACAACTCTATACCTCTATAAGGTATCCATCCTGAGGATTATATCAAATCCTTGCAAATTAAGTGGTATAAGATCCACTTGAATGCAATGGTCGGAAAAGAAAAGGATGCAGGGAGAGCATACCTCCTGCAAAATGGTAGACCCACTCAACGGAGTCTCCAACAACAAACTATCTGCCCTATGACTAACAGTCACATTACAGTTATGAATCACTCTTCGAGTGATGAAAGAGTGTGTAGCACCCGGATCAATCAGAACAGATACTACACAGGAGGTAGACATATTAGAATATAAAAGTTTCATCTGACCTGCCACTACCCGTTGATTGACCACTGCTTCAGGTGGGTTCATAGCATAGAACCTTGTTGTTGCCTGGTGTTGAGGTGGTGCTGATGATCCAGCTTGAGACGCTTGTCCACGTCCTCGAGCTGCTCCTTGAGATTGCATTCTCTGAGATCCTTGTTGATTCTGTCTCGAAGGTTGTGTCACACTGACAGGCCTAGAACGGCAATCCTTCATCAAGTGTCCCACCTTACCACAGTTGTAGCATCTCCTCTCTTGTTGTTGTGGTCGGGGTGGTCCAGTAACTGACATCGATGCAGAACTGTGAGTCCCTTGGAGCGGTTGACTCCGTCCTCTACCTCTGCTTGGTGACCATTGAGTTTGAGAACTCGATCTGGGTGGTGGAGGGTTAGGTGCAGAGAATCTAGGTTTCTTGAAATCCCTAGATGAAGAACCCTGAAACTGTGGATATCTTTTCTGGGTTTGCCTCTTCTCAACCACAGATCTCTCTATCCTTCGGACTGACTCAACGAAGGTAGAGAACCTCTCTCGGTTTTCTAAGGCAGACACAGGGATTGATATATCAGCATTCAAACCCTTTTCGAATCTTCTGATTCTTTCCTCATCTGTGGCAGCCATGTGTGGACAGAACCGCAGCAATTCCATGAACTTAGCTTCATATTCGCTAATGTTCATCATGCCCTGCCTCAATCTCTCAAACTGAGAGATCTTCTCATCTAGGAAGGTCTTTGGAAAATATCTATTGATAAATTCCCAACGAAACTCTTCCCATGAGAACTCTACTCCAGGTCTCTTCTGCTCTTCCATGTTCCACCAGTGACCAGCACTGCCTTTGAGAAGATAGACAGCATGTCTAACCTTCTCAGCTTCCGGGATAATAAGAACCCTGAAAGCCTTCTCCAACTCTGTCAGCCATAAATCAGCATCTGCGAGGTCGGCAGTCCCAAAGTACTCGGTAGCTCCGACACGACGAAGTCATTCGAATGTCTTACCGATACCTTGTCCTTCAGGTTGGACAGGTGCCCTAGGTGTAGGCATGGGCATCCTGTCGGTTATGTGTGTCATGGCAGTCATGAACTGCCTGAACATTGTCTGTACAGCTGGGTTACCCATTTCGGCTGGGTCAAACTGGGGTGGCTCTCTTGGTGACTCTGGTGCAGGCTGTTCTATTCTTGGAACCTTTGCACCACCTTGAGGTGCACTAGCACTACTCTCTGCCACATACTCATCATGGGGCTCAGCCATCCTTATGTATCGTCTCCTCCTGAGGAGTAGAAGATTCTATTAGATAAGGAAGGAGTACTAAAGATAGACTCGACATCCTAAGTCCTATGCCTCTGTAGACTCAACTAACCTAGGGCTCTGATACCACTAATTGTGGGATCTGATCTCCAAACCACGATATAAACTTAGCGGAAGTGATTCGATAAACAGCGGAAGACAAAAATCACGGGAAATTAAAACTTTTCGAGACAAGAGCTTGAATCCTTAAAAGCTTCTTTCATAACAAGAGATAAACTGTTTACATCTCATGATAATTACTTCTTGAGTAATTATATACATCAAGATACAAAATCTCAAGAACTCATAACAAAAGACTCCAAGACCTGCGAGTACAGAGGACACATAGGACTAACTCTAACTACACCACATGGCAGGCTAAATCTCCACCTGAGATTTACTGCTGCTCCTGGTGCTGCTGCTGCTGGGACTGGTCACCTGTAGACTGGTTCCTCCGTCTCCGACGTCCACCTAAAAAGTTGAAGTCTATGGGGTGAGACAATTGTACATAATTGTCCCAGCGAGAGTCATAACTCTCCGCCAGAAGCTTTATTATAACATCAAAGAATATCTTAAGCAGTAAAGCTTTCAAAGTATTTAATAGCAGGTGCAGCTATAAACAAGAGCTCAACATTTATGAGAAATGAAGAATGTAAGCAATATTACAGTGCATCATCAATCAACTAACTCATAGTTATCTCTAACATGTATACTATGCGGTTGATTATGTTTTACAAACAATATTATGCCCTGTGGAGATGAGGCATACCACTCATACTCCAACTGATTGCTAAGAAGTCACATCAGTATCATACATGGGTCATTAAGAGAGCCGGATTCTCATGACCTTCACCTTCCTCAGTCAGTAAGAGGATCGCTTGTAGGACATCTTGTGTCTCTACTATTATAGCTCACCAGGGTAAATTGGTCCTTCGCTATTCTAGAGTTACAGTGGCATTCTGTACTCTCTTCGTCATCAGGAGATTTCATGTTTATCTCCACTGATACGGATATCTATGTTTTCTTCATCATCAGGAGGTTTCATGTTTACCTACTACTGATATGGTATGGGATTGTAGTCAAGGATTGACGGATTACATATCTACATCAATTTCCTACACTAGGATGTAAGGTTCTACACATCCATATACCCCACATACTCACTAGTATGTGATCCAGGAGTTCCCTTAGGAAAACCTATTTCACCATCATTTGATCTCTGACAATGATGGGTCTATGATCAGGGCTCTACATTATACTTAATTAGTTAGGTACATTCAATATTCATTTAACATCACACGTTGTTCTTCAAACAATAAAAGTAGCTTAACATCTATAAAAGGAGAATACTAAATGTAACAAACCTAACTCACATCAATCATCATTTCTCATTATACTCATCACAAGTCATCTCTACAGCATGACCTTGATGGTATTCATGGCTCTCACAGCCCATTATTATCATAGAATGCCACTGACAAGGCATCAAGATACTTTACTTATTCATAAAGCTATCAATATGCCTTTAATGAATATAGTATCATCATCCATACCTGGATATGATCACCTCCATATCAGAACCTGCATGGTTAATTCAACTAATAAAGGTAATTCAAAACAATGATTATACTTTCCACTCTTGTCATAAGAGCTAAGTTCTTTGATTCTTATCAAATAGAGTTTAATACTCATATAACATGTCATCACCTTTGAATTAGGGTTTACTATTCACATCACATGTCATTACCCTTGATTTAGGGTTTACTATTCACATCACATGGTGAATTGAACTCATAACATCATCATGTATGAGGAACATCATCATTGATGCTCTCAGATTAGCTTAAGATTCATCATATATCATAATTAGGATTTCCATGATCTCACATAGGTGGATCATACCCTAATCATGCACATTCATGTGTATTGAAGGTTCTTTACTTGAGTTTCAACCCAAAAAGGGTACTTTCTCTCTCTTAAGATACTTTCTCTCTCTTAAGATACTTTCTCTCTCCTCATACTAGTATATGGTGATAACACCACTCTAGATCAGGTTGGGTTAAGTCCTCATGGGCTAATCATAAGCCAAAACACCACTATCATGTAATTAGGGTTTGATTTGAACAAGGTTTTACTCAATTGAACCCCTCAAGGGTATTTTGGTAATTCACCCCATTGATCACCATCATGGGTTAATTCATTAGTCACTTAGTCCCCTAACGTCCTAGGTTACCATTAGGGTTTATATTAGAGCATCATTGAACCATTTACATCTTCAAGTGATTAAGTGAAGACAACCTTTGGAAACCTCAAACGGTTTCAACCTTCAACCTCCAAACGGTTTGAGACCGTTTGGATGAGTTGACCGTTTTCTAGGGTTGACTCCAAGACCATGTGACCTTCAAGGTCATTTTCCCAAACTGTGTGAGGGTGTAGACCGTTTAACAAGTTTGACTTCAAGACCGAGAGGGCTTGCACGGTTTGAGTCCAAACGGTCTTGAGACCGTTTGGTCCCAAACGGTCTTGAGACCGTGAGGCCTCACACGGTCTTGAGACCATGTGACCTCAAACGGTCTTGAGACCATGAGGTCTCAAACGGTCTTGAGACTGTGTGACCTCAAACGGTCTTGAGACCGTTTGGTCCACTTGGTCTCAAACCGTTTGGACCTCCAACATGGTTCAATGATTTCAATCGTTTATGATTATCAATGTTGAAGCCTCCAAATGGTCAAAGCCATGGTAACCACTTATAGATTGAGTTAATTAGGGTTATGCTTAACCAATTGGTCACTCAATTGACCCTCAATTGTTATCCAATTAGGGTTGAAGTTGGTCCAATTAAGGTCCATCAACGTTCAACCATCAACACTCAACAATGTGAAACAACACAAGGTTGAACCCTTCAATTGAGCTCCAATTGGGCCCAAACTTGGCCCAAACGGTCTTGAGATCGTGTGGATGAACTCCACACGGTCTTGAGACCGTTTGCCCAAGATTTCATCAAAATCTAATGTGATTTGATAGGAGTTGAACCTTGATTGAGTCTCAATTCAGTATTTTGATTAATTCAATAACCTATTGCAATTGGGCCCTCAATTGATCAAATTACCTTAACCCTAGACCTCCAAACGGTCTTGGGTTGTCAACGCACGGTCTTGAGACCGTTTGGATGAGTTCCAAACGGTCTTGAGACCGTTTGCCCTTCCAACTTTTGTATTCTAGTGTAAATTCTTCAAGGTTGGATCTATTGAGTTGATTATCATATCAATACTTAATTACAATGTAATTTAGTATCTTTGTACTTTCAATTGGTCAACTATACTTGACCCCAGACCTCCACATGGTCTTGGTTGATTCCCCACACGGTCTTGAGACCGTTTGGTTGATCCCCAAACGGTCTTGAGACCGTTTGGGTCAATCAACCCAAAAAGACTAAGTTATTCATTGAGATTTCAGAACTGATTTCAATTAGGGTTTACCCTAGTAATCATCCTTCAACTCTTAGCTCGTTTGGAATTAGTCCATCAAATTTGGTGAGTTGTTAATAAACATTATTTTTAACAGTAATCTCATACGGTAAATGCTTGGTCAACGTTCTTACACGGTCTTGAGACCGTTTTCCCAAAAAGGGCGATTTCAACAGATTGGAAATCAGGAGTAAATTCAATTAAAGTTGTTGATTAAAAAGACCATATCTCACGATTCCTTTGGTGTTATCATCTCAAATATTGTGGGTGATTAGCCTACATAATTATGAATAGAAATATTATATGGTCCACACTCGGTCAATGCGTCTAAACGGTCTTGAAGACCGTTTGCCCTTACACGTTCCTGAGGCCGTTTGCTCACTACACGGTTTTGCAAACCGAGAGAGCAATTTGTGGAGACCGTTTAGTAAAGTGAAAAGTAGTGGATTAACTTTGGAAATAACGTCTTCATCTCCTAGATCAAGAACAGAAAGGATTTCTCACGGAATTGTTTGCTAAGTAGCAAAGGAAGGTAGAGAAGAAGAAGAACTATCATCTAAAAGCATAAACGAGATGTATATAACAAAGCATAGGTTTAGAGTTATAAAACCCGCCTAAAGCTTGCTTCTTGAGCTCCAAGATTTTGAGCTCCAAGATTTTAATGGCGTCCTTGAGTTTCCACAGGTCAGCCAAGGTGATCCTTCCAAGGAAAGTCGAGAAGAGATGGCTAGAAAGGTAGACCTATGTGAGCTAGCCATCAATTTGACCTTGAATCCGAGTTCTAACCATGAACTTAAGAAAAAGGGAGGATTCAAACCTACCTTGCCCTCCTTGGTCGTCCTACTGAGCTCCACAGCTCCTCTTTAGTCGGATTGGTTGAACAGAACAGTGAAGGAAACAAAGGGAAAGTTCCCTTGCTTAGAGAGGTGGAGAGTATATATACTTGGGGTGAGGTTTTAACATAAACTCATAAGTTCTTCATATTTTGAACTAAGTCCCTCCATCCTTCTATGCTCGTCCCTTCATATTAATTCTAAGGACAAACCTTCTTATAAGGTCGAGAAATGAGGGCAAAGAAGATCAACTTATTAGTTAAGCATACACAAAAAAGGCTATTGTACATACACCTTGATTATTCAATCACAAAGGTGTTTTTCATTATATGATTATTCAATTAAAGTGACCTCTTCATCATTTCTTCTCTAAATGATGACAAGAGTCTTATTAAATACCTTTGATGGTGTAAATTACAAGTTACACCCCTCAAATTGGGTAAATTGCACTTTACTCCAATTTAGGGTTTTCAAGCACAGGGATTGCTTTCACAACTGCACCTTGGTGCCCAAGCTTGGGAAATCCCTCAAACTTCATCATAATGATTCTCATGATGTTTCAACATCAGAGGAACATCTCAACATGTGCAAATTGCAAGTTAACCCTTCTAACTGGGTAATTTACACATAGGTCCTTGTATTACAAACAATGCTACAACTTTATATAAAAAGGAGCAAAAACTAAAATATATGTTTCTGAGAAACTTAATTACATGCCCAAAGTTAATCACAAGGATTTAATTACATATTTAGGCAAAACATCTAGGGTTAACTCATAACCCAGGTCAGGGATGTTACAGATACATTAAGATTGATTTGATAAACATCCAAGGCAAGCTTCCAATTCTTTCTGGTTCAGTCATATGAGATAGTGATAGAACATATTGAATGTCTAGAGAATGACAATACTCAATGATGTATGCCTTTAGGTTCAGGACCTGAACGATGAGATCATATGGATGCTAAGAGTTTGTATATTCTTGTTATATCCCTAGTCGGATGACATTGTGGAAGGTAGATAGACAGCAATGACACACAAGACTAGATTGTGGTGTTGGTTGGTGACAGAATCTCATTAGTCATGATATGGTGATATCAAACCAAACACATAGGTACTTGTTAGAGAACAAGTGTACCGGACAGACCCACCGTGAGTTTGACACATGGAACCATGACATGGTAGTCACAGTTAGTACTCACAGTGATGGTGGTGAATGTGATTCTTTGACCTAAAATCACTACACTCAACACATGTCGTTGGGTACACTTTGACATCATGAAACGCAGTCCTGAAACATGGGTTGTTATAAACGTGATGATTGGGTGGCTTTGACACATGGGGCTTTTGAGGGGTGAGTGATAGATATGGGATTTGTCCATCCTGAGGGAGTTTGATATCTAAGGCCACTTGATGAGTAGGATTGAAATAGGCGGGCGCACGCATGTGTGAATCAATATGTGATATTGATGTCATACATATCTCTTCCAATCTGCTCTGAGATCAAGAAAGTGAATGAACATTGACAGGATGATTGTTCCATGCCTCAAGTTCATTCGGGATATCAGTGACAAAGGAATTATACATTCGTTGTAACACCATTCACGGATTGTAGGATTGAAAGTTGTTCTCCAACTTTCTATTTCACTTGGGTAGCATTGATGTGTGACTAGGCACCGCTCTTTGCTTGTGAAGTCATAAGTGTTATGGACTTTCACTGCCAATGTGAAAAGGACCTGCAGGGTCACACACATAGGATTTAACTTGGAAAAGGAGTATTTTCCACAAACAATGTTTAGATTGATTGCTAAAGGAGTTTAGTAGTTCAATTAAACACTCAATTAATTAATAGCTCAAAATCATAGTGTTCAAGGTGTTGGATAGCTTGAGTAGAGTATCAGATTGATTGGAACTACAATTGACTGATTATGCACAATCTGCACTCCCAACCAATCGGCTCATGTGATGAACTGATCGGCTGAGCATGGTGAACCGATCGGCTCAGGTTGTGAGTTGATCGTCTCATGGACAGGGTGAAATGGCCGGTTCAAGGGTTGAACCGATCGGCTCAACTGGTCCAACCGAGCAAGTTGGGAAAGAAAGATTGGTGAGAAAATTCTTGTTGTTTTACTTGTCCAATACGATTGGAATAAGGATTGGTATTTTCTACCAATTAGAAACAAAAGAAGGAAAGTCAATCGGGAAATGACCAGGGCCACGAACCGACCGGTTCAGAAGTGAACCGACCGGTTGAGGTGTCCCAACTGATCGGTTGAGGTGTCAACCGACCGGCTCAGGTCCCCAACTGATCGTTTCAGTTGTGAAACGATCAGTTCAGGTCACGCAGTTGGTTGTTTTTTGTGGAAAATCTCGAACCCTTCTACTCCTGCTTTAGTCCCATATTGCCCGGGATAGAGAACCCTGTCCCATGACCCTCCTATATATAGTGGTATTGGGGGCTTATCAAAGTACAACTCACTGCAACCAGTTGCTCTGTAAAGTTGTCGTTCTCTCTGGTTTTGGTAACCAAGAGAGCCCGAGCAAGTGCTACCCGATAAGGGAGGCACATCAAGGGAAGGACAACTATAGAAAGCGACTGGTGGCAGGAGAGTGTGTCGGTGACTAGTATGCTGATAGGAGGGTGCGACTCCTTCCAATTCCTTGTGAGACCAGGAGATTGGAGTTCCAGGTGGTCTGTGTGGACTACTTCAGAGGCGGGAGATTTTTGCCGCTCGGAGGACATCTGTCAATCCCGACAGTCCCGGTGAGACCAGGAGTCATCAGTCCCAGTGAGACCAGGAGCTGCACAGACACCATCCAAGACCGGAGGTGAAGACCGCGCAAGGCGCGAGGTATTGTCGCCGAGCAAGCCTCAGGATAAGGTATGATTTTACAAACCATCCCTTTCCTATTGTATAGATGTTGACGTGTTTCCTTGTTCTGGGTTTGGGGGAGAAAATGTTTGTTTCTGTTCCCTTCTCTGCCTCCCCTAAAACCCAACATATGCATGTGCTACTTTTGATCCTTCTGACTTCCACTATTTTTTTGTCAACAGTGTGAGTCTGAATTGGGATTCTCAGTGAGGTGAGTGTTCCAATTTTGATTTCACACATGTGGTGAAGCTATTGAAAATATAGAAACTTCACATATTCTTTCAAAGGGAAGGGTTCTTGAAAGAAAATTGTAAGTTCGTAAACTATACAGGGTGACAGATTGATAGGTAGAGACTGGTGAACCTAGAATTTTCTCATCCTCAATCAATATATTGATGTTTAAGCATTGTCTAACATCTTCAGTGCAAAAACCTAAGGACTAAAGATGTATATCTAGTAGAGATGGATACACAAGTTTAAGGGTTAACATACCATCTTAATGGACATGTAGGAATACAAAACAGGTATGAGAGAGTGAACTAAGCATTCAAACAGACTAATGTGTCAGTGGATCTGATACCAACTTATAAAGACGGGGATTTTGGGGTCCCCGACTTTACTTAAATGTGATAAAGGATTGGAATCCCACTATTTATTTTTCATTTAATTAGTTGACTTAGCAGTCTAACATAATGGTTTTAATAATTCGGACCTAAGGGATTCATAGCATTATATTAAAAATGAAAAAAGAGGTAAACATAATAAGCCATCGACAATCAGAACTACGATTGGCAACATCATTATATATTGTATCAAATACATAATAATCACAAATAATATGATTACACCAATGTATGAGAACTTAGACAACACCTGATTGTCTCATTCTAAGTCCAAAACCAAAGAGTCAAAAGTATTGTTTGTTCAAGTTTGCCATACATTGTTGTAGTCCTTCAAAATATCCTAAAAGGTGTATAAGAATATATCCTAAAAGTAAACAAGGAAAGAGAGAGAGAGATGAACATATGTTGATATGTGATAGAAATGTTATTTGGGGTTAATTGAGAAAAAATAAGGAAGGAAACATGTTACAACCTCAATTTTGATATGTTTTCATAATTGAAATGTAATGATTTTATGAATATGGACTTAATTAAAAAGATTGTATGCTTTGTTTCAAATGATGGATTTCTTTGCAAATCTACCTTTTGATAGGAATTTCTTGATTCCTATTATTAGATTAATCCAATAATATATATAAAAGAGAAAAAAAGAAGAAAAGTCCAAATAATAGAGAAAGATACAAGATAATGGA
This sequence comes from Alisma plantago-aquatica, assembly GCA_963693085.1. Lineage (NCBI taxonomy): Eukaryota > Viridiplantae > Streptophyta > Magnoliopsida > Alismatales > Alismataceae > Alisma > Alisma plantago-aquatica. The sequence continues at coordinate 1,064,676,510 of OY856411.1, read as the reverse complement.
TATTAAGCAAAATATTTATGAAAAATAATTGGAAATCTCTAGAAAGTGGCATTAATGGCCACAATTGAGTAAATTTCGTTTGTATGTGATTTCTAATGGAAGAAATAGGAAAAGAGGAAAAAGGAAATAAAAGATAAAGAGAAATGCTTGAAAAGAAATCTTTTAATAAATAAATAATTAAGATAATGATAAATAATGGATGTGGATGCATCTAGAAGGATAATAAGTATCCTTAAAAAGGAATTTCGAAATCTTAGGATTTCTTGGGATCCAAGGAGTCCCAATGAATAAGAAGAAAGAGAAAATGCAAATAATACAAAATAAGAGGATAATGTGATACATAATTAATGAATTTTTGGTATTATCAAAAAGAGGTACTTTCTACTATTAAGAAGTATAATTTCGTAGCCAATGGATTAAAAGTCAAGCATAGAGATGATGAAAAAGATAATTTTCAAATTCCCAATATCTAAGTTATATGGCTTAATAACAAGATATTTAAGAGAGAGAATATTTCTTCTTAATGAAGGAACTTGGCTTCCTATTGGGGAAAGGGCTTGTTTCCTCATGGATAGGCATCCTAGGGCATTGCTATCCTCCCCTATATAAGGGTGGAACCCCTAGCCTCGAGCCCAAGTAGATCCCATGCATCCCTCTCTCTTCCTTGTTCTTTTCATGCAAACCCTAGCCATGAGAGGGCAGCGAAACCCTGAAGCAAATAAGGGGCCATGGAGTGGTCTCGATGGAGGTTAGATGTTCCCACAACGACCTGAGGTTGATCAACCAGCATCCCTGTGCTCTCACCTACGCGCTACACCTGCAGGAGGGTTGCGCCATGGTTGTGAGTTTTAGACCTGCCCAGCTCGATCCCAACTGCCTCGGCCACACCCTGGGACCTCTGCGGACGTAGTGGAGGGCAGTGGAGGTAGGGCGGCTGTCCCTACTGAGCTCTCGGCCTTGGGGGAAGTGGGAGGAGACCCCACGAGCAGCTACAGTTGGGGGTAGCTAGGGCTCGCGAGGAGGAAGAAGACTGGACGAGATTTTGATGGATTTCCCCCTCTGGGTTTTAAAGAGCCAAGCAGTCGCACGAGGGTATAAGCGTAATTCCATTATGTTTTCAATCGGCTGAGCTACGTTGCATGGGTTTGCTGACGTGTCAGCATCCTATTGGTCCAAGTAAGTGAATTCTTGGAAAATTCATATCTAATTATTGGTAGATCGGATTGATACATGTAATATATGAGATTTGCTCAGAAAAATGCGAGGAATCCATTAAAAATAGATTTAGAGCCTAATTCCTCTTGAAATTCTAAAATTAGTGGAAGTTATCAACTTTAATGCATTAATGATTAAGAAACCCTAATCTATGATGATTAATGAATTGGGAAGGGTTATATGGATGTTTAAAGTTGATATTAACCTATTGATTATAAAAAGGACACATTAGATCCAAAATGATAATGTTTATGCATAGTTTGATTAATTTAAGGTTCCATATAGATGAATATACTTTAATGGACCTTGAAACCCTAATTGAGCATTTTAGTTGAGTTCATGTTACTTAATTATTGAAATTGAGTATTTGCAACATGTTGGGTAGTTAATAATGAACTTTAACCTGATCTAGATGTTTCTTGCATGATTTAGGGTTTTCACCAAATAAGAATGATTAAGCACTTAGAAACCCTAATTTAGGGCAAAAGAGAAAACGATCACTTTTAATTTGATATATGTGATAATATGTTGTTGGAAGATGATCCTAATCCTGTTGAATGAAATAGGATAGAATCATTAGGGTTTAAGAGAAATTTTTCCTAACTAGGGTTTGTAATGATGAAAGTACAAGAAAAACCCAAATTGCAATGGAAACCCTAAAAGTGGACTAGAAACCCTACGAAGCAAGCTAGGTTTAATAGATCTTGATGGCATGATTTATGATAGGAAATTATATGCATATTTCAGGATCTCTTTGTGTGCTTTCTTACCTATTGGATTTCTTACATTGATTGGATTATTCTATCTCAAATCATCCTGACAGGTATGTGGTTATTTACGGTTAACCACTTTAATTTCACGGAGATTTCTTAGGTGTTTAATTGAATTGAATGCAACCTATCTATTTGGATGCTCATATATGCAAATCATAAAGTCAATATGATTATCACAATTAAGATATAAGTGTATATTCTTGCACCTACATACCACCCTGATGTAAGATGTAATGAAATCAAGCCCAAGAGGGAAGACCCATGGGCACCATGAGAGGTGACCCCAGGCACCAAACTCAGGATAGAGAAGGTGGCCTTATGATATTGCATGACTAATGGGCACCATGAGAGGTGACCCCAGGATCCATGCTAAGGACGGAGAAGGTGGCCTTAAGTCAATGACAAAAGAGAAACCCTAAAGGGGGTATTCCAGGGTAAGGGCAAAAGCGGTGGAGAATGTCACATTGAAAACGTAAATTGACTTATTAATTAACTTGATTGGGATATTTATATAGTTAGCCATATATGTGAAATTTTGGTTGTCCCCACATACCGACATATTCATTTATGCTGACCGACATTTTGTTTGTCGACGTTTTAGGTACAATATTGAAAAGGACAAATAGTAAAGTGGCATATTGTGAAAATAAGAATTAAAGTGCAAGGAGGATTAGTTAGAATAGATTGAAGTTGTGGATAGAAGTTAGATATCCAAAGTTTTTAAAAGGTATGCAAAGTTTTATTTTATTCCAGCTTTCAGTATAGTTTGGTAGAATTTTATAATTATTATTGATTATTTGTCGAACCTTTGATCCTGTTTATTGGGATAATGACTCTAACCTCTTGGTCCCTGAATTGGGGGTTACTGGGAGGTGGGGTCGTTACATTTGGTATCAGAGAATTGGTTCCTCATTTAATCTCCAATAATTATTAAATTTTACAAACTCTGTAGAACCCAAGGGAGTTATTAGAGGATTTTCCAAAGACTGAGGTGTCTAGAAAAGGATCACGTCTAGGGGCTGGCAATATTTTCCTCCGCACCTCTAGTCGGAATATGAGGACTCCCGGATATGTGTGACTGCCTGGCCAATGTCTTAGGATCTGACTTGAAATAAGATACCTTTAGGACTCTCTCATCTATTTTCATCCCTTCTCAACCCTAATTCAATTAAGATTCTAAGGCTTAGGGTTTTTCTCTCTCTTCCTCACTCGCTTGAGGATAGGGTATGTATGATAAGGTTAATGAATCCTCCACCAAATTAATGAAAAGCATGTAAACAAGATGTCTTGGACATAAGATAATAGATTATGTGTAAACTAATGATAGTTGCATGCTTAGGTTGTATGACATGTGTTTTCATGCCCTCAGGAGAGACTTGAGGTTAGACCTTCTTGTCAGGAGGATGAAGTATAGTTGGTCTTGGAGGAAGAGACCGCCTGTTCCGACCCCACCTCCCGATAACCCCCAATTAAGGGAGACAGAGAGGTCGAAGCCGCACCCATAACTTTCAGATCAAAGGTTCGACACTTAACAAAGAACAATTATTAAATTTCAACAATCTATACTGAAAAGCTGTAAGAAAAATAAACTTTTGCATACCTTTTTGAAAACTTGGATCTCTAAACTTCTATACACTTATGGACTCTATTCTAACTAATCCTCCTTGTATTTCACTTCATGTATTTCACAATATGACGATTTACTGTTTGTCCTTTTGGCTTGAACCTAAAACGCCGACAAATAAAACGTCAGTCAGCCAAAGCTGGTATGTGGGGGAACAATAAACGTGAAACTATGATAACAACATAATCATTCAATTAATCATTTAACAACCAAGATTATGTTTTAAATATAACTCCACGATCCATGAGTACCCTATCCTCTGTTCTATCCCTACAGTGGACATGGATACTACCTTCCTTATGGTAGATCCCCATTAAACCCCTCATGGTCCCACCTATAGGTGAACCAGTTTCTAGGGTTGAGTCACATGGCACTACTCATAAGTAGCCCACTCCTTAACTCATGGCAGGCTAATGGGTATCATGGCACTACACTTGGTAGCCCAATTTCTAACCCACGATAACCTAGACCTTACTCTAGGTTACCCCTTTTAGCCTTGACAAGCCACAAAGGTGGTCCCGGATGTAGCCAGTTATACATGTATATTCATAGTGATAGTCATAGTCACTCTATAGTTGCATGAAATAAAAGCATCCAACAGTTATTTCAAGCCATGAGGGAAACGTCGATAAAATCCCCAGAAAACTAGTTAGGATAATCATAAGTGTAACCACATACCTGATTTGATGATTTCACAAGCATTAAGCAAATCCAACCAAGAATGCAATCCAAGCAAGCAATTCAATAATCACATAATTCCTGAAAAGAATATGTACTCCACTTATTACACACTTTATCAAGAATCTACTTTATTGACTTGGATTCACTTTCTAGGGTTTTTGTATCCATTTTAGGGTTTCATTTTGCAATTAGGGTTTCCCTTCATCTTTTACCATATTAAACCCCAATTTTATGCCATTACTCATTATCACATCTATTCTTCAATATTAAGGTTATCTTAACAACATACAACTATATTTTCATTTATAGGCACAGTAATCATCAATTAATTTCATTAATCTTCGTTTACATTAAAGCTATTATTTTTATCCTTTTAATCCATGACAAGATCACTATACGCACCTATCATCAATTCAAAGTTCATTACTACATTTAGGGTATTTATCCAAAATTAAGGTCTTTTATATACAAATAACTTAGAACCATCATTAAACAATCGTATTTTCACATTTTCAAATTAAATATGATTTTATCCTCTTTTACCCTAAATCAGGGTTTCTAAACTATTTAATCATTCTCATATGAGGTAAAAACCCTAAATCATGCAACTCTACATCTAGATCAGGTTCGAATCTAACATTATCATTCAACATGTTATTAATACTTCAATTGACCCATTAAGCATTCTAGATTCAACCTTTAATCACAAAAAGGGTTTTTGACTTAAATTTAATGCACTTTTCATCAACTTATAGTACTTTTGCAATTAGGATCGAAATCAATCTTTAATACCATTTTTATTGGACTCCTCTCATTCTCCTGATCAATTTTCATATTTGATTCGTATCTATTCGAGCTACAGTTTATTAGATATGATTTTTGCAAGGATTCACTTACCAGAGCCAATCGGATTGCGCCACGTCACTTCACCCATGCAATGGTCTCACGACTTGGAAACATAACACAAAGATGACTTTGCCCTTGACTTAAAGGCCAGTTCTTTAGCACGCCGAGGGGTAGAATGGTCAAACGCCGCCCACCTTCTTCAACCTTGCACAACCGACGGCGGCTGCCCTAGCTGCTTCATGGTGCGGCTCCAGCTCCCTCTTTGGACGCCTTCAGCGATCAGCGGCGGTCCCTTTCGATCAGTTTCCCTCTGCCGCACCCACTGGTGCCTAGAACCACCGCCATGGTGGTGGAAAATAGGCCAGATAGACCTGCCACACGGCCGCCCTAAGCAGTCGTGCTGCTGCTACCACGACCATCTAGAGAGAGGGAACGCTCACCCAAGCACCTTATGTCGTCGTGGAAGTGGCAGGCCTTCCTCGCTACCCCTCCCCAACCTCATATAGCTCCAGGTTAGGGCTGCGTTCCAGGTTTAGGGTTTGAAGATGAAAAGAGGAAGAAGAAGAAGAAATAGAAACGTGGGATTCTTTTGGACTCGAACCAGAGGGTCTCCCCATTATATAGGGGTGAGTAAAGAAGCCCTAGGTCGGCTATTCATGAATCCAAGAGTCCCTTTCCAAGTAGGAAGTCAATTCCTTCAAAGAGAAGTAATATTCTCTCTCTTCTTTATCCTTGATTATTCTCTATTATATGGGTATTAGGAAATTCGAAATTCCTCTTTTATTTTCTTTATTCTTGCTTTTTAATCCAATGGCACGAATTTCTATTTTCTTTTAATACAAATTACTCTTTTTTATCAATATCACAAAATTCATTAATAATGCATTACATTATCCTCTTATTTTGTAATTTTGGTATTTTCTCTTTCTTTCCTCTTTATTGGGACTCCTTGGATCTTAAGAAACTCTATTATTTCGAAATCCTTTTTATTGGACACTCATTATCCTTCTAGATGCATCTAAATGCATTATTTCACATTATTCCTCATTATCTTGTTTATTTATTATTAAAATAGTTCTTTTTGAGGATTTCTCTTTATTTCTCTTTTATTTTCCTCATTGGTGTTCCTTTTATCATTAGGAATCCTTGGGATACGAAATTCCACCAAGAATAACTCCATTACACCTCTTTTCACTTGTTTTCCACATTTTACCATTGTTTTCAATTTCTTTCTTAATAAAGAAATACTTAATTAATCTTTTCTTTTCTTATTGCTTTCTTTTTGCAACTTTGGACTCCTTGGAATCCAAGGAACCCAAGAGTCATGAAATCTATCCTTGGATTACATCTCTTTTCCTTCTAGAGTTTTCTACCTCTTTCTTTTCTCAAATATTCAATTATTTATTTACTAATTGAATTCTCTTGTTATTCGAGCCCAATAGCCCATAAAGCCCACAACACAAACATCAAGGCTATTGTAAACGAAATCCATTTATTCAAACCAAATTATATCATTATTTTTTCAAATATCTTTAATATGAGAAATTGCATTTCTCACCAAATGAATCCAAAAATTGGGGTTGTAACATCCTTCCCCTCTTATAGGAATTTTGTCCTCAAAATTCTATCAAGCAAACAAACAATTCAGGATAATACTTTTCTATGTCCATCATTGGCCCCTATGTTGCTTTACCACACTCATGGCGCTCCCAAAGAACCTTTATCATCACATATTCTTTTCTCTGAGTTCTTTCATCCTGGCGTCTATAAACTACACAGGTGACTCAGGCCATGTCAGCCTCCCTTGGGGCTTACTAGGTTCATTGCTCAGCACATGGTCGGGGTACCTCACATAGTGCTCTAAATTGGACACCTGAAACTCATCACACATTACTTTTTCCTGAGGGTTAAGGTCAAACTTAACCTTCTCCACCAAACCATGTTAAAAGAACCCATGCATCGGGGACTCATCTCTCTTAGCTATAACTTAGAGGGGTCGTATTTTCATGTTACATATTCTCCCACAGTGCACTGCATGTCAGTCTACTTTGCATCTGCTCATGACTCTCGTCATCTCTAGGCTCCTTTCAGCCATTACATGATCAAAGCAACTTCATCTACATGCACTGTGGTCCTTTTCTAACCATCATGTGGTCCTTTCACCAACATCACCTTACTGAAGTGGTGACCGACACAACCTCCCTTACGGAGCTTCTTATAAAACCCGATACTGGCTATGGTGGTCATCGTCACATCTTTCATAGGACAAGAATTGTCTCTAGATATCACCCTGAAAGAGCACACATGCTCTCATCAGACTCTTTAGTCTGGATTATACTAACCATTAGTTAGGGGTGATAAACTGTACTATCATCGAGTTCTTCATGTACCTACTTCCACCTCATGGAAGTGAACCCTTAAGTCATACTCATGAACTTTGAACTCGCATCATGGTGTAGTTGAACCATCTCTCTCATATGTAATTCAACCCAAAATGTCCCTTGATAGTACTCTTTCTTTCTCATGTCATCTAGGTAAGGAGATCTATCCAAACCCATATTGCATCTTGACCTTCCTTGGTCTAGGAGAGACTTACAACATCCATAGTGATGAACTCCCATTCCCTCTTGTGAACTCTTTATCCTCTATATCAATGCACTGGGTTACTGGTGTTCGTCCTTCACCCTCAGCTTGCATGGCCACATACCACATGCAGCCTCATCTTAAGCTTCCAAAGTGCTATTGTTATTTACTATCTTGGTAGAACCACGGTGTATGGTGATCTTCAATCATGATTTCCTGTATGTCATAATTCCTCAAGATCGATTCTCCGAAACCCTAAACCACTCTCATCAGGGTTTTATCACCTTCTCTTCCAACGAAGTGCATCTGAGGTTCTACCACCATCATTTCATTGTATCAAGGACTAGACTGGCTAACCAAACAAGCATTAATTGATCTCGTTACATCAGAGTGTTAGCCAAACATATCTTCTTTTCCAAACATAGGGTTAGTCTTACAACCGAACTTGGCAGATATATCTCAACCAGAGCATCCATTACCACTTCACCTTCTTATGTATTAGGTAATGTTGATGACATACACCTTCTTGTATGCCACTTATTATCTCATCTTAGCCCTAAGTCCTTCTTCATCAAGAACATTTTGAGCTTATTCCTTTGGTTTTCAAACTCAACCTGGTATAACTCATAGCTCATGCTAAAAACATCCTTATAAGATGACTACCTTATTTCTCTTTAGCGTTTGCAAACTATCCATGTATCATTCACTTTACCAGGGTATGTTATCTACGTTGTCCCCATATCTCGTGGCAACGTTCCAACCCACATCATCTTTATCCTTGGTGTATGGCATGCGTATTGTCCTATCTCTATCTCCCATAACAAGAGGAAATAAACATTTGGTTGCAGTCCATATACAGAGGTCTTCCTATTACAAGAGTAGAGATGGTACATCCCACCTTGCCAGTACACCTTTAAATCTAAGTTGAAATGTGCCACATATGTCTCAAGATCCCATTCATCTTGATATCAAAGTTACTTCCATGGAACACTAGTCTCAAACCTACTTGGGTCACCACACAATCCTTGGTAATCTCATCTAGGTCTATAGGGTGTCGATACTTTTAGGGACGTCCCTCTTCCCTTATGCATCCAGAGAGTTCCCTACTCATCTGCCCTTTGGGTCCCATGAGTTCATGAAGGTGATCGATCTCCTAACCCAAGGCCCTCTGACAATGATAGTTGTTACCTCCCGACCCTATGGTCATGTGCAACTAGGGAATTATGCAACTCCTACTTCCATCGGTCTTATCCCTACCAGACCCTAGGATAGACTTAGGGTTATCTTATAGTACATGTTCAACTTAGAACCTTACCCAAGCCTTCATCATGTCTCTCTCTCTGCATTCATGGGTTGACTTTCGTCCTTTCATAGGGATCATAGCAACCTGCCTACCTTGGTCAAGCCCCATACCAGTTACCTCCATGGTAACATATCCATATGCACTTAGAGATGGTTATCTATGGGTGTACAAGTTCATTCTCATACCATGTACTTTTCACTTAGCTTCTCACGATCCTATTAGACCTCTTTAGGTTACTTAAACCAAAAAACTGATAAACACCCTACCAAAGGGTCCCTTCTCCCAGGAGGGGAGGAAAACTTCACCTCGATAACACATGTCACAAACATCCTTATGCCTCGGGTTTACATCCACCTGAGCATGCTTAACCCTAGTAAGCTACTAAGGAACAAGCTGACCACCTACTAAACCATGATGGGTCATACTTGTTCTCATCCTCAACACTGGATCATGATCATATCTTCCCATGTCTTCAACTTAATTATGAGGGGTTCATTAAACATACCTTTAATGAGAAGTACCATGCTCTCATCTATAGGAACTCAACTCTCATCATGAGCATTAGATATACCACTTCCCCTCTTAGGCCTAGGAACCCTAGGTTCACTTTTTGGGTGTCCAACTGCATGCTCAACCTCTTAACCATAAACCAAACATGTATCAGGTCATCCTTTTTCCTCGATCGACACTTGAACGCTGAGTCTTTCTCGAGGACCAACAACAAGGTATAAGGCCTCATAACCTGTTACTAAACCTCTGCAGTGTATACGAAACTTCTTCTTCCTTTCTTAGAAGGTAAAAACTTATATCATAGTCACATAGGTGCCAAAAGCCTCATCCTCTATCTAGGGTTTGGTTCTTCTAAAGGCAACCAAGATATCATTAGCCACCAGGGGTCAAGCATAAGCCAACCACTATCATCCACTTAGGTCGCATCATCCTCAACTCCCGACTTCGCCTCATATCTCAGAGTCTAGGATTCCAACCCTCTTGCTGGGTTTCCTGCTCTCTCTCTAGAGCTAACTACCCTCATCATTAGAGGTCCTCTCTTCATGAAGGATCAACCTAGAAAGAATGCCCCTACCTGGATGAAGCCTATGTTCAACTTATATTTGCTCAAAGTTATCCATAGTTCTTTAAGCTTATTTCATAAGCCATCCTTCACTCTCTCCTGGTTAAGGTTTCAACCTATTGCTCACACTACTAATGTACTATGGGTGCATGCTATGCCCTACTCGCATAAGCCCATAGAGTTTCTACAGGTCCTTCACTAACATCATCATCGAAGGAGCTATCCATTACTCTAACATGCATGACCCTTCCCAGGGTTGGGTTGCCAAAGGTGCTAGGTTACCCATGGATCATATGGTATCCCATAGGCATGTCCTTTCAAACACCTAGTCTATTGTGGTATCTATTCACCACTTCATCTCTTTCTATCCAACACTTAGTGTTAGGGTTATCATCATCCTCAGAGGATGTGCCAGGTCTCTACTTGCAATGGAGATTTCTATCTCCAAGACTAACTCTCTTTATCTATCCTCCTGATATGAAGGTCTAGCCTCAGGTCTCTTCTGAGGGCATGACAACTTATGTCATACGACCTAAGCATGTATCTATTCTTTAATTTACGCTTACTCTATTAAGCTTATGTCCATGACATCTTAATTACATGCTTTTCATTAATTTGATGGAGGATTCCTTAGACCTTATTAATCTTACCCATACCTCAGGAGGGTGGGGAGAAGAGGGAAAACCTTAATCCTTAAGGTCCTTAACAGAATTTGTGATGAGAAGAGATGAATAAGATGAGAAAGTCCTAAAGGTATCTTATTTCGATTCATACCCTAAGACTTTGGCCAGGCAGTCACACAAATCTGGAAGTCCTCGTATTTCTACTAGCGATGTAGAGGAAAATATTGCCAGCCCCTGGTCGTGATCCTTTTCTAGACACCTCCGTCTTTCAGATAATCCTCTAATAACTCCCTTGGGTTCTATGGAGTTTGTAAAATTTAATAATTATTAATGGTTAAGTGAGGAACCTAGGCTCTGATACCAAATGTTACGACCCCAACTCCCGATAACCCCCAATTAAGGGAGACCGAGAGGTCGAAGCCGCACCCATAACTTTCGGATCAAAGGTTCGACACTTAACCAAGAACAATTATTAAATTTCAACAATCTATACTGAAAAGCTGTAAGAAAAATAAACTTTTGCATACCTTTTTGAAAACTTGGATCTCCAAACTTCTATCCACTTATGGAATCTATTCTAACTAATCCTCCTTGTATTTCACTTCATGTATTTCATAATATGACAATTTACTATTTGTCCTTTTGGCTTGAACCTAAAACACCGACAAACAAAACGCCAATCAGCCGATGCTGGTATGTGGGGGAACAATAAACGTGCAACCATGATAACAACGTAATCATTAAATTAATCATTTAAGAACCAATATTACGTTTTAAATATAACTCCGCAATCCATGAGTACCTGATCCTCTGTAATATCCCAGCAGTGGACCTAGATACTACCTTCCTTATGGTAGATCCCCATTAAAACCCTCATGGTCCCACCTATAGGTGAACCAATTTCTAGGGTTGAGTCACATGGCACTACTCGTAAGTAGCCCACTCCTTAACTCATGGCAGGCTAATGGGTCTCATGGCACTACACTTGGTAGCCCAATTTCTAACCCACGATAACCTAGACCTTACTCTAGGTTACCCCTTTTTAGCCTTGACAAGCCACATAGGTGGTCCTGGATCTGGCCATTTATACATGTATATTCATAGTGATAGTGATAGTCACTCTATAGTTGCATGAAATAAAAGCATCCAACAGTTATTTCAAGCCATGAGGGAAACATCGATAAAATCCCCAGAAAACTAGTCGGGATAATCATAAGCGTAACCACATACCTGATTTGATGATTTCATAAGCATTAAGAAAATCCAACCAAGAATGCAATCCAAGCAAGCAATTCAATAATCACATAATTCCTGAAAAGAATATGTACTCTATTTATTACACACTTTATCAAGAATTTACTTTATTGACCTGGATTCACTTTCTAGGGTTTTTGTATCCATTTTAGGGTTTCATTTTGCAATTAGGGTTTCCCTTCATCTTTTACCATATTAAACCCTAATTTTATGCCATTACTCATTATCTCACCTATTCTTCAATATTAAGGTTATCTTAACAACATATAACTCTATTTTCATTTATAGGCACATTAATCATCAATTAATTTCATTAAGCTTCTTTTACATTAAAGCTATTATTTTTATCCTTTTAATCCATGACAAGATCACTATACGTACCTATCATCAATTCAAAGTTCATTAAGGTCTAATTATCATATGAACTCGTTTTGCCATCAATTCCACCTTTTATTCATGAAAAGACCCTAATTACTACATTTACGGTATTTATCCAGAATTAATGCTTTTATATACAAATAACTTAGAACCATCATTAAACAATCATTTTTCACATTTTCAAATTAAATATGATTTTATCCTCTTTTACCCAAAATTAGGGTTTCTAAATTATTTAATCAGTCTCATATGCGGTAAAAACCCTAAATCATGCAATTCTACATCTAGATCAGGTTCGAATCTAACATTATCATTCAATAGGTTATTAATACTTCAATTGACCCATTAAGCATTCTATATTCAACCTTTAATCACAAAAATGGTTTTTAACTTAACGTTAATGAACTTTTCATCAACTTATAGTACTTTTGCAATAAGGAACGGAATCAATCTTTAATATCATTTTTATTGGATTCCTCTCATTCTCCTGATCAATTTTCATATATTATTCGTATCTATCTGAGCTACGGTTTATTAGATATGATTTTGCAAGGATTCACTTACCAGAGCCAATCAGATTGTGCCACGTCACTTCACCCATGCAACGGTCTCGTGACTGGGAAACATAACGCAAAGATGACTTTGCCCTTGACTTAAAGGCCAGTTCTTTAGCACGCCGAGGGGTAGAACGGTCAAACGCCGCCCGCCTTCTTCAACCTTGCGCAGCCGACATTTGTTGCCCTAGTTGCTTCATGGCGTGGCTCCAGCTCCCGCCTTGGACCCCTTCAGCTACCGGCGGCGGTCCCTTTCGATCAGTTGCCCTCCGCCGCACCCACCGGTGCCTAGAACCACCGCCATGGTGGTGGAAAATAGGCCGGATAGGCCTGCCACACGGCCACCCTAAGCAGCCGTGCTGCTGCTACCACGACCATCTAGAGCGAGGGAACGCTCACCCAAGCACCTTATGTCGTCGTGGAAGTTGCAGGCCTTCCTCGCTACCCCTCCCCAACCTCATATAGCTCCATGTTAGGGATGTGTTCCAGGTTTCGGGTTTGAAGAAAAAAAGAGGAGGAAGAAGAAGAAATAGAAACGTGGGATTCTTTTGGACTCGAACCAGAGGGTCTCCCCTTTATATAGGGGTGAGTAAAGAAGCCCTAGGTCAGTTATTCATGAATCCAAGAGTCCCTTTCCAAGTAGGAAGTCAATTCCTTCAAATAGAAGTAATATTTTCTCTCCTCTTTATCCTCGATTATTCTCTATTATATGGATATTAGGAAATCCGAAATTCCTCTTTTATTTTCTTTATTCTTGCTTTTTAATCCAATGGCACGAATTTCTATTTTCTTTTAATAGAAATTACTCCTTTTTATCAATATCACGAAATTCATTAATAATGCATTACATTATCCTCTTATTTTGTAATTTTGGTATTTTTCTTTCTTTCCTCTTTATTGGGACTCCTTGGATCCCAAGAAACTCTATTATTTCGAAATCCTTTTTATTGGACACTCATTATCCTTCTAGATGCATCTAAATGCATTATTTCACATTATTCCTCGTTATCTTGTTTATTTCTTATTAAAATAGTTCTTTTTGAGGATTTCTCTTTATTTCTCTTTTATTTTCCTCATTGGTGTTCCTTTTATCATTAGGAATCCTTGGGATACGAAATTCCACCAAGAATAACTCCATTACACCTCTTTTCACTTGTTTTCCACATTTTACCATTGTTTTCAATTTCTTTCTTAATAAAGAAATACTTAATTAATTTTTTCTTTTATTATTGCTTTTTTTTGCAACTTTGGACTCCTTGGAACCCAAGGAACCCAAGAGGCACGAAATCCATCCTTGGATTACATCTCTTTGCCTTCTAGAGGTTTCTACCTCTTTCTTTTCTCAAATATTCATTTACTAATTGAATTTTCTTGTTATTCGGGCCCAATAGCCCATAAAGCCCACAACACAAACATCAAGGCTATTGTAAACGAAATCCATTTATTCAAACCAAATTATATCATTATTTTTTCAAATATCTTTTATATGAGAAATTGCATTTCTCACCAAATGAATCCAAAAATTGGGGTTGTAACACCTCCATTAAAGGTAGAGACCTGGCACATCCTCTAAGGATGATGCTAACCCTAACCCTAAGTGGTGGTTAGAGAGAGATGGCATGATGATATGGAAGTCATGATTGACCTTGTGTGTGAGTTGACATGATGTTGGTTTTGAATCCCTATCATAGTGTGAGCCATGTAAGGTTGGATGACCTAGTACCTTTGGCGACCCAACCCTAGGAAGGGTTGTGCATGTTAGGGTGAAGGATAACTCCTTCATTGATGAGGTTAGTGATGACCCAATAGAAACCCTATGGGCTGATATGAGCATGGCATAGTATACACCCATAGTACGTTAGTAAGTGCTGGCAGTAGGTTGAAACCTAGGCCAGAAGGGCATGCTAGATAGATTATGAGCTAAGCATAAAGAGCCATGGATAATCTTGAGCGAGCATAGGTTTAATCGTACGTTTCACCTTATAGGTGTATGCATGTGATCTTGATCCACCTTAAAGAGAGAACCTCTAGTAGTGGGGTTGTTGTAGGGTTAGCTCTAGAGAGAAAGAGAGCAAGACCCGAGCAAGAAGGTTGGAAGCTTGGACTCCGGGATAGGAGGAACCCTGAGAAGTTGAGTATGTTACGACCTAAGTGGATGGTTGTGGTTTCCTCATGCATGATCCTTTTAGTTTCTTAGTTTCCTTTAGAGGAACTAAACCCTAGAATAAGGATGAGTTTGCTAGTACCTATGTGCAGATGATATAGGTGCTTACCTTCTAGGGATAGGAAGAAGAGTTCCTTAGACCCTGAGGAGGTTTAGTAACAAGTTGTAAGGTCTTATACCTAGTTGGTTGTCCTTGAGGAGGACTCCACTCTGAGGTGTTGTTCAAGTGGAAGGATAATAGGACGTGCATGATGCACCTCGTACATGCTTGGTTCGTTGTTTGAAGGTTGAGCATGCAGCTAGACTCTAATGCATAAAAGTGAACCTAGGGTTCCTAGACCTATAAGAGGGGAAATAGTAGTTCCTGGTGCACCTGAGGATCATGATGGGATTTGAATTTCTATAGATTCGAGCATGGCACTCCTCATGTTTAGAGGAAAAGGGGGATCCCTGAGACTAAGGTCTATGTATGATGACCCTCCTACATATAGGTTGGTGACAAGGGCATGTATGATTATGGTCCAATGTAGAGGAATGAGGACAAGTATGACCTATCAGGGAGACCTAGCATGGTTTAGTAGGTGGTCTGCTTGTTATCAATGTGCCTCAGTAGCTTTCTAAGACATAAGGACGTTTGTGATCTTTGCTGCTATCAAGAGATACTTTCATCCCATCCTGGGAGAGAGACCCTTTTGTAGGGTATGGATCAGCTTTTGTTGGGTTTGAGGTAACCTTAAGAGGTCTCATAGAGTCTTGAGAAGCTAAGTAGAGAGTACATAGTATAAGAATGAACCTATAGATCCATAGATAACCATCTCTAAGTGCATGTGGATGTGTTACCATGGAGGTAACCAGTATGGGGCCTGACCGAGGTAGATAAGTCGCCATGATCTCTCTGAATGGATGTAATTCAGACCCTGAATACAGAGAGAGATGATGGAGACTTGAGTAAGGTTCAAGTTGGATATGTTTTATGTTAGAATCCTAAGTCTATCCTAGGGTCAGGTAGGGATGAGACTGATGGGAGTAGGAGTTGCTTAATTCCCTAGTTGCACATGACCATAGGGTCGGGAGGTAACAACTATCATTGTCCGAGGGCCATGGGTTAGGAGATTGATCACCTTCATGAACTCATGGGACCCAAAGTGCAAATGAGGAGGGCACTCTCTAATGCATAAGGAAAGAGGGATGACCCCAAAAGTACCGGCACCCTACAGACCTAGAGGAGATGACCAAGGATGGTATGATGACCCAAGTGGGTTCGAGAGCAGTTTTCCATGGAAGTAACCCTGATATCGAGATGTTCATGATGTAGAGACATGTGATGCATGTTTCAACTTAGACTGGAAGGTGTACCAGCAATGTGGGATGAACCATCTCTACTCTTGGAATGGGAAGAACTCTATATTTGAACTACAACCAGATGCTTATTTCCTCTTGTTATGGGAGTGAGAGATAGGGCAATATGCATGCCATACACCAATGATAAAGATGATGTGAGTGGAAACATTGCTATGATGTATGAATAGAGACAGTAGCATACCCTTGTGGAGAGTACAATATGTGGATGGTTTGCCAACATCCAGAGAACTAAGGTAGTAGTATCATAAGGATGTTCTTATCATGAGCTGTATCGAAATTATGAGTTATTCAAGGTTGAATTTGAGAACCAAGAGGATGAGCCCAGAAAATGGACTTAGAGTCTGAGATGAGATAATAAGTGGAATACATGGAGGTTTATGTCTCTACTGTTACCTAGCACATAAAGATGAAAGGTGGTGATGGATTCTCTTGTTGAGATGCAGCTGCCTAGTCTAGCTAGTGGATAGGCTAGAAGAGGTGGTTAGCTGAACCCTAAGTCCGTGAGATATGGTTGGCTAACACTCTGATGTAACAAGATCTGTTGATTGACTTAGTGGTTGCTTGGTTAGCCAGCCTAGGGCTTGCTGTGATAGAAGGATGGTTGTAGAACCTCAGATGCACTTCTTTGGAAAAGAAGGTGATGAAACTCTGACTAGAGTGTTTTAGGGTTTTTGAGGAATGAACATTGAGGAATCATGACGTATAAGAGATCATGATACAACATGATATTACTGAGATAATAAGTTGCAGTAGTACTTTGGATGCCTAACCTGAAGTTGCATGTGGCTTGTCACCATGCATGCTAGGAGGTGAAGGACGAACACCAGTAACCCAGTGAGTTGATATAGAGGATAAAGAGTCCCTTTAGAGGGAATGGGAGTTTATCACTATATTTGTGGTGGTAAGTCTCCCCTGGACCGAGGAAGGTCAGGATGCATTATGGGTTATGGTAGATCGCCTTACCTAGATGACATAATCTAAGAGAAATAGAGAGTATTGTCATGGGACAGATCTAGTTTAACTACATGTAAGAGAGAGAGATGGTTCAACTACACCATGATGCGAGTTTAAAGGTTCTTGAGTACGACCGAAAGATTCACTTCCATGAGGTGGAAGTAGATACATGAAGAACTCGATGTTAGTACAGCTTATCACCCCTAACTGATGGTTAGCATGATCCAGACTAGAGGGTCTGATGAGAGTGTGTGTGCTCGTTCAGGGTGATATATGGGGACAATTCTCATCCTATGAAAGTTGTGATGATAGCCACCATAGCCAGTATTGGGATGTAAGAAGCTCTGTAAGGGAGGTTGTATCGGTCACCGCTTCATGAAGATGATGTCAGTGGAAGGACCTTGTACAGGTCAGAGAGACCACAGTCAGTGTAGATGAAGTCTCTTTGATCATGTGATGGCTAAGAAAGCCCATAGGCGACATGAGTCGTGAGCTGATGCGCAGCAGACTGACATGCAGTTCACTGTGGGAGAACATGTGATATGAAAATTTGTCCCCTTTGAGCTATAGCTGAGAAAGATAAGTCCCCGATACATGGGTCCATTTGCGATGGATTGGTGAAGATGCTTGTTTGTAGCCTTACCCCTCAGGGTAATGTAATGTATGATGTGTTCCACGAGTCCGATCTAGTACACTATGTGAGGTATCCAAGCCATGTGCTGAGCCATGAACCAATTTAGCTTTGAGAGAAGCTGAAATGTCATGAGTCACCTATGAGGGTACGAGATATCAAGGTGAGAGAGAGCTCAGATGTAATAATATGAGATGATGAAGGTTCTTGGGAAGCACCATGGAGAGGGTAAAGTCACATGGGAGCCATGATGGACATGAGGAAGTCTTATCTTGCTTGTTTGCATGTTTGATAAAATTTTGAAGGAAAAATTCCTATAGGAGAGGAAGGATGTTACAACCTCAATTTTCATATGTTTTCATAGTTGAAATGTAATGATTTTATTAATATGGACTTAATTAAAAAGGTTGTATGTTTTGCTTCAAAGGATGGATTTCTTTTCAAATCTCCCTTTTGATAGGAATTTCATGATTCCTATTATTAGATTAATCCAATAATGGATATAAAAGAGAAGAAAAGAAGAAAAGTCCAAATAATGGAGAAAGATACAAGATAATGAATATTAAGCAAAATAATTATGAAAAATATTTGGAAATCTCTAGAAAGTGGCATTAATGGCCACAATTGAGTAAATTTCATTTATATGTGATTTCTAATGGAAGAAATAGGAAAAGAGGAAAAAGGAAATAGAACATAAAGAGAAATCCTTGAAAAGAAATCTTTTAATAAAGAAATAAGTAAGATAATGAGAAATAATGGATGTGGATGCATCTAGAAGGATAATAAATATCCTTAAAAAGGAATTTCGAAATCTTAGGATTTCTTGGTGTCCAAGGAGTCAAAATGAATAAGAAGAAAGAGAAAATGAAAATAATACAAAATAAGAGGATAATGTGATACATAATTAATGAATTTTTGGTATTATCAAAAAGAGGTACTTTCTACTATTAAGAAGTATAATTTCGTGGCCAATGGATTAAAAGTCAAGCATAGAGATGATGAAAGAGATAATTTTCGAATTCCCAATATCTAAAGTATATGGTTTAATAAGAAGATATTTAAGAGAGAGAAGATTGCTTCTTAATGAAGGAACTTGGTTTCCTATTGGGAAATGGGCTTGTTTCCTCATGGATAGGCATCCTAGGGCATTACTATCCTCCCCTATATAAGGGTGGAACCCCTAGCCTCGAGCCCAAGTAGATCACATGCATCCCTCTCTCTTCTCCTTGTTCTTTTCATGCAAACCCTAGCCATGAGAGGGTAGAGAAACCCTGGAGCAAACGAGGGGCCATGGAGTGGTCTCGATGGAGGCATGATGTTCCCACAATGACCTAAGGTTGATCAACCATCATCCATGCGTTCTCACCTTTGCGCTACTCCTGCAAGAGGTTTGCGTCGGGCTGCGAGTTGCAGACCTGCCCAGCCCGATCCCAGCCACCTCGGCCACACCTTGGGACCTCTGGGGATGTGGCGGAGGGCCGCAGAGGTAGGGCGGCGGTCCTTACTGAGCTCCTGACCTTGGGGGAAGTGAGAGGAGACCCCACGAGGAGCTACAGTCGGCGGTAGCTAGGGCTCGCGAAGAGGAAGAAGACCAGACAAGCTTTTGACGGATTTGCCCCTCCGGGTTTTAAAGAGCCAAGAGGCCGCACGTGAGTATAAGTGTAATTCCGTTATGTTTTCAATCGGCCGAGCTACATTGCATGGATTTGCTGACATGTCAACATCCTATTGGTCCAAGTAAGTGAATTCTTGCAAAATTCGTATCTAATTATTAGTAGATTGGATTGATACATGTAATATATGAAATTTTCTCAGAAAAATGTGAGGAATCCATTAAAAATAGATTTAGAGCCTAATTCCTATTTCAATTCGAAAAGTAGTGGAAGTTATCAACTTTAATGCATTAATGATTAAGAAACCTTAATCTATGATGATTAATGAATTGGGAAGGGTTATATGGATGTTTAAATTTGATATTAACATGTTGATTATAAAAAGGACACATTAGATCCAAAAGGATAATGTTTATGCATAGTTTGATTAATTTAAGGTTCCATATACATGAATATTCTTTAATGGACCTTGAAACCCTAGTTGACCATTTTGGTTGAGTTGATGTTAGTTAATTATTGAAATTGAGTATTTACAACCTGTTGGGTAGTTAATAATGAACTTGAACATGATCTAGATGTTTCTTGCCTGATTTAGGGTTTTACACCAAATAAGAATGATTAAGCACTTAGAAACCCTAATTTAGGGCAAAAGAGAAAAATATCACTTTAAATTTGATATATGTGATAATATGTTGTTGGAAGATGATCCTAATCTTGTTGAATGAAATAGGTTAGAATCATTAGGGTTTAAGAGCAATTTTGCTTAACTAGGGTTTGTAATGATGAAAGTACAAGAAATTCCCTAATAAACCCTAAAAGTGGACTAGAAACCCTAGGAAGCAAGCTAGGTTTAATAGATCTTGATGGAATGATTAATGATAGGAAATTATATGCATATTTCAGGATCTCTTTGTGTGGTCGCTTGCCTATTGGATTTCTTACATTGATTGGATTATTCTGTCTCAAATCAGCTGGACAGGTATGTGGTTATTTATGGTTAACCGCTTTAGTTTCACAGATATTTCTCAGGTGTTTAATCGAATTGAATGCAACCTATCTATTTGGATGCTCATATATGCAAATCATAAAGTCAATATGATTATCACAATTAATATATAAGTGTGTATTCTCACACCTACATGCCACCCTGATGTAAGATGCAATGAGATCAAGCCCAAGAGGGAAGACCCATGGGCACCATGAGAGGTGACCCCAGGCACCAAGCTCAGGATAGAGAAGGTGGCCTTATGATATTGTATGACTAATGGGCACCATGAGAGGTGATCCCAGGCACCAAGATCAGGATGGAGAAGGTGGCCTTAAGTCAATGACAAAAGAGAAACCCTAAAGGGGGTATTCCAGGGTTAGGGAAAAAGCGATGGAGAATGTCACATTGAAAGCGTAAATTGGCTTGTTAATTAACTTGATTGTGATATTTAGATTGTTAGCCATATATGTGAAATTTTGGTTGTCCCCACATACCGGCATATTCATTTATGATGACCGACGTTTTGTTTGTCGGCATTTTAGGTACAATATTGAAAAGGAAAAATAGTAAAGTGGCATATTGTGAAAATAAGAATTAAAGTGCAAGGAGGATTAGTTAGAATAGATTGAAGCTGTGGATAGAAGTTAGATATCTAAAGTTTTTAAAAGGTATGCAAAGTTTTATTTTATTCTAGATTTTAGTATAGTTTTGTACAATTTTATAATTATTATTGATTATTTGACGAACCTTTGATCATGTTTATTGGGATAACGACTCTGACCTCTTAGTCTCCCTTAATTGGGGGTTACTGGGAGGCGGGGTCATTACAAAACAAGATGCAAAGAGTATCATTTTATGAGGGCATATATGCAAAATTAGACTATGAGGCATTTCAAGAGAATTTGAACTAGTCAATCAATTTAACTTGCGATAAAAAATGCAACAGTGCATAAAAATAAAACAAGAAACATAAATGTGAACAACCCAACTAGTAATGTCTAATAATATGGAAATGGATAGCTACACCACCACAAACTACCAATTTATGGACTAAAACCCAAGGAGTATCTGCAATCATGGCCAAATACCCCCGATTTAGAGACTATGCTCAAGGAGCATGTGCAACTAAGGCCCAACACCCTACTTTAAGGACTAATCCCAAGGAGTATGCGCCACTAAGGTCAAACACCCCCACTAATACAATAAATTGTACTAGGAAAGTGCCTCTACTGCTTGTATAATGGATAATGATAGGTAGTAAATAAGTCGTAATATGAATGAGGGTCCAACAACATAAAAAATGATAAATATGAAAATGTAAGGATGTTTTCAAAAGATTATTTGATATAGAAAAATGAAAAGATTATGCCTCATTCATCAGGATGAAAAAGAAAAGGATGTAAAAAGGAGATGAAAGATCAAACATCTCAAGTGATAAACACATGCCTGATCTTCATGACTAACTATATTTCAAGGGTTGAATTTCACCATTCGTCCATCTCAACCTAATAGTATTTTGTGCACTCATTATAACACAATCAACCCTTACAACTGAAAGTGTCTCTTATGCTAGTATTGGTTGTTTAATGTCGATCCAGGATTTAAATTTTAGGAATATCCAACATATGTATGTTCATATCACATGCGATTATATATATCAAGATTTCAAATTATTCTTCATCAATAGTAATTATTCACAATGAATTTCTTCCACTAATAACCATCTCTATTGCACTTGATTATATTCAATCCCTAAACATTATATTTCTCTCCATATGTGGAAGAATCTAATGGTCATTCATTCTTTTAAGACATGTGGAGTATTTTTTACATGTGATTTAAATGAGGTATTACCTAGATTATGCTAGGGTTTTGGTTTTCCAACATGGTAAAATGTGAATTTTTAGAGCTATTCTTCTTATTAGCTACCAAAATGCATACTTTAATCCCAATCATATTAATGACACTAAATGTTAGTATGATAAAATGTATAGTTTGTATTGACCAAATAAATTGTATTACCATATGATGAGGTTCATAACTTGGGAAATTTCATGTATTATTTTTACTTTTCATTAGTACAAGATTACATTGTTATTAAGTTCATTTATAATGCAACTGTTGACTACTTCCATCCTATATCCTAGTATTAGCACGTATACTAACCTGATCTCAATAGTGGAATGAAGTTACTCATTTTCATAAATCTATATTGGTTTTATAGAACTTCAATATCTTCATCACCTTACTGATTTAATACATTACTATTTTTGGGTTATTATAGCGCTATACTATTGTAGGAAAATTATTATTAAATTACCTTTTAGTACAATATAAGTACTTCTATAACTCCAACTGTATCATTTCATTTATTCACTTTATATGAGATTGATAATTATGCTTTTACACCAATATACTGCTATGTATATTCTATACGGTGTGGCTACATGACTTATAGAATTGTTATCACTGTAATACATTATCATCATTGTGATTCATTATGTTTACCACATAGTTATAGAAGTAATATATATAATAGCATGGAAGCTTACTCACCTAACATCATATTTGGAATTGATTCTAGTGCATCATGTATTTTGATAACTATGTATATGGAGATGAAAATATGAACTATTATCGTCCTTTGCATACAAGGCTAAGCTCTAGGTGGGAGAATGAAGACCATAGGGTCTATTGTGTAGATCATATTTCAATAGGAACTTGATGAGTTGATCTGCCTACGCACTTTGCTTTTACTACTATATTAGGAGATGCACAAGTGAGGACAAAGAACACTTCTAGGGTAATGGTGGTATGTGGGACCAGTCGTCATTCCAGAAACTCTACTTAGATCATTGAGTAGTGGGCCTGAATGTTACAAAGTGTATCAGATCCAAAACCCCTCCAGTAGGTGGGCCCACTTGGGCATGTGGTATTCCAATCTTGATATGCATGCTCCTAGCATGTTGGAAAGGGTTCTTTATAGGGCATGTTTGGTTCATTGGATCTAATTGGATTTAAATAAATCTTGTACTTAGTTAATCCTGTATTGGAAACATCCTTCGGATTCCTATGAGTGTGTTGGTCATGTGTTATGTTTGGACTGTCAGAACGACTCTGTTGGTCACACGACCAAAAAGTTTCTCACAACATGTTGGCCAAAGTGAGACAACGATGGCTGCAACAGGACAACGACGTCCAGCAGTTTTCAGATGGAAAACGAAATGCGGAACTTCTTGCATTACCAAAAATATTGGGATTTTCATTTTTTGCAGTGCCGGTGAAACAAACATAAAATTTTGTCAGTTGGATGTAAGAATGCAGTCCAATCCAGCATATTACGGCAAAACAAACGTGCCCATAGTGACATAGACACCCTTGTGCTAATAGCCATGATCGGGAGTTGGGTGCACATGGATCATTCTGGGTCCATACTAAAATGGGGAATAATATGAGACCTTATATTTGAGCCTTAACAAGGATGTCAAGAGTCTAAGTGAGGGATATTGTAACTCCCCAGGTCTTGAGTCCTCAGATTAAATGATCCTAAAAGGACTGATTGGATCACCCATATCACCAACATGCACCTCCTATTATAGGAGCCCATAACTAAGAACATTGTGGCTAAATGTGCATAGCCCATAGTAGTACTAGGATGAGTGACCTGTTGGGAAGTTGATCATGGTCTATGCGTGGGTGAGGACATAGTGCACAATTGAGGCTAATGGTGGTCTGTGGGATTAGACGTCATCCATGAAACACTACTTAGATCCTTGGGCAGTGGGTGTTATAATGTTTCATTAGTGATAGCTTGTCTATTTAGGTGGAGATATTGCATTGAAATGAGGGAGGCCAACAAACATTAAACAGAATGTGTATTTCAAAGATGAGCAAGTGCATGAATCTTTGGAAAGAATTAATTACATTCCAGATTTTGAGTATAAGAAGAGGAAGTCGAGGGAGCTATAGATTTGGATGAGATGGATACACGTGTAATAATAATATACATGAGGGAAAATGTGGATCCTCACAGTAAAGATATATTTTCAACTGTTGAAATTCTAATGAAATTTGATATGGAACCTTTTCTTCTTGTTTTTAGTTATTCATAATAAATAATTATCATGGTTGTTTCATTATTTTAGTAACTTAATAACATAGTAAGAACATGTATGACGTCCCTATTACAAGTTTAGGTGAAGATTATCTATAGTTTTGCACAATTATTCCAAATATTGATATAAAATTAAAATATTTATGATTCACTCATAATTTTCTAATTTAAATATTACAAATGTTTGTTCTTATTTTCTAGGATTATCAAAATATCTAGAATATATCTCATGCAAGATGTAACTTACTACACTAAAAGTATTTCTCAACTTATAACTTTTATGGGTGTCCAATTATTCAGGGAAGAAGATGTTTACCTGAGAGAAGAGGAGGAGAAGAAGGGAAGAAGAGGCATAGTTGAAGAGGGGAAAAGAAAAGTGAAGAGTGTGGGTGGAGAAATTAAAGACTAGCAATGCCAATTAAATGCAGTGAAGTTAAAGTGAGCAATTCAAACAATTAAATGAATGGGTAAGTGAAGTCCAACTATGAACAAAACTTAGCTAGTAATAGACTAGACCAAGAATTATAATTATTAGCTTATTATCTTGGATCAAATTAGAGATTAATTAATGTAGGGATGTGTTAGGCACTTTATAACATGCTACCCACTCTCTAATAGGATACCAAAAGCCAAATTTTATGGTTTATAACTCCAATTAATTGTATTCAAGGCATTCTAAATTATTTTAGCAATTAAATATTTTAAATGTTAGGATTTATTAAAAGAGTATAAATGAGTCACTTTGTTACATTTTTAATTGTCTATGAATGTTTTGACTAATAAAATTGAGGAGAGGGCATATTAACACTATATAATATAAATAAATTGGTATGTTGGGTTCTAGTGATAGTTAAGACTCTTTATAACACTAGGAGTGTGAAAATCATTTTTAACATAAATTAAAGGTGTAATTAAGTTATGTCTCCGATATATCTTAAATATTAATATAGTATTTAAAAATAAATTGGTCACTTATTGTTGAGCATATTCAAGCAAATAAATATTTTTTCATATAAAAATGCTTACTAATTGGTATATAATATAAATGAATTATTCCTTAGATTCTAGTCTATTATAGGTGGCATCCATATATTTGACTGGAGTGAGGTGGACAACCATCAAGCTCCCAGTGACATGGAGATTGATGAGGACTTTAACAAGGAGTCCATGCCAACTAACACAACCACCATCTAGAAGATGATTGACAAGCTCGACGCTCAGAGGGGAGCCATCATACGCCAAGTGGGGGATTCTTCTACTCATCCACCGATGCACCGATCTCAGGATGAAAATGAGTCGTAGGCTTGCCCTCCCACTTTTTGCATCTACTTTTCTCCTCTCCTAGACAAGTACAAGGCCTTGATCCTCTGCAAGAACAAGAAATAGTACAAGACCATGTAGGTCGTTGGGTGCAACTTACCCACCAAGTGTGCCCTAAGATGCTTATAACTTTGGGCATATATGAGGCTTGATGATCATTATTCACCATGTAATCTCCCCCTATCCTTTTGCATGTGGCCTAGGTTCAAGGAGATCACTCTAGAGTTCCTTGCTTCCTTCATGAAGCACTATAGTCATAAAAACAAGTTCAGTTTCTCCTTCTTCATGTTTGGGGAGGAGCACTCCTTGGATGATAGAGACTTCACCTCTATCATTTTTTATACTGACAAGGAGTGGTAAGAAAAGTGGGTCACCAGCAATCACAACCACTACAACAAAGATTTCTAAGCTGACAAGTCCTAGTATGAGATCACTGGTCAGGTTCCATCCTTCCCTCATGGTTTCAAGGTGTTATTCATCCATATCCTTGTTATCCTCCATCTACATTGAATTCTCACTTGCACTGTTTCCAGTTGTATGGGTGCACTAGGCGCAGTCACCACTAATGATCTCTACTGCCTCCGGAGTATTCTGAACAATGAGTCATTTAACAAGGGGAGTGCACTCATTGATCATCTGCAAAATCAATAGCATTAGAACACCACTTTCGAGTTCTACCATGTTTGGGTAATCACTGCCATCTCCCACTACCTTGGCTATACCCACATTCCTTTTACACTAAATATGACGTAGAAGATCTCCCACTTGATTGACGTCAGGATGGCATCTACCACTAGCTATTCTAGGATAGATGTGTCATTCTTGCACTTCCTACACATTGTTACTTTGTGGCAGATTACCTAATCTACAACTTCTAGGACTTGGGAGAACACATCCAACGTTATATGAGGGAGCATCCACCCTTTGAGGGTGAAGTTCTTGAATGAGAATCTACAAATGTAGAGCCTCGATTGAAACGGATAACAAGGAGCCTAGACACTATAGGGTTATCTAGACCCTATGTATTCACCAAGATCTAGGAACTATTGGACCACACCAAGGGAACATAGAATCACTTTAAGTGGGAGTAGGAAACATAGGGTCACCAAATTAACCATGTGTACCCCATGTCGTAGGTGCAAGAGCAATGAAAATGGGCCAAGACAACTACCAACAAACCTACACTTACTATGTCGGCTATGATGCAGGATAGGCCGATCCTTACCCTACCTCTCAGTATTTGGGAATCTAGTACACTGGGTTTCCACTGCCTAAGAAGCCACCTAGATCCTCCATGAATTTGGATTGGTCAGACCGACCATCTTGGGAATAATTTTAGGCTCCATCAGGCTAGCATCTCCCTCATCCTCCACACCATCCACAATGTCGAGTCGACACAAAATTTGGTGGATATTGTAGTGATTTTTCTTCGCTCCATTCTAGACCTAGAGTCTTGAGGACAAGCAATTTCAATGTTTGGGGTGAAGGGTGGGTGTATGTCTCTTTTTCACCCACTCTATCTTCCCTTTTTGTCATTTTATTTCTAGGATTAGCATTGCATCTGTTAGTTTCTATCATTTTTTTCAAGTGTTCATGATTAGTTGTATGTAATCAGTCATTACCTAGTTGTCCTAGAGTCAATTCTATTTGCATGTTTCATTCTGGACTAATCATCAATGTACCCCCCTATTTGAATGAAATTAATCCTTTTTGCATCAAGGAATCACAATTGGAAATGTCATAACCTATCATGTCCCCACTAGTCATATGTAATATATCTCCCTAGACAATATGGTAAGTTGTATGGGATTGATAGGAGTCAAATTGAAGTGTCTCTTTTATTGGCCAACATTAAGTTCTTATGGAATTATCATCAATTTTCAATCTGCATGATATGATTGAATTGTTTGTTGAAGCTTATTCCTATGCTCTAAATTCTCAATTACGAGATGCAAAAGTTGAACCTCTTTTACATTACTTCCACCATCTTCTCATCCCATAATTTGCCAAAAAAAAGACAAAACATTTGTGCTAAGATCCAAGTTTGTGGTGGAATCCTCTCTCTCACACATCCACTTCTTTCACACCCCTTGTATATAATGGGGGTGTACATAAATAAAATATGCCAATGTACACCCAAAAATGAAAAAAATTCAATCATTGTAATTGTAAAAAAAATAAAGCAATTTCGAGTCGAATAGAAGAGAGATTCACAATTTCCCCTTCTATACCTCCATTCACTCCAATTTCTTGCCAAGGGCGGTAATCATCCCAAAAATAATTTCCTTCATAATTGAATTGTATACTTGTGACAAACTCAAAAGGAATATGTAGAACCTTATGAGACACAAATAATATCATGATTGTGATGCACATGTTTTGATATGGAAACTTGTTTATGAATGTGAAGCCTAAATAAGGAATTTGAAGTTGCATTTTGTGATTCAAAAAAATGAGGTTTGTTAGTCATATTGGTTGTAGGGAATCAATGATGTTATGAAAGAGAGGATGATATGTTGGTAGTATTATTTGTCAAATTGTTTGATTCTGTGTAGCTCAAGAATGAGCAACATGTAACTTTGGGGTTGTTTGAAGAATGTATATTCATCACATTTTCATTGCAAATTCTGGATTAGTTTTCTCATTTTAGTTTTGCTTCACATCATGTTTTACTAAATTTAATTATTTTTTCTTGTTCATAAATAGTATGAGTTTGATTATATTTCTTGATCTTATGCATACAAAAGCACACATTAAACTTAAGAGAAAGATGAATCTCCTTTCCCAAACTCATGTTTTAAGATTAGGAAAGAATTCCAATGCAAATTGGATATACACAACACAAGTCAAACATGTTAATTGGGATGATCAGAAACCTTGGTCGAATAACCAATGTGCCCATCCAAAACATCTCCAAGTCAACTACCACATCGTCCGATCTCCACCACTGATTGGCCAATCATAAGGTCATTCCAATTGATAATAAAATATGATGAATTTCCAAGACCAAATTATCAGTCTATCCCCCATCTTGATTGGACAATCCACCTATAGATGAGTGCCTCATAGATGATGTTGGTCAATCAATCCACCTGGTTGGTCAGCTGACCATCATATACGTCTCCAAAGTTAGAAGCCAATATTAATCTCAAGTATCCACTTGATTATCCAATCCACTCCTTGGATCGACCAATTTAGTTACTCTCTAAAGACTTACCAGAATGATGATCGTATATTCACTCTTATTGGCCAGCCAACCGAAAGTCCATTAGTGCACCATCAAGTGGGTGATTGGCCGACCAGACCACTATGTTTCCTGATCATCATGGTATCTAGAGTAGAGTTTGCATATCTTCCAACTAGAGGCCATTTTGTAACAAAAGGAGGCACATACTAATTAACATTAATTCCATTCACTCTCAGTCCATTGCACATTTCAGAGTAGGGAGCAAGAGGAAAAGACAAGGAACAAAACCTTCCTTTCAGAGTTCTTAGGACTTGTTGTTTCAAGAGTGCCTTGTAGAAGATAGAGGTCTTTGGATGCTCCCTTCTTATCCATATGTGACATGGGTTCTCCATTGACTTCATGTATTTGTGTTCTTGCCAAGACTATGAGCAAGTAGTTATTCTCAATGTAGCATGGGAAATAGCCCCATCTCCCATACTCTAACTAAGTTGTTATCAAACTCAATTTTTCTGACTAAATCACATTGTTCTTCATTCAGTTTATGCTTGCTTGTCAAATTGATCTCTCAATGAGCATATTTTATATAGTCTTGAGCATAGAGATCATGAAACTTAGGACTATATCCCCAAATGGAAGTGTTTGATTCTATATGTGATCAGGGAATGGATCCTATAAGATGATTGAACCATGATCTGTGGGTAACGATACCTTTATCTTATGGAGAATTCAGTCCTTGTGCAATTTACATTTTGAACAGAGGAAAATTCACATGGTCCCAGTCTAGATATGAGATTAGTGATTTTTAATGACTAATATAGGTACTTAGATAATGTCATGGAAATCCAATTGTCCCAACGTTCTTTAATATTGATTTCAGTCACCCTTTTAA
This sequence comes from Alisma plantago-aquatica, assembly GCA_963693085.1. Classification (NCBI taxonomy): domain Eukaryota; kingdom Viridiplantae; phylum Streptophyta; class Magnoliopsida; order Alismatales; family Alismataceae; genus Alisma; species Alisma plantago-aquatica. Next base: position 1,064,646,382 of record OY856411.1, on the reverse strand, counting down.
TTTGTTGTCTTGCATTGCAACCCTTTAATCCGATCTTGAGTTATAATAATTATCAAACAAATGATTTCCAAACATTCTTTTTTGTGATTGGTTCTAAAGGCCATTTCCTAAAAAGGTTGTCTTTTTGGTTCAACCCTTTTCTACATTGTAGTTGTTTCGTCCACTTACAGGTGAGTTAGTTGCAATTGTAACAAAGATTTTAAAACCTAGGTTGATTCTTCTTAGGGAATTTTTGTGTGCAATAAAACTCACATAAGAGGACTAGCTTAATCCTCATGCTCCCTAGGAAAAGGGAGAACTAGGTCTAGTACATACATAGTTTTCTCTAGTTTAGTCAAAGAGAAGGAGGATCCAAATACTAAAAAGTCTCAAGCCTCTATAGAGGATAGACATAGGTGTGCTAAAATCATTTCTCCAATATGTATAGACCTAATCTAGCCTACTATTTGGCAAGATAGGTGAACCCTATTCAAAGTCCTAAGGTCCACATAATTATATGAACCCTGGATTTCCTAAGAAAGATAGATGAATTGAGGTTAGTATGACCTTTTATAAGAGTAGAGGAAATGCCCAAGACAATAGAAATGATGAATGATACTATCCATTGGACAACATCTTACATAATGCATTGTCTGATCTCATATATTTAAACTCATAATTAAAACTGATATATACTAGAGAAAGGAAGTCAAGTAATTGATTGGGATAGACTTAATATTGAGTTATTAGATGATTTTAGGATCATGAGTTACTTTGTTTTTTCAGGGAATATGAGCATAGTCTATTCATATGCCTAGATAAATGCTCTCCCTTTAGTATAAGGAAATCTTATGTTGGACACCCCACTCAGATATCCTATTGATTTATAAAATATGCCTAGTATTTTTGAGGTAGTCCATCCCTAAAATAATGATATGACTTGAATCGGGAAGGACTTAGCACTTGTGATTCTAGAGGAATTTGTCATCCACCTTGAAAATGATCTGATTTGGATTTTTAGGGCATGTTTTTATCAAGATATTAAGAAAAAAGTAAATTTTATCAAGGGATGTGAAAAATATATTTTATTTAAGTTGTATTTGTTCTTTAGAAAATTGATTGTATAATGATGCCTTATTTTATTACAAAGATAACAACTAAAAAAATAAAGTTTTGATTTCATATTCATGTCTAGCAGAAAAATTATAAATTCAATAGCTTATTGGTTTAAATAATAGTCAATGACAATTCCATCAATTAAAATATTTTCTTGTGGAGGAATATATGATATTTAAACAAAACTGGAATACATATGTAGTCCATGGGATACTAATTTGATCTAAGTAATGATAAATTAAAGACAAGGAAAAGGGAAATCCACTTGTCTATATTAAATCAACTTTTTTGTATGATGTAGATAGAGTATTATACGACTATTTGTAAAGTTTCATAGCATTTAGACTCTTCTAAAGACTTGTGAAAAATCTAGTAAAACACCTCTATTTAATGAGAATCATATTTTTGGAAAGTATATTATGATTTGAATTATTTATTGATAGTGAGACATTAGGGGGAGCAAAGCATGTCCCCTTGTCTTGCCACATTGTTCATGAGTTACTGAATCTAAGATCATAGATCATGGGATTGTCTCTTACCTTGCAATACGAAAGGAAATAGAATCCCCACACCTTCTCTTGTTCTCTCACCCTCTATCTATGATAAATAAAATCTCATGAAAAATTTCCATCAAGTTTGGAAAATCATAATCTCTTCAACAAACCCTACAATTTCTAGTACCATGGAGTATTTAGGAAATTCTCAATTAGATCAGGAATCCCCTCCTCCTATCTGACTTACAAAGGAGAAACTCATAAGCCTCGAACCTACATAAAGAATCAAGGATGATTGTGTAAAACCCCACAACGCATGTGCAAATTTAGTTGATCAAGAAAGAGCCCAACTAATGACCACAAATCTTGAGTCATTCTCGGGAAAGTTGCACATTGTCTGGACAAACTTCATCCCATGTGGACAATCCAATGGGTATGGATCACTGTATGGAACCAAATATGGTGCCTCAAACTTTTCTTACACGTTATAAAGGCCCTATACCCTCCTTTCACTTCCATCTTCAGCAAGCTCAGAGCCTATCATCAATGTACTTGCTTCAATCTCCTTTGGGACTCTAGTTTGATGGGAGAGAATTCTTTAGCTTCCAAATATGTCACCCAATCCTCAGATTTCGGACAACCTAGGTAGTTCCCTCTCTCCAAATAGTTGGTTTTTTCTTGTGAGCTCCACCTTAGAACCCCAAACCCCACTCCAAACACATCTTGTGATGGTCAACGCCTCTCCAAGTTCATTAGGAAAAGACATATATGACCTTGCCTTAATTTGTCCTACCAATGTAAGCAGTAGGGAGTCAACCTGGGGGTTTACCCTATATGGCTTCTGTGGTGAATGATAACACCCCAATTTAGGAATTTATTCTAAGAATTTATTTATATTTTTGTATAATTATAGCCTTAATATTTCCAAAATAACTCTAGACTTTTATCTTTTAGTAATTTATAGCATTCTAAAGATAGAGTTTCTCAACTAGGTAATTTTGAGATCTACATGCACAAAACTTGAAAAGACGTCTATTCTCCAAGAATTCTTCCCAACATAATGTTTTTGTGAAAGTTAGGCTTCCATCTATAGCGACTACGATACTCAGCACAGTCGGTCCTAGACTGGAATGGTCGGGCTGAGAAGGGAAAGTCGTGACCACTATATCGTCGCAACTACTACACCCGTCGCGACCTCTACACCCATTGTTACCACATCACTCGATTTGACCGTAACACAAAGAAACCACTTTTGAATCTCATATGCCATGATTGAGACACCCGACAAGGCCATTCTAAGCTTAGCATGGTCGAGCCGAGGACAAGGGCCATCATCTGTCTCGACCGCTACAAGTGTAAGGCCCTTGAACTTTCTTAAAGAGTTGAATAAGAATAATTACCATAATTGAGTTCTTAGAACCCTAATATAACATTCTTATATTCTTTGAAATCATAAGACAAGCTTAAGTTTCAAATTTGGACCAATTTGGACATTGTTTGAGCAAGTTATGCAATTTTATGTACATTTTGGACTTTTTTGCAATTTACCCAATCTAGGGGTTTTCTTTGCAATTTGTCACATTAATTATGTTTCTTGTATGTTATATTATCATTCTTGATCTTTTTGAGCCATGGGGATCCTACTTAAACCTTGGTTTGAAGGTGTTTTCTCTAAGAGTATTTTTGGGTTTACCCCTTTATGGATGAGCTACCTTTAGGAGCTATCAACTAATGATTTATTTTTTTTTGCTTGGAAATTCAAGAAATCAGGGATAAGAAGGTCTCTATGATATGTGGGTAAGCTTCTTGTGTCTGTGCCTATACATTCTTAATAGTTTAAGGCCATGCACACTTGGAAAGATACTAGAACTTTGACTTTTTCTTTATCTTTAACTTAAAGTTTTATATACTTATCTCTAAGAACACAAACGAACCATTTTCCCTCCACCACTTCCCTCCTTCTATGAACCTCATTCTCCTTCTGTTCTTCTATGAAGTTCGTGTCCAAGGAAGAAGAAAGTGGGGATCTTCTTGGGGAAAAAGCATCTAGGGTTGTAATTGACTTCCTTTCGGGGTTTCTAAAGCTCCTTCCTAGTGATCTTGACCTAAAAGTGTAAGTATTCCCTTATTTCCTCCATTTATTTCTCTATTTTTATTCCTCCTATATTTCTCCAGGTCATAACCTTTCTGTTCTATGGTGGAAGTGACTCTAGAACTCAAGCATCTATCTTTCTTTCTTCTTCTTCTAGGGTTTTGCTTCTTTGTGGAGAGAAGTGCCTACTTGGCCAAGTTCGGATCTGAAAATTGGTTTTTATTGCCTTATTTTCTTGAGCTTCTTTCTATTTGGGATCTTACCTACTCTACATAGGTGAGTTATATAATATTCTTCACTTATATTGCTTTCTAGAAGCTTGTTAGCTCATGTTTATGTTTTAATGTGATGATCTAAGCATAGAGAAACCATGCTCGTTTAGGATTACAAATTTTTATGGTGTTCCCTATTATTTTCCAGTTCTATATGAACTTGTAAATATGTGTATGACCTTTGTAAGCTATAAATATGATCTGAGACAAGTTGATAGTAACAACATATGGTGCTAAGCACAAAACAACTAATGGTCCAAATTAGAGTTTTCAAGGTATTTCCTTCCCTACCACACAACTAATGGTGATACCATTCAACAATCAATGATGAGGCTATCTTGGAAACTGATGTTCATGATCAAGGGTGTTAAATGATGTTGAAAACCTATGATCACCACCCTTAGGTCATGTCTGGCTCAATTAGAAGTTTAATGATCAACCATTAAGTACCCTAATGATGTTATCAATCAATAAAAACATTAGCTTAATATTTGATGGTGTTGAATGAATATAGTGTTGATCCTATCAACCAATGGTGAGTCAAGGTTTTAAATGTATCTTCTTTTCATCTGCTAACCAATGGTTTCTTGGTTCAAGGAATTCAATGGTTAAACCATACTCAATTTAATGATTTTGAATAATGAACCTGATTTAATGGATGAGGTTGGATGCTTTAACATCCAATTGATTAGAATAAATCCAATGACATTATATGTTGGTTCTAGTAATGAATTTTGATGGTAAAACACCTTTGAACTTGTAGTATTACCTTTGTCCTCAAATGAATATATTTTATAAATCATCATAACAAGTGAATGTGTACCCCTAATGAAATATAACTTGTTCCACCAACTCTAATATGACTAAGTGATAGGGATTGATTGTAATCATCCTTCTTAATGTGATTAAATGTGATTATGAAATACACTATTCTTGTGTTGAAACCATTATATGATGATAGTTGAGCATCATAGTTTGTTCTATGCTAATCTTATATGTCACATGTGTGATTGATGTTTCGTTGAGCCTTGTTTTAAGGCATTAAAAGACAATGATGATTATGCAGGAATTGATGGGGTGGTCACAATGAGCTTTGGGCATGTTTGAGCCCTAATTGAGGTGAAATCCTCTTCATGTTCCAATAAGGGTTGAAACCCTAGAAATTATGATAAGAAATGGATATCTTGAAATAGTATGATGTAATGTGGTTCATTACAATGCAATGGATGATAGCATGTGGTAATGTGATTAAGATTTATACCTCAAATGTTTTATATCTTATGAAGTTGCAATTCTTATACACTTGATAGAAATGGAATAGGGTTTGTATGTCCATTTGTATGATTTACCCTTAATTCACCCAATTGGCATAACTAATGAAGTGAAACTCTAATCATGTAGTGCCTTGTGCCATAGATCTATCTGAGTGTTAGAACTTACCAGATAGTGAAATGTGTATTCCTAAGGGAAACTCAGAGCGCGTACTGATGAGTGTGCAGGGTGCTTGTCATCCTAAATTCAAGTGTTAGGGAGGATGACCGTGCTTATACCTAGCCCTCAGTTTGAGAACGGATGCGGTCGTGTCTCAGTGATTATATATATATATATATATATATATATATATATATATATATATATATATATATATATATATAGGATGGCAGTGTATTCGTACCCTCCTTCTTTCATTAGTGTTGTGACTTGTACCAAGGACGGACTAGGATGTTAGTAGCTTGACCTTATGTGTCACTGTGGCAGACCCGTACTAACTGGGGGTGGAGAAGATCTTAGGAGTCTGGTTCTTCCTAGATCTTGTATTGCACTGATTTTGACTTAGTAGTGGTCAGTTGGGACTTGAGTGGTATTCCTTAAATACCTCAGGGCAATGTAATAAAATAAGTAATATAAGTCATGTAGTATACTGGCTATGGTTAAATATGTCTCACATTGTTTGATTAGTCTTTAACTTGTCTTTATACTACTCAGTGTTTACAAGATGCTATCATATGACCTTTAAGTAATTATACTTCTTGTCCAGTTAATTTGCTTAATTGCTTAGTATGCTTAACCTATTCAATCTACTTATATTTCTTATTCATTACTATATCTACTTAGTTCATTTACTGTCAATCAATATGTTGTAATCAATATATGTTGGAGAGAGTTATATCTCTCAGTGGGACTGGGTCTCACATGTGGGTCACCACATCTTTTTAGGTGGTCGTGGGAAATGAGCTCGAGGTCATGTTGTGGAAGAGAATCAACATGATGATCAATACATTTAGAAGGTTGGTCAGTTGTAAATGTTAGTAGTAGATTCCTAGGGTCATCCATGTACTATTAGGTCTGGGTATGGGATGTGTAATCTAGATGATATATGTGTATCGACACGAGATTTTGAGTACGCCAATGTTTGAAAATATATGGCATGCACATGTGAAATATCTTTTGTATACATGATGTGATTGAGGTATTTGGACCCCTATGTGAATATTTGTTATAGTATATGAGAATGGAATGATGGATCGTTATGTAAATGTTTTGGAGTTTATTTACATTGTTGAAATTGGTTTTAATTATTCTGTATTTTTGACTATGTGATTAATTAGTATTTGATCGTGTTTTGTGTTTTGAGTAATCGCATTTAGCATGATGAGGTGTCACAATAAGCTTTGTGCCTGCAACATCCATCTCGACCATGACATATCTCAATCACTACCCCGAACAAGGCTATGCCGAGCCTGACACGATCAGGCTCAAATAGGGGTAGCGTCTGAGGCAGGTGTTGTGACCACTTATTACACACACTCTGCCTTCACCAATAAATACCCACCCCTTGCCACCTAGAGGGGGGTTTTGAGATTTTTTTATTTCACATATTTTTCGTTCCCATAGTCCCGTGGGAGAGTTCCAAGGTATGCAAGGGCTAAAGTGCAAATCCTACGTCTGTCTCTTCAGTTTGCTTCCATCTACCATCATTTTCCACAACTATTTACCCATTTCCTATCATTCCCAACCATCTTCCACATCCATACACCCACCAAGCTGTTGTTTGGGGCAGAATCAAAGAGAAAGGAGGCCAAGGACTCCAGAAGACAAAGGAGGACGACCCAAATATGAGATTTGACCCATACAGAGGCTATGGAGCGAGAGTCACCTCTCATCTATGAGATAAATCTCTTCTTCTCCTCCTTTCTTATACTATTCTCCTTTGTTTCTGTACAAACAATATTCTTCCATCTTTGTTCGGTGCCAACTATGCTTGTCCATGGCTAATTGAGCTCCTTCTTGGCTATGTAGCCCGTTTTGAGCATGTTTATGTATTTTTACCTTAACCAAGTAGTTGTATTCCAAATTGAGTTCATTTTTTATTTTATCTTCTCTTTCTAGTTATGATTGTTAGTTTGGTTTATCTCTTTCTTGCTTGAACTTCTATTTTTACCTAGATGGAAAGATTTGTTGTAGAAATAGATAATAGAAGATAGTTTGGATTGGAATCTGAAAAGAGAATGGTTCAAGGTGATTTGTGCAGAACCAGAGACCTAGGCACAACCGAGCCGAGCCCAGCACGGTCGGGCCCACTACCAAGTTCTGCCAGATTATATCTATTCCTAACATCTCAGAATATTCTAGACCTGAGAGGGTATCTAGAATATTCTAGAGTGTTGATTTTTCATCCTTGAGAGGTGTTTCTTATCATTGATGGGTTTCAGTCACGCTACGTGAATGTGAGTGGGATGACCCCACAAAAATAGATACCTTGTTACATACTATGTTTGGGTGTAGTTTTCTTGCTGAGGTGTTTGAGGGTGGTTTAAGCCCAAGCACAAGTGCATAGACTTCCCAACTTGTGGTTACATAGCTAGGAACTCCTTCTCTCTGATTAGTAGTAACTGATAGACTGTATTTGTTTTCTTTACTTTGTTTTGCTTTATTTTGTGACATTTTGCTAGACTAGTTCTAGTTCCAAACTCTTATCAAGTTTTGGATTGGCTTAGCTGACTTAAGAGTGAGATCGTAAGTGCCCTAAACATACACATGTCCATGTGTTCAACCCCGTATATCTATTTCAACATTGTACTAAAGTTGCGGGATTCCTTGAAGGTTTTAGGTTATAAATTTAAAAGTCTTATTATCCTTTGGGAACCGATCAATGAATAAATATTTGGGGGAGATAGAATCATGGGCTCAAATTGACTCAATTGCCCTTGGCGTGCATAGACACTGAGGTCATTTGACTCAATTTATAATTAATCCCACCCACACTACGTTGGATGACCTAGTTGATATATGTTGCATCTTCTTATTAGATGAACAAAGTTAATTTTGCAATAATTATAGGAAATAATTATTAGAAGAAAGCGTCATCATGTTACATATCAATTTAATTAGAAAAAATAGTCGATTCCAATAAAAATAGTTTTGTAATCATAACTAATCCTATTACATAAACCACTTTCAGATTCCATTTTGAATAGATTTGTACCTAATAAACCCTATATGCGGTAACTTATTGAACTTAATATAATCCCTGAATATTATATATAATGACAATTTCAAGCCTAGAACATATTTGGCTATCCTTGATGATGATGATCCCTCTAAATAGTGGAAACAAAAAGGAATGGTTTAAGTTGAACAAAGGAATTAGGGTCATAAGATGACTTTTCGGGTTCCTGTAACGCCCATGCACACTGCCCAAGGCTCTAGCAGAGTTTCAAGAATGACGAATGGCCCCACAGACCACCACTAGCCTCAACTGACGCACAGGCCAGGATCAACTTCCCGACTGGTCACCCATCCTAGTACTACTCCAAGCTGAGCACACTTAACTATGGAGTTCTTTGGTGATGGGCTCCCGGAAAAGGAGGTGCACCTTGGTGATATGGGTAGTCCAATCATTCCTTTTAAGATCATGTTATCCGAGGCCTCAAATCCTAGGATGTTACAACCTCCCCCACTTAGACTCCTGACGTCCTCATCAAGGCTCAACTATATGGCCTCATAATCTGACCCCATTTCAGTGCAGACCCACAATGGCCCATGGACACCTGGCTCCCGATCACGGAATACCAGCACAGGGGTGGCTACATCAACCATGGACAGTCCTTTCCTACCTGCCCGGATCGCACGACTCAAGACTAGCATGCCACATCCCCATGAGGGCCCCACCTACTGGAGGGGTTATGGCTCTGATACCATTTGTAATGCCTGGGCACACTGCCCAAGGCTCTAGCAGAGTTTCAAGAATGACGACTGGCCCCACAGACCACCACTAGCCTTAACTGTGCACTTTGTCCACACTGACGCACAAGCCAGGATCAACTTTCTGACTAGTCACCCATCCTAGTACTACTCCAAGCTGAGAACGCTTAACTATGGAGTTCTTTAGTGATCGGCTCCTGGAAAAGGAGGTGCACCTTGGTGATATGGGTAGTCCAATCATTCCTTGTAAGATCATGTTATCTGAGGCCTCAAATCCTAGGATGTTACAGTTCCTACCCAAAGTCAGGGTTGAAATCATACGAACTCGAGAAACCAATATAAACCTTGTCATAGTTAATCATGGACCTTAAAACCCTTATTGAAAATCTAAAAATGGTTTTAAATGATTTTGTGATACTTTAGTGTTTCATTCCATTTTCAAAGTAGTTCTTGGATCGAGGCTTGATTGGAAAAATCATTATTCTTGACCATGATATGTGGGTTATTCATGGTTAACTTCTTTAAACTATTCTCTAATTCCCAAGTTTTTCTGAGTTTTATTCATTCTAGAAAATATTTTGTTTTCTTTATATCATACAAATCATCAAGACATGTGTATATCATTTAAATCAAATATGATATTTTAACCTAATATAAGAATATCATAACGGTGTTTTGGGAAGAAACCAAACCCCAAACTATAAGGAATGATCATGAAGAGGGTGAATAAATATGAAATGATATAGAGTTCATAGCTGGAATACTAGGAAAATGGGATTGTGTTCATTGCTAGACAAAACATTGGTCCACCAAATGAGATATCTGAATTATGGATTGAAACTTGAATTAAAGAGTGAACTTCATTATTTACAAACTGTTTATTTTTTCATACCACATAAATTTTCTTTCTATGTGTGTTTTTGTGGTTTCAACAACATACAAAACATAGGAATACATTGACCATTATTTGTTGGCATTTTTAGATTAATTTATGTGATGCAAGTCAGATGCAAAACTATGGCTGATTTACATGAAGAATGAAGAAGTTTGAAGCACCAAGAGGATTTAGAGAGTAACTCATTTTTAGTTCATAGTGATCTAGGTTTTTTCCTCCATATATTTAATTCCCAGATATGTACCTCCCTTTGGAGCTCAATTTTGTTAAAAACTTCATTTTTTTACTTAAAATGAATTTTTGTTATTGGCATTTATTTTCGTGAATTTGGTCTTGCATAATATGAGTCAACTAGCATTTTCTCTATTGCCCGAATTTATGGGGATTATGGATTGGGGGTCATTACTAAAATTAGCATACATAATATTCGTATGTGTTAACTGCTAACTACGTCTTTGTAGTCATTCTATTCAATATTAAGTTAGACTCTTAGGTACTTTTTAGACAACATGGTTTACTAGACATACTCACTTTGAGAATGTTACATGGAAGACATGCTATGACAGTCAAAATCATGTCTCAAGTGATAGTGGTGATTGTGATCCTTGGAGCTGAAGTCTTTACAATGATCACATACGAGTTATGTGTTCATTATGAATTATCTTTCTAACATTACCCTGTATCTCTAAATCCTTTTCTTAACACATATATATTAGGTATTCTTATCTCACCACTAAGTATGTCTATATATCCTATATCATATCATCACTAAAGTGTGTGGATTTGTGGTATATGTGCAACATGCTTTATTATGGAATTAAAAATATATATTATTCCCCTTTACATCTTAGCTTATTTCATCCATATCTTATTCTCATTCTTCCCATCTTATTCTTCCTCTTAATCTCAAAATAGGTATTCTAGTGTAACACGGAGGTCCAATGTCAAAAGCTTGAGTAGAGTTAAATGAATGATCATTTTCCCTACAGATCACACTCGTCCTAGATGCACACTTTGTCCTCACTCACGCAAAGCTTGGGATCTAGTTCCTGGTATGTCACCCATCCTATTATTACTCTACATCGAGCACACTTAACCAAAATGTATCTACTGATTCTACCAAAAAAAGAGGTGCACTTTGGTGATATGGGTAGTTCAATCATTCCTTTTAAGATCATTCTATCCAAGGCCTCGATTCTTGGAATGTTACACCTCTCTCATTTAGAAGCTTGATGTCCTTGTCAAGGATCTACTATAAGACCTCACAATCTTTTTCCATACAATGCAAACTCAGAGTGGTCCATGTGCACCACTAATACTACCACAATGGTGGCTACATCACCATGGATATCCCTTTCTAACATGCTTGAAATCTATGGCTCAATACTAACATGCCACATGCCCATGTGGGCCCCACTTACGAAATAAGAATTGGATTTGTTACCATTTTTAACGCCTGGGATCACTGCCAAAGGCTCTTGTGAGTTTTAGGAAAGATGAATGGCCTCACAGACCACCACTAGCCTTGCATGAATGCTTTGTCCTCAAATACATACAACTCAAAGGCAACTTATTGACAGGTCACCCATCCTAGTTTTACTCTGGGCTGAGTGTGCATAAGTTCAGAGTATCTATTTATGCGCTACCTAAAATTGAGGTGCACCTTGATGTTGCGGGTATTCAATCAGTCATTTTTAGGCCATTTTATCGAAGGCATCAAATTCTAGAATATTACATTAAGGCTCATCATATGCTTGATCATTCTCAAATGAGTAGGTTGTGCACCACAATACAATATTCATGTAACTAATTATATCATCAGAAGGTAAGACATACATTCATCATTTTTTTTGCATTCAACATTCATATCACTAATAGAAGACAATACCATTTAAAGTTCTCTAATAAAAAACATCATTGTAATAATTTAGGAAATTAGGCAAGATGGAGCTTTGTCGGTACACTAAAATCTCTACAATTAAGGAATTTTATTTATTATAATATTTAAGGCAATATTCATTCCCATGATGATCGGTATTCCTAGAATTCCATTATACATTTATTAGACCATATAGGGAGTTATGTTATCATTTCATCTCACTTATCAGTTAAGCATGCTCTTAGCATGTCAATCACATATAAATTAGGAATATCGTCATCAATTCTTCTATTAAAATATGATAATAAGGAAGGGATATCTTGTGGACTAAGAATCTATATTCTACATATAATTTCTATATTCCATCATATGTTAATCATAATAAAATAGTTGGCATTAACTATTCATCATTTAATTGTGTGCTAATGTATCCCCAACCCCATCCCTTTGACATGCTAAACTAGTGAAAAGGGAAGTATCCACTCATTCAAAACATAACCTCAGGGAGTGAACAACAACAATGGTCTCCTAGGTCATCTAATGTTGAAGAGTTCAACCAAAGCAAAAAAGAACCTCCTCCTAGCTCATTCATCATCAAAGAAGACAAACGGGGAGGTAGAAGAAAAAGGAATGTCTACCAATGTACTAGACCTGCCACATGTCATACATAGCATGAAGGATGATAGAAAGAAGAAGAAAAATCAAGGAAAGGAGAAGAACCAACCTCAAGTGTGATCCTCCACCAAGAACAACTCTAGTTCAAGCTCCACCAAGCAAAGAGGGTCAATATCGCTAGAAATAATCCTATAAGTTGACACTTCTAGCTCTAGTAGGTAAAACATGGAGAAACATAGCTTTGTCACTAACTTGTGGGAAAAGGGGTATATATAAAATCTTCAAAAGATCAAAAAGCTCATTTCTAAAGATTCCAACGCCAATCCAGGTAAGTCGAACAACTTCTTCACAGTTTGGACATAAATATGAGAAGATGGCTGACTTCCTGCCATGTCATCTGACGGTTGACTCAACCATGGCCTCAACTACAAGAAAAGCCAGATCAATCTTTAGGTGGTAAGACCAACTTCTAGCAAATTGCATCACAGATGGAACTCCTCCTGATTAACCCATCCTAGATCTTCGAAGCCAGCAAGTCGGATGAACTTACCCACATATTAGATGACTTGTTTAATATAGCAATCAAATCCCTATTATAAGCTGTCTGAATTCATTCGAAAGTAACCTCGACTAATCTAAAGGATCACTCATATCCAGGCCACTTCAAAGTACTTCTCTATGACCTCACCAAGGGCTTAAATAAAACACTGAATGGAACTAGGGTTTCATTCCATCATTCACCCAAACCCCAACCTAATTTAAGGGTTACAAATCCATCATTCACAAAACACCAACCCAACTTAAGGGTTACAGATCCATCATTCACAAAACACCAACCCAACTTAAGGGTTACAGATTGAACACCTATTGCATATTAATATTCAATTAGGGTTTACTCCACTAAAATCTTTTATTCAAACATCAGCCATTCAATTTACAATATTGTACAAGGATTAAAAATCATTAAGCTACGCATCAAAGTATCTAATTATCATAATTGAAAGAGGTCAAAGGCAAACAAATAGGCTTTGAGGTGAACTAAGACTAGACCTGTCAAACTGGATCAAAATCTGCAGGCGCACATGGGTCGACCCGTTTAAGTTGGGTTTGGATGGAAAAATTTACAACCCGCCAAAAATTACCCAAACCCATACTCACTCATTTATTTAGCGGGTTTCATAATTTGATTTGCGGGTGACCCAGTTAATTGAAGCAATAGATGTTGTTTGTTTCATACAATTTAACTCTTTATATTTATCAACAACAATTCTATTCTCTTTATTTTGTGTTTGCGATAGGCAATAACAAGCACTTGTAATATTAGGAATGTCTAATGTTACATCACAAAAGTACGTATTGTTTTTTTGTGATATTTATTTATGAAAACTACAATGATTTTCCTAATTCATATCGATATACAACAACTAGTTGCTACTTTTTTAGTAAGTTTGGATAAATATATATCGACAACTAATCGAATAGTTTGACGTCAAACCTAGTAGTTGGTTGGTACTTTTACACTACATTTGACATAAAAACAAAAGTTACAAGAGGTTTTAAATGTTGTTTTTAGTGTTAAAGAAAGCAACTAGCAACTTATTGTTGATTGTACATATTTTATATGAGCACCCATAGACAATCTGTAACCCGTTGAGTCGGATTTAGATGTGTTTTTCTTCCACCTGTCTAGATATGTATCTTTTTTATATGCATCCGTAACGATCCAATTCAAACCCCAACCCACCCACCCGTTTTTGACGGGTCTAACCAGGACCAAGGTGCTATTCTGATTCGCAAAGCGCTTCGCTTGGGAGACGCCTAAACAACAGAAATAAGAAAGTATTTAGTGCATGCACGGTTCATTGCAGCTTTTGACTTACGACATGATAGTCCTTTACCAGTGGCAGAGGCATTTGACTACTGCCTGTTGTTATCACGGTCGGTGGCAGCTTCAAGGAGAACTGTGGAACTCCTTAGGTATACAGTTAATCTAAATGGACGTTGCCGAAAGCTAAAAGCATGTACCTTGCTTGTAAGCTTCTGGCAATTATTAGAATTGACTATATCGTTATCAGCCGATACCAGTAGTTGTAGGAGCAAGTTTGAACTATGTAGAGCGCAAAGAAGCTGCCTACTAAAGGCGAAAGATGACACTCATGCATGCCATCCTACTCCACATGGGTAGCTTCGAGGAGCGTGGATTTGCTGTTCCTACTTTTTGCAGGAGTACGCTACTCCTGCTATCACGTCCGTTCATGCGCCAATGCAGATGTGTAATAACTGTTTGGATTAAATATTGCTTACACGCGGCACCATCTGCGGCAAGGAGCACCCTGCTCCTATCCAAACCGGGTGCAGCAAATCCGCTAGGAGCTTCGAGAGGTGCCCTGCTCTGGTGATATAATAATGTGAATGTGGTTGTTCCATTTGTAGCTTCTGGTCGCAGCGCTTGGGGACAAAAGATCAGGTGACCTACGTCCACCAGTAGCTTCACGATAGTTCAATCGATTTATCGGCGATGTAAGACGCTGCTGGCCAAGGCATTGATAATGAATCACTAACGCTAAAGCTTACACACCAACTCTACTATGTCAATCTGTTTCACTATGGAAGGTGGCTTTCCCTTTCCACCCGCTACTCTCGGCACATTCTATTATGCTATTAGTCTCATATATTGTTTATGTTAGAGACTTCCTCTTTATATATGGACTCTTATCAATAGTAAAATTGAAGAATGAAAGGGGACAAGCCCTACACACGCGTATGGTGGGCCTTGCCAGCGAGGTTTGAGCCGGCCCGGTCCGGAAACCCTTTAATCGGGCGCGTCGGCGCACGTCGCATCCCGCGCGTAAGGGGTGCAAATTCGGTTTTCCGGACCGCGTTTTTGCAACCGAACGCATCCTTTCACGTTTCTTTTTCTTAGTTATTTATGTTCGCTTTCCGCTGTCGTTTGATATAGACGAGAAACTTCTTTCGTTTCTTCTTCCTTTCTTCTCAGCCGCCTATAGTCTGCCCACCGGAAGAACGATCGCTTGTCTTTGACACACGCTGTCGGATCCTGGGAGAGTAGCCGCGCAGGAGACTACTGCACATACGTTCGCCGTCGGGTATAGCGGAAATATTCTTAAGGACAGTGCATCTCGCTGAATACTCTAGTATCCTCTTATATAGGTTTACGCATTTTTATTTGTACCTTTATACGAACAACACATTCCACTTCTCCCTGGCTCCCTGCAACCACCCCGCTTCATTTCCTTACCAACCCAACATACCAAGTGTTCTGCGTCTATAAATTAATGAAACCCGGATCAGGTCGACACCAGCATCAATCGAGCTCCCTTCACAGTGACTAGCTAGCTCCAGTACCATCGATAGCTAGCTTAAGAAAGAGCAAGAGCGACCACAAGTACCCAGCATCGATACCTTGCTCCCACAGCGCGACACAGAGACAATGGTTGTGAAGGAGAAGATGACGAGTTCAGTTGTAGCTTCTTCTCTGGCTGCCGTTATCCTCGCATTGATGGCATCTCAGCTGGGATCCTCCCATCCAGTTCCAGTTCACCATGGCGGCGGTGGCCATGCCGCAGGAGGGTACCTGTACCCGCAGTTCTATGACAAGTCGTGCCCCAGGGCTCAGCAAATCGTCCAGTCCATCGTCGCCAAGGCCGTGGCAAAGGATTCCCGCATGGCTGCTTCTTTACTCCGGCTACACTTCCATGATTGCTTCGTCAAGGTATTACATACCCGAATGTTCATTTATAATTGCTAATAATGATTTCTACCACACGAATAACAACGACATAATAATTGCAGGGCTGTGACGCCTCAATCCTGCTGGACAATGCCAATGGCATAACCGAGAAGAGGTCCAACCCCAACCGCAACTCAGTGCGTGGGTTTGAGGTGGTCGATGAGATCAAGCTCGCACTCGAGAGGGAGTGCCCACACACCGTGTCCTGTGCCGACATTGTTACACTTGCTGCAAGAGACTCTACTGTTCTGGTAAGAATGATACATATGTCGATGTCTGCATCGACCGTCCCCTTGCAAATTCACACTCCAGACCATGCTTATCTGATAAGCTTCTAGTGATGCGTGTTTTTCACATATGTATGTATATGTACTCTGCAGGCGGGCGGTCCAAGCTGGGAGGTTCCCCTTGGCCGCCGCGACTCAACAGGGGCGAGCTTGAGCGGCTCCAACAACAACATTCCGGCGCCCAACAACACTTTCCAGACCATCCTCACCAAGTTCAAGCTCCAGGGCCTCGACATCGTCGACCTTGTGGCTCTTTCGGGCAGCCACACCATCGGGTTCTCCCGCTGCACCAGCTTCCGCCAGCGCCTCTACAACCAGTCTGGCAACGGCTTGCCTGATAAGACACTCGACCAGACCTACGCCGCATACCTACGCAAATCCGTCTGCCCCAGGTCAGGAGGAGATCAGAACCTCTTCCCCCTTGACCCAGCATCCCCAGCAACGTTCGACACAAGCTACTTCAAGAACCTTCTTGCCTACAGGGGGCTGCTCAACTCCGATGAAGTTCTCGTGACCATGAACAAGGTGACGAGGGAGCTGGTCCAGCTGTACGCAGGCAACAAGGAGGTGTTCTTCCAGCAGTTTGCCAAGTCCATGGTCAAGATGGGAAACATCAACCCACTCACTGGCCACAACGGTCAGATCAGGCACAATTGCAGGATTGTTAATACTTACTGATCCGAGATTTCGGAGGACCTACATGCCTTTCGCCTGGATGGTCAAGAACTCATTGTCTCTCTTTAATTTTCACGGCGAATAGGCTGATGTTCTGTTTGTGCTTTCTCTGTTCATTCTTGGTTTGTCGTGATGTCGAGTCAGTTCTTTTATTCTACCACTCATTGGTCCAGCGTGCTAATTCCCTCTTTTGTATACTTGTTTTCTCATATTTATCCGCCCATTTGCAATATGAAGTAGTAAAATATAACACTTTCTTGTCCCTTTTGCTAAGCGGGTGTGCTTTTATTGATTTGGTGAACGGTATAACGAGGATCAATATGGAACTACAAACCGGAAATCTCTTTCCCTTTGGAAGTGTGCGCACTCAATGCATTACGAAACAATCAGCTTCATACCCAAAGACAACTGCAACTTTTTACTTGGTGTTTGGTATCTTGATCATGAGACTGTCATTGGGGACAGAGATGAGGTAACCAAGGCACTTAGACATCATTTTCAAACACACGTCAATTCGCATGGATCATCATGAACTTATTGTCTCTATGTTGAATTTGCACCGCGAATAGTACAAGACTCTATTTGTGCTTTCTCTTTTAATTCTTAATTTGTTGTGATGTCGAGTATGTTTTATTATTCTAGCACTCTTTGGTCCAACATGCTAATTCCCTCTTTGTATACTTGTTTTCTCATATTTGATCCGCCCATTTGAACTATGCAATAATAAAAAAAGCAATTTATTGTTCCTTTGTTAAGCCGGTGTGCATTTTATCTATATAGATCTGTAAAATTGGAATTCTCTCTCCTCTTTACACTACGTGCAATGCATCAAGAAGCATAATTAGTTTTACATTCAAAGGTAAGTGACATTCATCTCCATGCTTGGTATTTTGATAATTGGATTGTTATTGGGGACAAAGAGGAGGTGGTCAAAGAGCTTGACATCATTCAAAAGATAGATCTATGTTTAGGTCTTCAGGTGAATATTCATAAAATTGAGTTTTTCATACCTGCATGTGATGATAAGAAGCTTCACAAGGGGTTGATTTTTTTGGAGATTGGGAGACCTTTGTTAGGAGTGAAGTTACTTGGAGGTGTTTTACTAGGATAGATATTTTATTG
Organism: Alisma plantago-aquatica; assembly: GCA_963693085.1. Classification (NCBI taxonomy): domain Eukaryota; kingdom Viridiplantae; phylum Streptophyta; class Magnoliopsida; order Alismatales; family Alismataceae; genus Alisma; species Alisma plantago-aquatica. Next base: position 1,064,628,000 of record OY856411.1, on the reverse strand, counting down.
AAGGGTTGAGAATGAGGAGGGTTACTGTTGAGTTGATGCCTCTTCTTCCACATTCATGTGGTCAGCATAGTGAACTCTTTTTGCTCCAATCATGTATGTGTATTCTTATGTTTTTGTTCGACTTGATGACAAGTCAACTTATACATGGAGGAGGCAGCTATATTGTTTTATAGAGGTTTATAAGGGACTATTAAGGATATTGCAATTTTAGGAGGCCCTTACATTGGGTTCCTTCGATGGTGTATGGTTTCCATAGACATATGGCTCATTGGTTTGGGGTTATATTTGACTGTAAAGGCTTCCACCATACTTGTGGAGTCAGATGACTAGTCATCAAATAGTTGCTGTCTGGTAGTCTAGTAGCCATAGGGGTGGACGCCTAGCCAGATATACATAAATGGGCTATGTCTAAGCGCCCCCCTAGGCCAACTAAGTGGCTAGTTGGTCAGCTAGCCAAACTAGTCAGACGACCCTAATTAAGGCTAGGTGGCCACTTAGCTAGGCTTGGTCCCAAGAATGGTAAATATTTTTTTTTCCAATTTGATGCCCTCCTCCTTATCACCAACTCCACAGTGCAAAGGAAACCCCCACGTCTTTTGTTCTCCTTGCATGATGCAGACATAAGCCACAAACTCACACCGTCATGTCTCCTCCTGCCATGGCTCCTCTTCGACGGCTCCTCTCACTGATTTTCTTCTCCAATGGCCCCTTCGTCATCCTCTCATCTCTGCCATTATCCATTCATTTCTTATAAGGAGTGGGATCCTAGAGGGGAACCACTTCCTACGAGAAATAAAAAGGCAACATCCCTTGAACCAAACACCACATAAATTTTTTTACCAAAGGGATGATAACCAATTCATTCAATATGTTTGTATCATAACACAATTAGTAGCAACGGAAGAGAAATATATCTAACTATTACAAAGCGTGATATCATTATACATCACTACACCACACATGGATGAGTCAAAAATAAAACTATCAAATCAAATAAAGATCCAACAGAGGGTCATCTTGTTGGGTTTTTAGGGGAGACAGAGAAGGCAGTGGAAACAAAAAAATTTCTCCCCCAACCCATACCGAGGAAACACGTCAACGTCTATATAATAGGAAAGGATGGTTTGCGGAATCATACCTTGTCCCGAGACTTGCTCGGCGACAATACCTCACGCAATGCGCTGTCTTCAACTCCGGACTTCGACGGTGTCTGTGCAGCTCCTGGTCGCACCGGGACTGACAACTCCTACTCGAACCGGAATGTCGGATGACAGTTGTCCTCCTAAGCGGCAGTGTCCTCCCGCCTCTGTAGTAGTCCACACGGACCACCTGGAACTCCACACTCCTTGTCCCACAAGGAAGTGGAAGGAGTCGCACCCTCCTGTTGACGTACTAGTCGCCAACACGCTCTCCTGCCTCCTATTGCAACTGCAGTTGTCCTTCCCTTGTTGCACCTCCCTTTTGCGGGAAGCACTTGCTCGGGCTCTCTCACGGTTACCAAAACCAGAGAGAACGACAACTTACAGAGCAACTGGTTGCACTGAGCTGTACTTTGAGAAGCCCCCAATACCCCTATATATATATAGGAGAGTCATGGGATAGGGTTCTCCATCCCGGGCAATGCGGGACAAAAGTAGGAGTAGAAGGGTTCGAGAATTTTCCACAAAAAGCAACCGGTTCGCAACTTGAAATGATCGGTTCACAACTGAACCGATCGGTTTGGACATTGAGCCGATCGGTTGGACCTGAGCCGATCGTTTGGGGCACTCCAACCGATCGGTTGGTGCCCTGAACCGATCGGTTCATGGTCCTAATCCGGCTCAAAAAGACTTTCCTTGTTTCTTTCCCAATTGGTATCGAATACCAATAGTATTCCCAATCGAATTGGGAAATTTGAAACCAAAGGAAAATTCTTGCCGACATGACTTTTCCCAACTGGTCGGTTGCACTAGTTGAGCCGATCGGTTCAACCCTTGAACCGGTCATTTCAACCTGGGCATGAGCCGATCGGCCTGGACACTCCAGCCGACCGGTTCAGCAACTCAGCCGACCGGTTCATCACATGAACCGATCGGTTGGGATTACAGGTTGGGCAAAATCAGTCAATTGCGATTTCAATCAATCTGATACACCAATCAATGCGTCCAACACCTTGAACAATACGATATTGAGCTATCGACTGATTGAGTGTTTAATTGAACTACTAAACTCCTTTAGTAATCAATCGAAACATTGCTTTGTGGACAAAACTCCTCTTCTAGGTTAAATCCTATGTGTGTGACCCTACAGGTCCATTTCACGTTGGCAGTGAAAGTCCATAACACTTATGACATCAAAAGCAAAGAGCGGTGCCTAGTCACACATCAGTACTACCCAAGTGAAAGTAGAAAGTTGGAGAACAACTTTCATCCTACAATCCGTGAATGGTGTTACAGCGAATGTATAATTCCTTTATCACTGATATCCCGAATGAACTCGAGGCATGGAACAGTCATCCTGTCAACGTTCATTCACTTCCTTGATCTCAGAGTAGACTGGAAGAGATATGTATGACATCAATATCATATACTGATTCACACATGCGTGCACGCCTTTCTCAATCCTACTCATCAAGTGGCCATGGATATCAAACTCCCTCAGGAGGGACAAATCCCATATCTATCACTCACCCCTCAAAAGCCCCATGTGTCAAAGCCACCCAATCATCACCTTTATAACAACCCATGTTTCAGGACTGCGTTTGATGATGTCAAAGTGTGCCCAACGACATGTGTTGAGTGAAGTGATTTCAGGTCTAAGAATCACACTCACCACCATCACTGTGAGTACTGACTGTGACTACCATCTCATGGTTCCATGTGTCAAACTCACGGTGGGTCTTTCCGGTACACTTGTTCTCTAACAAGTACCTATGTGTTTGGTTTGATATCTCTATATCATGACTAATGAGATTCTGTCATCAACCAACACCACAATCTAGTCTTGTGTGTCATTGCTGTCTATCTACCTTCCATAATGACATCCGACTAGGGACATAACAAGAATGTACAAACTCTTAGCATCCGTATGATCTCATCGTTCAGGTCATGAACCTGAAGGCATACGTCATTGAGTACTGTCATTCTTTAGACATTCAAACTGTTCTATCACTATCTCATATGACTGAACCAGAAAGAATTGGAAGCTCGCCTTTGATGTTTATCAAATCAATCTTAATGTATCCCACCAATCATCAAATGATTGGCTCTCAGGGCATACATACCAACAGACTCCCACTTGAACTGCGAGCCAATCACCCATGAATCATATTCATAGTGATCTTCATACATGTCCCACATGTTACTGTGCTCTAGGGCCAACATAGTGAGTAATGACAACACCTTGCCAAAGTCTGTACAAATTGCATGTCTCGCATCTCTTCACTGTACGTCATACGTATGAGATGGAGTTGCCGTAATATGCGATCTAGTATTCCTTTACTAACCTTTAGCCACATTGCATGATCAAGGATTCCAGACTTATCATCAATGAGTGGAATATAAGTTCATCTTATGAACTTCCAGATCCACATAGTATCTACTACTGTTTACTAACACATAGATACTCGACATTTCCCCTTTTAAATGGCTTTATTGGAACATTTCCAATTATCAACAAACTTTCACTTTTATACATCTTATGTATATATATTGCGATTAATTTTCTGTCCTTTCGGAAGTTCGCATCAATGTAACTCTTTACATCAAACTCTTCCTTATCTCCATAGAACTAGTACTTCACAAGCACTTATCAAGTTCTCATGGTATTCCAGTAACCCTTACTGGAAATAGACAGCCATCCACTCGTCATGTCACACATGCGAGTTATCAGGATGAGCACATCATATTGCCATGTCCTACATACAAGATGATGAATGCATTTTATTCTTGCCATGTCATACATGGAAGATAATGGGATGATATTATACATGATAGATCCATATCTATTCTTAGTGTTCCCATTCTTCATAAGAATTGGACACTTGGCCTTGGGATACTAACTCCATATAACATGGACAAGTTTTCTCCCACTGAATCTGTGCGTACTTAACACTTCAGTACAGATTGCCAATGTATGCTCTCTCTTTCCAGGTCAAGAGATTATCGAGAACTATCTCTATAGATCTCTATTCCTATCACATAGGAAACATCTCTATCTTCCTTAAAGATAATTTCCACATTCGGATTTCCAATCTAGAACATTTCCATTTCACATCAATATGTGGAATGTGAACATGCTCCCACTAAATCACAGATTCCTTCTTTATCTTTGACATATCAGTCAAACCCTTTGACTATATCATCAAAATAAAGATCCAATTTTGAGTTGCTTGTACTCAATCAATCACATTGATTAGTCCATTGTAACTTATAGACTTCATTTGCATTAGTGGATTCATAAACCTTATAGGTTGTGTCACGTACACATCCTGGTTTTATTCCTCATAGGAATGCAGTTTTAGTATCCATATCCCAAATGTCTTAGCCATTAAGTTGCAATCAACAAGCATCATCCTTCTCAAAATGTTATCCATGTGTCTTAACACTTAAGACTCATCTGCACTTATGGATATGATCCAATGAGTGCTACCATCAAGGTCATACCTTATGGTTCACATGGAAGTCATTTAGGATGTAATGGTTTTAAACCATAACTCAAGATTCGGTTCCTCATATTCATCTTGATAGTTGACTCATCACATGAACAACTCATCACATGGATAATTGAGGTGTATCTGTTAAAGATATAAGAACTCACAACCCTTGTGATTCTTAATTTCTTTTATTAGTGTGGGGTATTCTTTTATTAAAAAGAATTCAGTTATTTGATAATCATTCTCTAACTCCTTAGAGTATGATTCCTTCTTGATTCAGACATCACCATGCCTTAATCATGAGTTCACTATGATACACTATCATAATCACTCATAAGGATCTCAAACATTTGGTCCAAGTATTTCATTCATTGATCTCATCAAGAATTAATACTTTACCAAATTTGTACTTCATTTATGATAATCTTGAATACTTCAAGATATTCATATTGGTATTTCTCTAAACACCATTTGAAGTATTAGCATTTATTCCAATAGGTATGTAAATACATCACATGTATCATACCTAATAGGATAATCACTCTCCCACTACTTTAGTGAAGATTGATTAATCACGTCCAAGATATTCATGTCTCTTATTGGTTCTATAACCAAAAGAGTCTAGATTTATCCATCACATGGAAACTAGAAATGAATTTCTCATGATTAATGCTAATTAAATTGTTTTAGTTATCTATAACTTTTAGGTATCATCTTATCTTATGCATATCAAATATCACAAGATAAATAAGGCATTTCCACAAAGATCACATCTTTATAAATTGAAACATCTCTTTATTAATTGCCATCATTGTCATACAATATGCAAAAATAAAGTGTTTCTATCTATTGGCAAGTATGAAATAGCAGTTCATAACTGTATTACATGCCTTATTGGCTGAAAATAAACTAAAGTATTCCTATCTATAAAGGCAACACTTGCCCCAAGTAAGAATGCTTTACACTTTACATCTTGATATCATATATCTCAAAAAGTGTTACAAGTTTATTTATATGACACCTTCAAGTAGAGGCTTCAGTCGCCTCCTTCTTCTTTTGTTCTTCCAGGTAGAGAGGACAATTCCTTTTCCAATGTCCTGGCTTTTGACAATGGTGGCAATTTCCTTTCTTTGTCACGCCTCCCTTGGCCTTGAGAGCTGAAGATGGCTTGGACTCCTGGCTAGCTTCAGAACGTTTCTTAGCTTTGCCCTTGCCCTTGCACTTGGACTTGCCTTTCTTGCTCGTGATCACCATCACGGACTTAGGCTTGTTCTTCTTCCCTGTCAGAGTTGTTCATGTTGTAGTTCATCACAAACTGACTGTAAGATTCTGGCAACGATTGCAGTATCACGTCAGTAGCCAACTCTTGGCTCAGTGGAAATCCCAGTCTCTGCAGGTTCTCCACATACCCAATCATCTTGAGTGTGTGAGGACCAACTGGATCTCCTTCTGTCATGACGCACTTGAACAGCGCCCTAGAAACATTGTACCTCTCTTGCCGTGCCTGATCTTCATACATGTTCCTGAGATGCAGAATCATCTCTATGACACCCATGTTCTCATGTTGCCTCTGCAACTCATGGTTCATTGAACATAGCATCAAGCCCTTTGCATCAATGGCATCATCAGAATGCTTCTTGTAAGCATCCCTTTCTGCCTTTGGTGCATTAGGAGCGGGTTCCTCTGGAATTGGAGTATCCAGGACATAGAGCTTGTGCTATTGAGTGAGAACAATTCTCAATGTCCGATACCAGTCGTGGAAGTTTGTCCCATTTAGCTTGTCCTTGTCAAGGACCGATCGCAAAGAAAAGTTGTTGTTGTTTGTTGCCATTTGAACTATAAAAGGAAAATATGCAATTTTAGTCCAAAACTCATTTTTGACTTATTTGATTGATTTGAAAATTTGACGATATAATTAGGCCTTTAATTAATTATCGCTCCCACTATTTTACTTCAAATTGATAGCCCTCACCATCAATTCAGAAGATTGCAGCGTACAACCTTCTAGTGGGCAAGATCATGAAATCCTCTAAGTCATGGACCAGCTTGGGCTGTCACCCACAACATAGATCTCTCAGGTAGGCAACTTTTGCCAATTGCATCACATGCAACTCTTGATAAGATGTCATCTACAACTCCTTGCAATGATCATCTCCATGCCTCAAGGCACTAGATCCTATCTAGGTCACCTTGTTAAGTCTGACCCAAAGCAAACACGATGAATATGCACCCTGCTTGGGCAGACCCACATATTCATCCTTCACGCTTCCACGAGATAGACGGTGCACCACGCTTGGGCGTGCCCACACTTGGTCGATCAAGCTTTTCACGTGTGTCGCATTTGGAAGGCATCTAAAACTTAATATTTTAATGAGGGATTTGGTTTTATATACATATACATATCCAATCACCACAATACATAGTACGTATCATATACATGCTATATCCCACAGAAAACATGCACAAATGATAAAAAGCGATGATTATGGCCATCCTAATGTGATTCCTCGAGCCAAGAGGAATCACGGTCATCTAGGTCAATATCACATGCAACCTATACAAGATGAACTCTGTGCCTTGCCATCCGAGTTGATCAACTCATCACATGAATGATCTGTACTCTCCAGGTGGTCGTCTGGGTGCCACCAGCCGATCGGTTGGCTCCTCCAACTGATCAGTTCGCCTGGTCGTCGTGCATCTCGTCATGTCCGCCACCCGCTCGTCTTGCTCCTCAAACCGGTCATCAACCGATCGGTTCACTCCTTGAACCGACCGTCTGGAAGGTCAACCGATCGGTTCACGCCTTGAACCGATCGTCTGAGCAGTCGTCTTGATGTCCGCCGGTCTTTGACATAACAGGAAATAAAATCTATCCTATTTATTACATTGCTTTAAAAGGAAACCCCGAGTTACATTCGGGGGGGGGGAGTAAAGGTAGGAAATAATCTCGAATTATTTCGAGTTACATCAGGAATAAGAGAGGGAAGATCGGTGCGCAGACCGAGATGCAAGCAACCACAAACAACCACATACAGATAGGGGTTTATAGGCCATAATCATGCTACACACATCCACCACAAAACTCGTTTAAGGGCGACGCGTATCGAGTGCATTAATAATACATATCATATATGTAATTAGGGATTTGTGGATTTAGAATTGGACATGCATAAAGCCGATATTATTCACATCGTATGCAATAAATAAAGGCGACAAACCAAAATCGATCATATCGATATTCCTAAAACATAGAACAGCTGACGTGGCTCTGATACCACTATTGGGTTTTTAGGGGAGACAGAGAAGGCAGCGGAAACAAAAAATTTTCTCCCCCAACCCATACCGAGGAAACATGTCAACGTCTATATAATAGGAAAGGATGGTTTGCGGAATCATACCTTGTCCCGAGGCTTTCTCGGCGACAATACCTCACGCAATGCGCGTTCTTCAACTCCGGACTTCGACGGTGTCTGTGCAGCTCCTGGTCGTACCGGGACTAACAACTCCTACTCGAACCGGACTATCGGATGACAGTTTTCCTCCTAAGCGGCAGTGTCCTCCCGCCTCTGTAGTAGTCCACACGGACCACCTGGAACTCCACACTCCTTGTCCCACAAGTAAGTGGACGGAGTTGCACCCTCCTATTGACGTACTAGTCGCCAACACGCTCTCCTGCCTCCTATTGCAACTGCAGTTGTCCTTCCCTTGCTGCACCTCCCTTTTGCGGGAAGCACTTGCTCGGGCTCTCTCACGGTTACCAAAACCAAAGAGAACGACAACTTATAGAGCAACTGGTTGCACTGAGCTGTACTTTGAGAAGCCCCCAATACCCCTATATATATAGGAGAGTCATGGGACATGGTTCTCCATCCCGGGCAATGCGGGACAAAAGCAGGAGTAGAAGGGTTCGAGAATTTTCCACAAAAAGCAACCGGTTCGCAACTTGAAATGATCGGTTCACAACTGAACCGATCGGTTTGGCCATTGAGCCGATCGGTTGGACCTGAGCCGATCGTTTGGGGCACTCCAACCGATCAGTTGGTGCCCTAAACCGATCGGTTCATGGTCCTAATCCGGCTCAAAAAGACTTTCCTTGTTTCTTTCCCAATTGGTATCGAATACCAATATTATTCCCAATCGAATTGGGCAATTTGAAACCAAAGGAAAATTCTTGCCGACATGACTTTTCCCAACTGGTCGGTTGCACCAGTTGAGCCGATCGGTTCAACCCTTGAACCAGTCATTTCAACCTGGGCATGAGCCGATCGGCCTGGACACTCCAGCCGACCGGTTCATCACATGAACCGATCGGTTGGGATTACAGGTTGGGCAAAATCAGTCAATTGTGATTTCAATCAATCTGATACTCCAATCAATGTGTCCAACACCTTGAACCATACGATATTGAGCTATCGACTGATTGAGTGTTTAATTGAACTACTAAAATCCTTTAGTAATCAATCTAAACATTGCTTTGTGGACAAAACTCCTCTTCCAGGTTAAATCCTATGTGTGTGACCCTGCAGGTCCATTTCACGTTGGCAGTGAAAGTCCATAACACTTATGACTTCACAAGCAAAGAGCGGTGCCTAGTCACACATCAGTGCTACCCAAGTGAAAGTAGAAAGATGGAGAACAACTTTCATCCTACAATCCGTGAATGGTGTTACAGCGAATGTATAATTCCTTTGTCACTGATATCCCGAATGAACTCGAGGCATGGAACAGTCATCCTGTCAACGTTCATTCACTTCCTTGATCTCAGAGTAGACTGGAAGAGATATGTTTGACATCAATATCATATACTGATTCACACATGCGTGCACGCCTTTCTCAATCCTACTCATCTAGTGGCCATGGATATCAAACTCCCTCAGGAGGGACAAATCCCATATATATCACTCACCCCTCAAAAGCCCGATGTGTCAAAGCCACCCAATCATCACCTTTATAACAACCCATGTTTCAGGACTGCGTTTGATGATGTCAAAGTGTGCCCAACGACATGTGTTGAGTGAAGTGATTTCAGGTCTAAGAATCACACTCACCACCATCACTGTGAGTACTGACTGTGACTACCATCTCATGGTTCCATGTGTCAAACTCACGGTGGGTCTGTCTGGTACACTTGTTCTCTAACAAGTACCTATGTGTTTGGTTTGATATCTCTATATCATGACTAATGAGATTCTGTCATCAACCAACACCACAATCTAGTCTTGTGTGTCATTGCTGTCTATCTACCTTCCACAATGACATCCGACTAGGGACATAACAAGAATGTACAAACTCTTAGCATCCGTATGATCTCATCGTTCAGGTCATGAACCTGAAGGCATACGTCATTGAGTACTGTCATTCTCTAGACATTCAAACTGTTCTATCACTATCTCATATGACTGAACCAGAAAGAATTGGAAGCTCGCCTTTGATGTTTATCAAATCAATCTTAATGTATCCCACCAATCATCATATGATTGGCTCTCAGGGCATACATACCAACACATCTAACCACCTCTTCAAGTCTTCCAAAGCTCAGCTACAAGGTTTTTCTCCAAGATCACCTTGATTATCCCCTCCTTGCACTAAACCTAGGGATTGAAGCATACCTCACAAAAAGGAGAAGAAAAGGTAACATCAGCAAAAGTCGGAATGTGCATACTAAAAAGGAAATTGAGCAATATTATGGATTGAAGGACAACAAATATAAAGACTTCCCATGGAAAAGAAAATTAGTACCCAATCGAGCATAAAAGAAAAGGATCTCAATAAAAGTGATAAATAAGAGCAAAGTTTAACAATAAAGCATCATGTGTTTCACTTGTGAGAATACTGGGCAATATAAACATGTAGGTAGGAAATAACACATCTACTAAAAATATGAGATGAGAGGGAACTGTATACATCCTCTTTAAATATGGAGTGGGTAGGAACTGTATACATCCACCTGAGCAGGATAGGATACATATCTGCTCAAATATATTTTCATGTGCAGGAATTATCACCTCTGCACTCATATGTGGGAATGTTCACATCCACATAAAATGACATGTAACATTACGCTAGTAGTCACCACATGATGCATATCAAAAGAACTAGGCAGGTATAAAAGAGAATAATAAAGATAAATACATCCAACAAAATAAAGTGGGATCAGATGATCCAAGCTATCACATAATGTGCCATATAAACATCCACTGCGAAGGTGGGCAAAGAAGCACATATCACAAAAGAATGTTCCACCATAAGCAATGTATAAGAAAGAGATAAATATCAAGTCCAAATATGATCACAAGATCAATAACAATATAAGGAATTTCACATGAAGCATATTTTTCAAAGAACAAGATGTGGTGTAGGCTAATGTCCATAGGACCAAGAGAAGGATAAATTAGGTGAATTGCTCAAAAAGAATAATAGGAGATGCAAACAGACCTCTCTACAGAGTGTAATAGACCAAAGTCACTTATAGATACAAATCTAGGTCTTCAAAGCACCTATTATCATGTATGTGAAATTAGGGTTAGAATTGCATTGATTTCATAAACCCTAAAAGTCACCTTTTCTTAATGTGTGAATTAGTTTATGAAAACCACACAATATTTTAATTTATATTATTTTGACTCCAAAACATATTTTATTATATTTTTCTAACTTATAGATATTTAATTATGAATTTAAAATTTATTACTTATTTAGATTAATCCATTAAAATTAGTTATCATTAAACATTGTATTTAGGTGACAAAACCAACACCATTGGAAAGCTTGAATTTTTTGAATTTATTGACTATCTATTTGTAATTTTTTGTCTAGCAAAAAAATAGTTATGAATTTTAGAAATTTGACCAATCGGATTAATTGAAAAAGCCAGATCAGCTTGTTTCTCGCGAGAAACAAAGAGAGAGAGAGGGAGTGGGTTGTGCGGTCTGGGTTGGCCCAATCAGAGCTTGCCAACTCGGCCAACCCCACAGCCAGCTAGGTGAGTTGCCTCGACACGAAAGAGAAAATAATAGGGTGTGAAATTACCGAAATACCCTCAACAAAAGAACAAAAGCAACTAAAAATCAGGAGGGTAAGAGAGGGAAAGCACACAGGGGTTTCTTCCCCCGATCTCACCCTCACGCCATGGGCACTGAGCTGCTCCAGGAAAGAAAGCAAAGGGATGCACAGTAGGCAAAACACCCTGAAAATGCCCCCATCGTCAACGTCAATGCATCACAAACTCAACAAGCCCAAGAACAACAGACTCTCATCACCAGAGTCCCAAAATAGCCCTCCGCCATGCCCAGAACAGAGGCCATCACAGGCGACTCAAAACCTTAAATTCCCAGTGACGGAAGACCCTAGAAATGATCGTCAAAGCATCACGACAGCAGGCGCAAGACCCTCAGGTTCGAAGGCCACTAGGTTCTCCAAAACAAACTTGTGGTCATGGAGCTTCAAACGTAGTTACAAGATACAAGAGACTAAGGCAAATCGAGGAAATACAAGTAGAGAGAAACTTTAGTGATGTTCTTATCATGCAGTCAATTGTGTCCGAGACGTTGGCAAAGATGGTGGTGAAGTGTTGCTAGCCGGTGAACCAAACCAGAGTAGGTCAGACATGATAGTGGGATGGGTGAGTAAATTGGAAGGGGCAAAACATTCAAGATGTTTCGAGGATGCTTTGGGGCAAGGTACTTATACATGGGGAGAGATGTAGTGCCAAAGGGAATTAGGGGGTAAAAACCAAGATTTGGGGTTTTTCATCTAGGAAAGAAAAAGATAGGAGAAGTAGGGATTGAAGGATGTGGAATCCTCTCTCGGTCACGATGGAAGTGAAATCGTGAAAAATCATTGATCACAAAGAGAGAAGTGCAAAAGGATCATCGATGCATTACTATACACGCATGCCCATCTCCTACTCAAGGTAGGAGATGACTCCAGAGCTGCCAGATCAAAGACTGAACAGTCTAGATCAAACAATTAATCGAAATATAAACCAAGGTGTGTGATAGTGTGGCAAAATCAATTTAATTTAATAAAGTGACATTGCATTTAATTTCCTTTTTCTCTTTCTTCATTTAAGAGTTCAAACATTATCCAAATTAAGTGAAACTTTGCACAGAGGCCAGTTAAGGCATGTAGATTCTGATTATATAATTAGATTTGCCTTTTGGGAACTTTAAATGTGTTAAATAAACCAAATCCTATTTTCACTTTCCTCATACATTAATGACTTCAAGATTCTCCAAATTTGATGAAACTTCACCCACAAGTCATATTTAATGTGTTGGATACAAATTTTCCATCAATTTTACATGTTGGAGTTGTTCGTACATTTATTTAATATTTTGAAGGTTCTACACACAATCTCTCTCCTGATGTCATCTTTTAATCAAACATCTTTGAAATTGGATGAAAATTCACCCAAAGGCTATATTTATTATGTAGATTATGAATACAAGATTATTTTTCTTTTTGGATTCATTTATTATTTTATTTGATATATTGGGGAAAACATAAATATTCTCTTTCTAAAAAGAATTAAATTAATTATTATTATTATATGAATAATGTGAAACTTGACTCCCAAGGAAATTGGGACCCAAGGAACATGATTCTTAACTTAGATTCCACTTTTGGGATTTATTTTAATGAGTTATGCCACAATTAATATTTGTGGCCAATATTATCACATTATTTCATTAATATCACTATTTCCCAACATATTATGTTCCATAACTATATATTATCACCAAAAGAATTATGTGTTATTACTTGCATGGAATCTCATATAATTCTTTATTATATCTTGTGACATATTTTGTGTGTCTATTATTGGCTTAAGACTAATTAGGGTGATTTATACATGCATTATCTCATTAAGGTTATATTAAACATCATCTAGATCTATCCTCAACCTTGTTTGACTAAGCCCAAAAGGTTAAACTTCTAGGGTAGGGTTTAAGATCTAGTATGTTACATTTTGATTCTCCTCCACATGCATCTTTCTCCCATGCTCTATGCCTCTAAAATTAATGCTTAAGCAACAATTTTCATCAAGTTGTCTTCTGACCCCACGTAGTCCAACGTTTATTATTCTTGCTTGACTCTTTGGTGTTTGTAATTCCACCAATGCATTGTGGTCATTTTTTCTTTATGTTGATAGCCAGTGGTAATTCTACATGCTTTCTTAACTTTTGTAATTCATTATATGCATATATAATCCACAAACTTATTCAATATATCTTTTCTTCCATGTTTGGTGTTATGTGCAGACACACCATTTATAGAAGGTGAAGCAATAGTTTTGACTCCTATAGGGGAGATTCTTTCATGATTTTAGGAGTTATTAAATGACCCACATGTAAGGGAAAATCCAAGGGTCCGAACTAAAAGTATTGTTTTTGACCAAATTTTGTAGATAAGAACAAATTATAATGTGACATTGCGCAATCATATTAGTAGTGATGGGATTAACCATTTGAAGCAACATCTTATTGGTAATTTTTCAAATACATAAAAACATGCAAGATGTTCTCATAGTATATGTGACCAGTTGAGGGACTATAAAAACCATAATAAGATGTGCAAGGTTGATACATACTTCCATTTAGGTGGCAAAAATAATACTATCGAATTGGATTATGATGATGATATGATGATGATGATGATGATGATGATGACGACGACGACGATGATGATGATGATGATGATGACAATGACGACGACAACGACGACGACGACGACGACGATGATGATGATGATGATGATGATGATGATGATGATGATGAAGGATATTCTATTACACTGACAGCTGGTGGGAGTGGGATAAAAACTAATATCATCTAGATGGAAAATTGTTGTGTAGAGATTTATAGTGGTTTTTTCGGTCCTAGTATCGTTGGATATGTAGTACAAAGGAAGGAAAAATAAGTGCAGAAGAACATTGGGTTTGCATTCAAGGAGTCTTAACAAGTTGCATACAACACTAGTTCTACTTTCTTATGATTCTTGTATACCATTCAATCACTACTACAAAAACAACATTCAGTGTCGCTTTTCTGGGCATCGGTTATTTAGGAAAACTGATGCCTGTAAATTTAAACGTCGGTTATTTATGCAACCCGACGTCTATATTCGAAGACCAGCCAGACACGGGTACCTCTTTGTATTCAGCGTCGGCTAGTTATAACAGACCGACGCCTAAAATCGCCCGCAAAATCCAATTTGCGAGCGAAAACATTTTAGGTCACCTACAGCGTCGGTTTTTTAACTATTCACCGACGCCTATTTAAAATGAAAATTTGCGCAAAAAGTCCCACTTTCAGTGTCGGTTCTCCCTCAATAACCGACGTTGATAATGGTTCCCGCCAAATAATTTAGGGTAAAGGTTGTCTAGTTGGGCGTCGGTGTTTTACTATCAACCGACGCTAAAGCATAATAGGCGTCGGTTATGTAGATAACCGACGTCATTGACCAACTTAATAGACCCGATCACCCGGCTCTTCCCCCTTTCTTCCTATTTCATCGCGGTATTGCTGTGTTGCTGCTCGCCGCCGCTACTGCTGGTGCTTCTCCACTCGCCGCCGCCACTGCTGCTGGTGCACCTCTAGTCGCCGCCGCCGCTGCTGCTGGTGTGCCGCGCGCTGCTCTGCTCATTCCCTGTGCCACTACTGTTCACCGCCCGCCGCTCTACTCTCTCTTCTTCTACCGGCACTGCTACCGCCGCTCGCCGCCGTGCTTTCCACGCTAGCTCCAGGTAGCCCTACCTCTTTGCTTCCTTCTCCCTAGCTATTTACCAACAACAAGCACGACCATGGATGTGTTGGCCTACCACAGCCGTGCTGTCCAGCACGGCCGTGGTAGGCCAACACATCGACGGCCGTGCTTGCTGTCAGTAAGGATATGAAAAAATTTTATGTAATGCTTTATGTAAATCCTAGGATATGAACAAATTTTTTGCTTGCATATATTTTTGCTTCTAATCCTAATGTTTGACTTAATTCAGTAAATTTTGATGCATGTTGAAATAAGATTTAAACCTAACATTGATGAAACCCTAACATCAATTGTGATGAAACCCTAACATTAATTGTGATGAAACCCTAACATGTACATATCTATTATTGTGTTTGTTGGCCTAGAAACCCATCCAAGATTTACTCATTAGGAGTAAATCTTGGATAGTCCCCGGTTTGGGACTTTTCTTGAACACCTAATCTCACTTAGGATGTAAGTGTATAATGTGTATTGGGTTTTTGAGAAAATTTTGGTAGCATTTCCCCGTTTGTTCTCTAAGTACATATGTACTTAGAGAACAACGGGGAAATGCTGCCGAAATTTTCTTAAAAACCCAATACACATTATACACTTACTAGTGAGATTAGGTGTTCAAGGATGGGATAGGTGGTACACATTTATTATATATAAGAATGACATCACATGTGTCTGTTGGCCTAGAAACCCGTCCAAGATTTACTCATTAGGAGTAAATCTTGGATAGTCCCCAGTTTGGGACTGTAATAGGAGTAAATCTTGGATAGGATGTAAGTGTATACCCTAATCTTGTCCTAATATATACTTGTTTTCTCTTCGATCATAGAATGGATAGATCATGGATGTCCATTCACAATCGCTTCACCCCAGAGTTTATATCTGGTCTTGATCAGTTTATTAGATTTGCCGAGGAACATAGGAAAAAACCTACAGATAGGTTCTACTGTCCATGTAGGCATTGCGGTAACAACTTGAAAGTCAACACTGGTGAGGAAATCAAAAGTCATGTCATGTGCAACGGAATTGTACAAGGCTATACTGAATGGCACTGGCATGGAGAGATTTCAAACTCGAAACCAGTAGATGTCGATAGCAGTGCCTGGGTGGAAGAAGAAATTGCCTTCGATGACGTAGATGTGAACGAACCAGTTCCAGTAGACATCGTTGATGTGATGTTGGATAGTTGTAGGGTAGAGCACACCGATCCACCTCCTATCTTTAGAAACATTGTGCATGATGCTGAGATACCATTATACACATGCTGTGCTAAGTTTACGAAGCTTAGCGCTGTGTTGAGATTGTATAAGTTGAAAGCTAACAATAGATGGAGCAACAAAATCTTCACTTCATTGTTGACTTTGTTGAAAGAAATGCTTCCTAAAGGAAACGAGCTGCCAATCTCAACATACCGGGTAAAGAAAATGTTGTGCCCAATGGGAATGGAGGCCAAGAAGATACACGCATGCCCGAATGATTGTGTATTATTTCAAAAGGACTATGTAGATTTGAAAGATTGTCCAAAATGTGGTGCGTCACGGTATAAATTGACGACTTCGGGGGAGTCCAAAATTGGTTCTCCTGCCAAGGTGTTGTGGTATCTACTTATAATATCATGGTTTCAAAAATTGTTTGCAAATCCGAAAGATGTGAAGAATTTGAGGTGGCATGCAGATGTTAAGAAAAATAATGATGGGATCCTACGACATGCGTCTGATTCCCCACAGTGGAATAAGATTGATCTATTGTACCCCAAATTTGGTGAAGAAGATAGGAATCTAAGACTTGGGCTTTTTACAGATGGGATGAATCCGTACGGGACATTGAGTAGCCAACATAGCACTTGGCCAGTCATGCTTGTTATATACAATCTTCCTCCCTGGCTGTGTATGAAAAATAAGTACGTTATGCTGTCGTTGTTGATATCGGGCCCTAAACAACCCGGAAATGATATCAATGTTTATCTTAAACCTCTGATTGATGACTTAAAGAAACTTTGGGCCGAAGGTGTGATGACCTATGATGCTTCAGGAAGAGAGACATTTCGTTTGCACGCTATGTTGTTTTGCACTATTAATGACTTTCCAGCATATGGGAATTTGTCTGGATATACTGCCAAAGGAGTTAAAGCGTGTCCTATATGTGAAGAAAACACTGATTCAATAAGACTAAAACATGGCGGAAAGACTGTATATCTTGGTCATCGAAGGTTTCTTTCAAAATTCCATCCGTATCGTAGGAAGCGCAAAGCATTCAATGGATGGAATGATGAACAGAGTGCACCTAAACCTATACCAGGGGATGTTGTTTATGAAAGAGTAAAAGATATTTTCAATGAATTTGGTAATAAATCACAATGTAGTATGGCCACAAGGAGTGATAGTTCTTCATTCAAGAAGAAGTAAATATTTTGGGATCTTCCTTATTGGAGTTCTTTGATAGTCAGGCATTGTATCGATGTAATGCACGTTGAGAAAAATGTATGTGATAGCATCATTGGTACTCTGTTAAATATACCAGGTAAGACTAAAGATGGGATAAAATCCAGACTGGACCTACGTAAAATGGGAATAAGGTCAGAATTAACAGAATTACGTGAAATGGGTAATAAAAGAACATACTTACCTCCCGCTTGTCACACGTTGTCTAGAAATGAGAAGAAAGCTTTTTGTGAATGCTTGGTAAATGTTAAGGTGCCACATGGTTACTCATCCAACATCCGTAGATTGGTATCAATGAAAGATCTGAAGTTGATAGGTCTTAAATCTCATGATTGTCACACTCTAATGCAACAAATATTGCCCGTGGCAATTCGATCTATATTGCCGAAGCATGTAAGGTTTGCAATCACCAGACTTTGTTTCTTTTTCAATAGTCTATGCAGCAAAGTTATTGACCCTCCTACTCTCGATAATTTGCAAAGAGAAGTGGTTGTTACCCTAAGTCAGCTTGAGATGTATTTCCCTCCTTTGTTCTTTGATATCATGGTACATCTTGTGGTCCACTTGACTAGGGAAGTGAAAATGTTGGGACCAATTTTCTTGCATTGGATGTATCCCTTTGAACGATACATGAGCATTTTTAAAGGTGATGTTTGAAACCGTTATCGGCCTGAAGGGAGTATTATTGAAGGTTATGTGGCGAGAGAGGTTATGGATTTTTGCAATGACTTTCTAAGTGGTAATAACACTCTTATTAATGACAAGAATATTGAGGAGGGCAAAGGAATTTTGGGATCACGGGTGAAAGTAATCAGCCGTGAGCAGTTGGAACAAGCTCACTTGTATATTTTACACAACATGGACGAAGTGAGTGTTTATATTGAGGAACATACCAATTTCATCAAGAGACAACATCCTCGAGCAAGTTCAATGTGGCTTGCTAGAGAGCATAATAAGACTTTTACTAAGTGGTTTGAAGATAAAGTCTTATATCAACTATCTCAAACACCAAATGATATTACAGAAACTATCAAATGCCTCACCTTTAAACCAAAACCGAATGTTATGTCTTATGAAGGGTTTGACATTAATGGGTTCACATATTACACAAAGCGGCAAGATGATAAGAGTGTCGTCCAAAATAGTGGGGTCACTCTTCAAGCGTCGACTATGTACTTTGCAAGTGCAAAGGATAAGAGTCCACGTGAAGCTAAAATGTCATATTACGGTGTCATTGAGGACATTTAAGGTGCCACATGGTTACTCATCCAACATCTGTAGATTGGTATCAATGAAAGATCTGAAGTTGATAGGTCTTAAATCTCATGATTGTCACACTCTAATGCAACAAATATTTCCCATGGCAATTCGATCTATATTGCCGAAGCATGTAAGGTTTGCAATTACCAGACTTTGTTTCTTTTTCAACAGTCTATGCAGCAAAGTTATTGACCCTGATACTCTCGATAATTTGCAAAGAGAAGTGGTTGTTACCCTATGTCAGCTTGAGATGTATTTCCCTCCTTCGTTCTTTGATATCATGGTACATCTTGTTGTCCACTTGACTAGGGAAGTGAAAATGTTGGGACCAGTTTTCTTGCATTGGATGTATCCCTTTGAACGATACATGAGCATTTTTAAAGGTGATGTTCGAAACCGTTATTGGCCTGAAGGGAGTATTATTGAAGGTTATGTGGCGAGAGAGGTTATGGATTTTTGCAATGACTTTCTCAGTGGTAATGACACTCCTGATAATGACAAGAATATTGAGGAGGGCAAAGGAATTTTGGGATCACGGGTGAAAGTAATCAGCCGTGAGCAGTTGGAACAAGCTCACTTGTATATTTTACACAATATGGACGAAGTGAGTGTTTATATCGAGGAACATACCAATTTCATAAAGAGACAACATCCTCGAGCAAGTTCAATGTGGCTTGCTAGAGAGCATAATAAGACTTTTACTAAGTGGTTTGAAGATAAAGTCTTACATCAACTATCTCAAACACCAAATGATATTACAGAAACTATCAAATGCCTCGCCTTTAAACCAAAACCGAATGTTATGTCTTATGAAGGGTTTGACATTAATGGATTCACATATTACACAAAGCGCCAAGATGATAAGAGTGTCGTCCAAAATAGTGGGGTCACTCTTCAAGCGTCGACTATGTACTTTGCAAGTGCAAAGGATAAGAGTCCACGTGAAGCTAAAATGTCATATTACGGTGTCATTGAGGACATTTGGGAGTTTGACTACATAGATTTCAAAATTCCGCTCTTTAAATGTAATTGGGTTGATAACACCAAAGGAGTTATAGTGGATGAATTGGGTTTCACTTTGGTGAACTTTGAAAAGATTGGCGAGAAGGGTGAACCATTCATATTGGCATCACAGGCGAAACAAATATTCTATATCGATGATCCTGCAAATGATAAATGGTCAGTTGTTCTTCATGGTAAAAGACAGTTCATTGAAGATCCTATAGATGAAGAAGAGTACTATGATAAGTATGATGACTCCAGTCCATTCTCAGTTGGGTTGCCAACTCCACAAAATATTGAAGCTAATGATGACTTATATGTGCGCGGAGATCACAATGAAGGATTGTTAATTGATAAAAGATCACAATTTTAGAGGCATGCATGTTTATTTTTTTATTGAAGCTAAATATTTGCTTTTTTAATATCAATATCATTTTCAGATTTGATTTTTCATTATCTTCTAGTTAATACAAATGCTAAATGTTTGCCTTTTTCTAGTTAATACATGTGCTAAATGTTTGCCTTTTTCTAGTTAATACAAATGCTAAATGTTTGCCTTTTTCTAGTTAATACAAATGCCAAATGTTTGCCTTTTTAATGACACTTTCAGATGGATGACCATGATGAGCATGATGTCCATGATGAGCATGAAGTCCATGATGAGCGTGCTATCCATGACGAGCATGGTGAGGATACCAATGTAAGTTCTAAAAACATATCCTGTATTTCTATAAAATTCATTATCTTCTAGTTATGTCATATATCCCATATTTCTATATTGCACTAATTCAGTGGTTTTTTTTTGTCAAATTTTAGGTTGATGATGCACATGTACCCACTGAAGCACTGGAGCAACTTGATGCGCAACACCAAACACTTAACAAGAAAAGGGGCATCACTCTGTTGAAGAAGTTAATAGCGCTAAGTGGTAGTGGATCCAAATTGGTTGTGGAGTTTTATAATGGAGGAAATGCAATTGGAGTGAACCGCAATAATTTTGTAAACTATCTTGGGTGTGTCACTCGAAGCCATTGTGGTGTTAAGTATGATAATTGGCATAAAGTTCCTCAGGAGAAGAAAGAATTGATATGGAAGGATTTATGCGTGAGTTATTATTATTTGCAATTCTATTTTGTAGATTACAAATTATATTATTTGCAATTCTATTTTTGGATACTAGTTAATAAGAATTCTATTTTACAGAATCTGTTTGCATTGGATGAGAAGTTGCATCATAAAAGCGTGATGCAACACGCTGGAAAGATGCTTAGGAATTATAGGACAAATCTCAACAGAGAATACATAAAAGATGGTGATAAGAAGAAGAAGAAGTTAGCCCTTGAACAGTGGAACTTCTTGGACAAAGAAGATTGGGACAATTTTGTTTCTTCAAGAAAATCTGAAGAATTCAAGGTATTAGGCGTCACTCCCAATTTAATTAATATACGTTGTATTCACCTATTCAAGATTAACATTTAGTGCTACTAACCAAATCATTAATGTGCATACTAACTATGCCCTCAGTGACACACAAAAAGCAAGGTGTGCACTGAATGTGCATGACCACACTATGGTTCCAAAGGGCTATGCAAGCGTTCGCCAAAGACTACATGCGGAGTCTGCGGCTACTCAGGAGTCTGCTCCTACTCATGAGTCTGCCACACCCATGCCTCGCCATGATATCTGGATAGCTGGGAGGCAAAACAAGAAGGGTGAAATAAAGAAGCCCGTAACTGCTGAGGCGGCTGCGAAAATGGTAAAATACAACTCTTAGAGCAATCATTTGAATATTGATTATTTGTGGTGTTAACTTACCAATTTCTGTTGAGGGTGATTAGCGGGAGCTACACGAGCAGAGGAAACAAGGCACGTTCATCCCTCAGGGCACAAGGGATGAATTGATAGTTTCTCTGGGTAACCCAGAGCATCCTGGACGTGTTAGGGGTACAGACGCTGGTGTGGGGATCAAAGCATTCTTTGGGCCATCCCAACGCAAACCCAGAGTGGGAATTTCACAAGAAGAGGTAACCTATTCTTTTTTTAGAATGTTACTACAAAAGGGAATTCAATAATAAGAAGCTAATGTTTCTTTTATCCTTGTATAAGAGAATAAGAGAGTCGAGGATATAGTTGCTAAGAAGGTCAATGATATAGTTGCTGAGAAGGTCAAGGAAGAAATAGTGCGGTGGCAGGCATCTCAGGCTTCCAATCAGCCTATGGCGACCCACTCTTCTCCTGATGCACAGACTACGAGTAATCCTGGAGACCCATCGCCTAACACGTCTGCTATAAGTATTGTTTATGACATTGTAGCTAGTCTATTCAAGATGATATGTTTTCAAGATGATATGTATATATGTATAACATTCTTTACGTAAATTTGTAGGCATTGAAGCCATACCGCTTAAGAATGCAAGACTATGTTGTTGCAGAGGCGCATGCTTACTAGTCCCTTCCTGGGGCAATGTTTCATGGGACTCCAATGCCGCAGGGCTACGTTCGTGTGAGCCCGATATGTGTATTACCCGATTAGAGGGAAGCTACATTGCCATATGCCCACCCAGATATTGATACACTTGGTGAGGTAGAAGGCAGGGTGATATTGTGGCCCAAAGCAGATGTCGTCTACACTACTGAAATTGTAAGATAAATTTACATTACTTTAGATTGTTAATGTGTATATATGAGGTCAACGGATCTGAAATTATATATACAGGTTAAAAAGAAGACACCCTGAGCACCTAGGCCTCCACCTCCACTTCCTGCATTACCAAGTTGGGTTCCAACTGACCTAAAATACCCGTTAGGTCCTGCTTGTAGGGGAATGGCATGTTGGCTACGGGCACATAATATACATTGTCCTATAATTGTTTCTTTAGAAGCAGATTATGCAGGTCAATCATACGATAGCTCTTTATTTATACAAGATATTATTGAGATATTTATGTATGATTGGCTGAATACATCAATGATAGTGACATGGATAAGGTGAGATCTTGTTTATACATCCATATACCTTGTGTAAGATCCGGTGATCTAGTTTCTTATATATTAATGCATACGTAATACATGTTTTGCAACTACTTAGTCGAAGATCAATGCAAACAATTTGCATTTGATCATGTGGATTTTTTGATTCCATCATTGATTAGTATGGTAGGTAAAGACCCTGATAGTGTTCAACAATACCGTATAGATGCTTTTACAATTTTCGGTCAGCAAAAACAACGATAATAATAGCTCCATTCAATGTCAAGTAAGTTTACTTTATTTATAATTTGGACTTAAGAAAATTCCATTTTTATTGTGCATTTTGAGTTATTAATTTTAACTTTTTTACCTCTAGAGGTAGACATTGGGAGTTACTAGTTATTGTCCCTGGGGCATTCACTGTTTATTATCTAGATCCTGCGGGAAGTACATTGAACACTAAAATTGGACACATATTGAGAATGCCATTATTCTGTTGAGAAATATTTCATTTTTATATCCGTTAACATATGTTATTACATTACTATTTAATTATGCAATTTACTGTGTTACATTAACATGTAGGGGTTTATATGCATTCAAAAATGCTGGAGGAAATGTCCCAAGGAGAAAGAACCAGCGAACAATTTGGGAGAACGTAAAAGTAAGTTCCCGACTCCAATGTATATATTATTTATGTGAACTGTGCTTAGTTGTATTTTTTAATATTTTGTATGTTTCAATTTATAGTGTGCTACAAAAGACAACGGTTGAGCCTGCGCATACTATGTGATGCGATTTATGCAGATGATTATCTGACATGCCGCATTGGATATTAATACTATACATGAGGTATTATATATAGTCTCATTAGTTAGTATGAAATATATCAATCTTATTTTTATATTATTACTTATATATATACATCATTCTCTTTGCAGGTGTTTAAAACTGACCACACTATTGGTAAATGCTTAAAAAATGTACATGCTCCATATACGATGGAAGCATTAAATGAAGTAAGAGAAGAATGGGCAAAAGCCATACAAGCAGTGACGATTGTAAGATATAATTGGGATGCTGATAGCGATGCTAAATGATATTTTGTAAATGAATATTTCTGAATGTTTATACATGTCTGAATGTTTCTATGTGTATTTCAATGTTTTTACATGTGTGAATGTGAGAATTGAATTGATGTCTGAATGTATCTACTTGTGTGAAAAAAATTTGTTGATTTTGCAGGTTTGTGGCCTGTTTGTAGGCTGATATCAATGGATGTCGTAAACCTGCAGTTTAGAAAACTGAACTGCAGGTTCTCATCCTGCTGACCAGCCACAGCAGGCCTGTAAACTGATAAGAAAAAAAATAAAGTATAGGCGTCGGTTATTTATAAAACACCATCATCAAAGGCCTACAACGTCGGTTATTAGATAAAAACCGACGCCTAATATGAAAAACAACCCGACTGTGCAGGAAAGCACGGCCGTGGTAGAAAAGGCGTCACTTATTCGTATAAAACCGACGCCTATATTACTTAACATGGCTGTGCAGCGAAGCACGGCCGTGTCGTCTGGGAGTATGGCATCGGTTGTTCAGCTGTTAACTGACGCAGAAAGTGTCCTAGGTGGTGCCCTTCTTTGTGGCGCGAACCCTATAGATGTCGGCCAACTATATATAACTGACACCTATAGATCATATAGGTGTCAGTTAGAAAACCGACGCCGAAGAGTTAGACCTTTAGTGGCGCCCACATAGGCGTCACTTTAAAACCAACGCCAAAGGGGGTTAAACAACCAACGCCAAAGGCGTATTCTGTAGTAGTGAATGTAGTAAACCACACATCCTTTGAATTGATGGTAGAATCAATCAGACAATTTTACAGAGGACTTCCCCCTCCTTCATATCAACATATGAGGAAAACTATTTTGTAGATAAATATATTATGGTCAAAGCTGTGGAGTGAGAGAATTAAAAAAATTGGAAGCTGCAACATTGCACTTTTATGCCAATGGTTGGTCAGGTAGTAGACAACTATTTTTGATAACTTTCTTACCATATACTTATAAGCATTCTTTCTATTTATATGTTATTAATTTTTCTTATATAGCACACGCAAAGCATTATATGTTCTTTGTTATTGATGAGACAACTGAGAGAATTGGGGAAGCGAATGTTGTGCATGTTATAACATATAATGCAATTAACTGTGTAAGTGTAGGGAAGGAGTTGATACAAAAAAGGGGACATTTGTTGTGGACACCATGTGTTGCACATTGTGATGGAAGATATAGGTATGATGAGAAAGTATGTCCTTTTTATTAAAAGTAAAGGAAGATGACTTCCTACATGGACCATCATATCTAATTGCATAATGCATTTGTTAGAAGAGTAAGAACCGTACCTAGTTGATGCGACTTGTGTGGTCATATTTATTACTTCCTTTATTACACCCCAGAGCATGCTAGGCCTCATGGGTAATTTGTTTTCCTTATTTAATTCAACTGCATGCTAAACCAAAAACTTAATCTTATCAATACACTCTAATATCGTTTACTTATTTCTCAATAAGAGTGATATATATTTTTTATTTAGTTGCATGTTAGGATTCATATGACACTGGCTCAAAAATATTTTTTGGGTAGATAAGTTCATACTAAGGCTTTATTGCACATAATATACTACAGAGAGATCTTGGATCACTTTTTTCCCTATTAGTATTCTTAGAAATGATGTATACATGAAATAAGATTTGTAACTTCATATATTTGTATTTTGTAATATTTTACATACATTTTTACTTATTTGTTGATACAATGAGTAGAAACAATATTGAGGTCAAACAGATGGACAAGTTTGTCTACATCCAATACAGTCTCCCAACTTAATTAAAGATTCAAGAAGAGCCTATTAGAGACTTGAAAATAGTTAAGATCCCATTTCCCTAGATGATCTTGATTGGGGTATTGAGTGGATGAACAAATTTTGTATGATATTGTGGCTGCAAGGAGTGAGATTGAGTAGGTTTGATGTTGGAATGGATGCAACTAAATATCAAGATGACCCTTGTAGGACAAGGAGAGGAACAAGTGTTGTTGGGATTAGTAGGGGAAATTATGTGGCAAATGATAGGGGACATAGATGACACAAGGTATGAGACAATGGAGGATTAAAATATTGTTTAATATGAAGGGGAACATGATACGGAGGATCTATAGGATGATGAAGACGATCCATTTTATTTTTTAGTTATTTTCTTTCATTTTTAGAAACTTTAGACATTCTTTGGTTCTTATATATAGATTGTATGTTGTTTTGGTTTTATCCCTTTTGGATATTTGTCATACAATCTTATTATCTTACTAGCTTGGACTGAAATCTGTTCATGTTTATATTTTTACATGTAATGGATGAAATATAATTTGGTCTGAATATCAATTACATCCACATGAGTTTAGCATTCAACTTTTATTTTAGTTGTTGCTATTCAAAAGGTAGTGTAAGTATGAATTCAATAATTGCATGTTATCTTTTTCACTCTTCTATTTCTAATTTTACTTTTTGAGTAGATAACATAGTTCTCATTGAATTTTCTTGTGTTTTTTATCACATTGTTTACCAAATATGGATTATTATATACTTGGATAGAATATTACATTAGTGGATTTATGTAATGTATTGTATATTTGTATGTACAATACATATCTACACCTAGGTGCCCAAGCATGTGGGGTTACCAACTGGATGCCTTTACAAGTATAGCGTCATCATATACTTTTGTGTCCTCTAGGGCCCAACCTTGGGTTCTCCAGGATCACAAATTGCGAGGTAGTAGAATTTTGTGTGTGGACTATGATTTTAATAATGTTTTAGATATCTTCATGATATGATTCTGACTTCAACCATATAATTTTTTCTATCAAGGACACTTTCTGTAACGACCCCACCCCTCGGTAACCCCCAATTAAGGAAGACCAAGAAGCTAGAGCTGCTATCTGAAAATAGGGTCAATGGTTTTGCAAATAATAAAAAATAATTAATAAATTCTACCAAAGACTAAGCTTAAAGTAGGATAAAGATTTACTTTTCATATACCTTTTAAAAATAGGAGATTGGAACTTTGCCCAATTTAGAGTTCTATCTAACTAAATCCTCCTTTCTTTAATTAGCTCTATTCTTCAAATATCACCTGATTGTTTGTCCTCTTTCAATTATTCCTAAAATGTCGACAAACAAAATGTCAGTCAGTATAATGAATATACTGGTATGTGGTGACAATCAATATCTTTCACATAATTCATAACAACCTAATCATAACAAATAGTTGTTAACAATCCAATATTTTGTTTTCCCAGCCGTTTTTACTCATCCTCTGGGCTACCCTCTCTTAGGGTTTAGTCCTTGCAAGGGGCTTTAGGCTACCTTCTCCATCCTGAGCTTGGTACCCTATGGGTCACCTCTCTGGGTGCCATGTGGTCTTCCCTCTGGGGCTTGACCACCTATGACCTTCCCTCCAGGGCTTGGTCCTCATAAATCTTACATCCATAGATGGTATGTGGGATCAGACAAGTCATAAATATTTACATTGTGATAATCATAGTCACTTTATAGATTGTAAGAAATAAAGTCATCCAAACAGTTATTTTCAAGAAATCGATAAAACCTCAAAAATCACCATGAAACTAAAGTGAGTAATCATAAAATAACCACATATCTGATTTGGAGATCTCAAATAAATAAGCAAAGTCCAATCCAATCAACCAATCAAGCCAATCACACAAGCACAACTGAATGCTGAAAAGCATGTATGACCTAATTACTACATACTCATCATAAACTCATTTTATTGACTTGGGAATCCCTTCTAGGGTTTCTATGTTGAATGAGGGCTTCCTTAGGGTTTCTTAAATCTATTTCTCAAACTTTACCTTTTTTGGTCAACAAACCCTAAATCAATTATCTATGCACAAAACCCTAATTACTCAATTATCCTCATTAAAGCCCCTTTATTACCAATTAGGCTTAGGATCATCCTATCTCTATCTTATACATGGGTTTTCAAAATATAAACCATTAAAGTCATATTCACCTAAATTAGGGTTTCTAAGCCCATTGATGCACATCATATCCATGAAATCCTAAATTGAGCCAATTAAGCACAAAGATTATATTTTTAGATCTAAATCTTCCTTTTTATTAAAAATAGGTTAATATTAGCTTAAATTATCCAAAGATTGTTACTAAATATCATTAACATCAAAATTAGGGTTTTCCATTAATAAATTCATTAATGGTAACAACTTTAGCTACTTTTCAAATTGTAAGAAGATTCAGACTTCAATTATATATTTATAGAATTCCTCGAGATCTCCTGATCAAAATTCATATATTATATGTCTTTATTAGAGTTAAAAATTTATTTCTATAATTATTCTAAGATAAAGGTATTTACGTCAATCAAAAGAGGCCATGTCAGCAAGCTTACCGATTATCTTAGTCAGATGCAGGTCGGGCCCCATCCAATGAACACACACCACCTCAGTAAGGGACTCCAGTGAGGACCTGGGCTTACACTTGGCAAAGGACACTTTCGCACTCCCTTTGCAGCAATGGACCGAGGGGTAAACTCTACTTCTCGCGCCCGGTCATCTTGTACCCCGATCCTCCTTCTTTCGCAACACATTACCAGAGAGGTCAACTCAGTCGTTGACTTGACACCCCTCGTCAACTGGGCGACGGGCTAAGGTGGCCACGCCTCTGTCAAGATTAGCTGAAGCCATCGGCCTAAACAATTTCACCGGGGTTGATCTGTATATGGTGGTTGAGAAGGAACTTGATGACAGAGCGTCGTGGAGCAAGAGAAGAAGGACGAGCGTCCTACCAAGGAAGTTGGCATTGAGGGACCCTCTCCCAGGGTTCTATGCATCCTATTATTCATAGACCAACCTTCATAAGGGTGTACTCTCCCTTATATAGGCATGGACCAGTGGCGGTGGAGTCTACTTCTCCATGCCAATTGGGGAACTCCCCAATCCTCCAAAGAATAGGTCCATCCAGGGATGTTTAGGTTCAGAAACATCTTCCTGATTCAACAAAATTGTCTTTGGGTTTTCACATGATTAGTTGAAGGAGGAAATCAAGGAATATATAGGAACTTACTATTCTTGGTTTCCCACTCTTCCTAGAACTGGGCATCATGTGCCAAGAAAAAATCAATTCTGATTAATTTGGAAAATCATGACATTAAATGATGTCATTCTCACTTTAAGAATTCAAAAATTATATCTCCTAAACTGCTTATCCATTTGATCCCAAATTTTAAGGGAAAGTCCATAATGACTTAAACTAATTTTGTGTCAAGTTTGGGACTCAAAGTCAAAAGTATGAGAGACTTCTCTTTATATGCAAGTTATCAATGAAAAAAGGCATATTTAATTCATATTTTTTTCTCTCTTTCCCTTTTATATCCTTTATTTGGATTCCTTTTACCATTATAAACCATGTGGATTCTAAGTCTAATCCATGATGATCAATCATACAACTTTCCAAGGAATTCTATATATTTGTCATCATTATCTTAATTTCTTTTCCTTTTTATGCATTATTTGATTTCATTCAACTTTTCTTTCCTTTTTATCATGTCTGTCCACCTCTGAAGAATGCTCCGCTTTAGCTGATATCTTCAGCCAATATGAGAGGGCATCCGGGCAAAAAATTAACTATGAGAAGACGGAGGTTTCCTTCAGTGCAAACGTAGTGGCGGAAAGGCGGGAATTGATTAAAAACCGACTGCAGGTTAGGGAGGTGGACAGACATGAGAAGTATCTTGGGCTCCCTACGGTCATAGGGAGGTCTAAGAAAGTGGTCTTTGCTGCCATAAAGGAGAGAGTGTGGAAAAAGGTGCAGGGGTGGAAGGAAAAATTTTTGTCTAGGCCGGGGAAGGAGGTGTTGATCAAGGCGGTCATCCAAGCTATTCCCACGTATATTATGAGCATCTTCAAGTTACCAGAGGGTCTGATTGATGAGATTCAGGCGATGATGGCGAGGTTCTGGTGGGGAGTGACGGAGGGGGAGAGGAAAATCCACTGGATGAGCTGGGAGAGAATGTGCAGACCAAAGGAGGGAGGCGGGATGGGGTTTAGGGACCTGAAGGCTTTCAACCAGGCGTTGTTAGCCAAGCAGGGATGGAGGTTGGCAGTCCATGGGGATTCTCTCGCTGCTCGGATTCTGAAGGCCAAGTACTACAAGTCATCCTCTGTGTTGCACGCCAGGTTGGGGGGCAGTCCTAGCTTTACATGGAGGAGCATTTGGGGGGCACTGCAGCAAGTGAAGGAGGGTGTTAGATGGAGGGTGGGTGATGGTAGGGACATTCACATTTACCGGGAGAGGTGGATCCCCCATCTTGCGGGCACGGTGCACAAGTATTTGGTGAGCGGTCCGGAGGAGTATATGTGGGTTAGTGACTTGATTTGCACGGAGACTGGACAGTGGAGGAGGGAAGCGGTGGAGGAATGCTTTCCCAGTCATATAGCTAGGATTGTCCTAAACATTCTGCTACCCCGGTGGAGTGTGAAGGATAGCCTCTTCTGGGATAGGGAAAGCAACGGGTGTTTTTTCTGTCAGAAGTGCCTATAACCTCATCAGGGCGGGCGCTGATATAGGGGAGGGGGATGATGGGGAAATGTGGGGGAGGTTGTGGAAGGAAAGATGGCCGCCGAAGCTGAAGCATTTCATCTGGAGAGCACTGAGGAACATTCTCCCGACCATGACAGAGTTGCAGAGGAAACAGGTGACACAGAGTGATGGCTGCCACCATTGCGGACAGCGGGAGGATACGGCACACGCTTTGCTTCATTGTGAGTTAGCACGGAAGGTTTGGTCTACCGGAGATTTCGACTGGTCGGGGAAACTGAACTTTCAGGATACATGGAGCTTTGTGTGTAGTCTACTGGACGAGGTGGATAGCAGGCGTAAGGAGGAGGGAGCAGCTCTTCTATGGGCTACGTGGACGATACGGAACAAGCACATCTTCGACGATCACCCTCCTTTCATACCGGCCCTAGCGGCGAGCTTCATCGACCTCGTGAGGGAGCATGCACGCTACCAGACAGCGGTGAACAGACCAGCAGGATACCCTTCTCCGCCCGGATCCGTATCTTGGCGTCGTCCCCCTTCGGGCTGCGTTAAGATCAATACGGATGCCTCCATCACCTCAGCAGGAGAGTGTGGCTGCGGTGTAGCCATTCAGGACGACCACGGACAGCTGCAGTGGACTTTCCAATGTCGTTTGGAGCATCCATACTCGGTGCTTAGTGCGGAGGGTATGGATGTTCTAAAAGGCATGCAGTTCGCACTTGGGAAAGGTTATACGGATGTGGTTGTGGAGACAGACTGCCTCCTTCTGGTGGAGGCCGTTCGCAAGGGATATGGCGGCCGTGGATACGAGCACATCTTTGTCTGGGACATTTATGAGCTCTCTTCTAGCTTTCTTTCTTTTGATTTTCGTTTTGTTAGAAGGCAAGGCAATAGTGTAGCCCATGCCTTAGCCTTACCCGCTTGTCATTTTGTTAACCCCCTCAGCGTTCGAGAGGGTTTTGATGATCGATTCCTTGTACTCGTTGCAGACGATTTGATTACTTAATAAAATGGCAGGCGCCCCTTATCAAAAAAAATCCATGAAATCACACATTTAAAGGAATCCACACAGTACACATAAATCATACAATTTCGTAAGCATACATTTTATTGGATAAATTGCATTTCAAACCATATAAGCCCAAAAATATGGGTTGTAACACCTTCCCCTCTAAAGCCCAACATGCATAGGAAAGTTCCTCTTTTAGAAAAATTCTTGAAGACATAAAAGTAAAGTTTGGCATCATTGGTATACAAAAAGTAGTTTTTTTATGTTCACAAGCAAATTATGTACAAATTGTAGACTTTGTATTCCTATTGATGTGTTAGAACTGCACATGTAGACACTAGAGTACCATGATATCATCTTGTCTTGACTTATAATTCCTTTCTTTCTAGTTCATGAGGCATGTCCAATTTACTATAAGGTGTGCTTGGATTCTTTTGGAGAGTATGTGGTTCCTTGATGGGAGCTCCTAGGTTTGAAGTATAGGGATGATCTTTCATGGATGCTCTCTATGGCATAATTAAGCATGAATGTGTTTCTTCTAAGAATGAAACATAGTTGAACTTTTGTACCAATCTACATGAGGGAATATTCATACTTAAACTAGTTGACATCTTGGTTTTTGTAAGGTCTGGTGGAAGAATGCATTTGTTGGTTGTAGTTTCTCCATTGGTGGGCTTGACGGATGGGGATTTTATAATGGGAGAGGTTGTCCTCAAATCTACCTCTACAAAATTGGTCAAGCGTGAGAAAGTTTGTATAAAATCAACATGTTTTAATACCCGATTCTTTTGATGCACTTGCTTTATAGAACCAAGTGATGTGGATATTCTCGAGAGGCTTCAAAAGGTACAATAATGTTATGACCCCCAATTCTATAGATTTAGAACTCTAAAGAATTGGTTTGTTATCCTGAGAGTTGTGGGTGCATAACTTATTTCCCACCTACCTTCCTTCTAGTTGTAAATTTTGAGATGGATATAGTATAATAAAGACTTAGATTACCAAATGTAAGACAATATGCAAGCAAATCATGCACATTTTTACAACTTTCTACATAAAATACTCATACTTTAGAATTTACTTCTCTTTATATTTGATGCTACAAACTACGACTTCATCCCAAGTTTTGTTTTAGACTAAACCCAAATTGGGATATCCTTATGTGTTACATTGTGATTTGTTAACTCTAATGGTATCCCTTAATCTGGAGTTCACACCATATTTGGGTTTGTCTTATTTGTGCCGATGTTGATGGTTATATTTGTAGATGACATATCTTATCTATCTGATTAATGCTAGGTCCTATTCTACAACTTTTCATCCAAACACATATGGATTAGAACTAGATTAAGTATTCAAACACCCGTAGTTAGAAAGATGTAATCCTCACTCCCAACCTCAGGACTAAGCTAATCCCAATACAACAAATATGGATATGTTCCCATACAATCCTTATAAAGAAATTTTTAAATATCTCTGGGCACAATTCATTTTAGGTTCTTTTGAGGAATAGCCAAGTTTTCTATTCTTTAGAAGTTACTGGAAAAGATTAAAAGTACACAAATTATAGGCATATATATGATGCAAACTTTTTTGAGATAACTTGAGCACATTTTGAAGAGATAAAATAGATCTTCTAAATATGTCATTTGTATTATGTACAAATTTATTAGAATTCAACACTAGAAACTTGAATTCATCCTTATCTAAATGGTCTCCTTTTCTATAAGTACTTCAAGCTCTTTTCAACACAATAGAGATTGATAAAATCCATTCTAAAACTTAAATTTTACTGGAAAAACTAGAGGGAGTTTTATCAATGGGAAAAAGGAGAGGAAGTGAAATTAGGTTTAGTTTTCACAAAATATCTCTGTTTACATACACAAATGGAAATTTTCTAATGAGAAAGATCATTTATGTGTCAAGATCATGAGGTAGAAATTCTTTAAGAAGGATGTCATTGGGGGAAGTAGAAGCTCAAGAGGACATTTTCTCTCTATGGAGTATTTTGCCAAAGACGGGGAATTATCTAGAAAAAAGTTATTTGGTCCAC
Source organism: Alisma plantago-aquatica (assembly GCA_963693085.1). Taxonomy (NCBI): domain Eukaryota; kingdom Viridiplantae; phylum Streptophyta; class Magnoliopsida; order Alismatales; family Alismataceae; genus Alisma; species Alisma plantago-aquatica. Next base: position 1,064,594,236 of record OY856411.1, on the reverse strand, counting down.
AAAATTAGGGATCTAGGTCTACTTTTAGTCTGATTCCTAGGTGGCGTTGGCCATTACTGATAGTGTGAGCAACTTTTCATAAGAAGAAACTCCCTACTATTGAACACTCATTTAATAGGATAAACTTCCAATCTCCTATGTAATGGTGTGTTTGTACTACTCTTGTAGTACTTTTAAAATCCCACCATCTAGTTTGAGTTGTGTCCAAATTTCAAAAGACATTTAATATTTGGCATATTGAATTACCTTTTAGATCCACATAACATTGAATAATATTTAGAATATTGGTGTATTCAATTAAGAATAGTAAAATTTAACATATATGAATACATAAATAAAATATATTGCTGGTTTATAAAATAAGAAAATATAAACGTTATTTTTAGTAAAATTACTATAGTAATTATATTAAAAATATTTTTGATTATTATTGAATGTGTTTATTCTAAGTCAAATTATATAATTAGTCAAATTTTTGATGTTGTTTGTCCATATTGTATTTTATATGTTACATTATGACATCCTCCAATTTATAAAATGAATATTGGATTAAGGTTTATTTACTTAGATTTAGATTTATACTACAATATGTACTTAAAATTTGATCCCTTTATGGACTTAACTAGTATCACAAAAACCAAATATATCCATTGAGAATGCATTTCTAGGTGAGGCTGGTTATTGGGTTTTGTCATGGCTCAACATATAAGAAGATTGTAAATAATCAAGACATCATGACCAATTATAAATGGTTGTTAATAATAGTGGACAAGGAAGAGAGGGAAAAAACTTTATGATGGTGGTATAACATGAGAATATCCATACTAATGTAAAAATACGTCCTTGAGGGTTGTCCATTAAAATAATGCCATATGTAGCATGAACAATAAAAAACTATTACTCAATGATCTTTGAAACTATGTTAATGGAAAGAAATCTAGAATAACCAAAAGGCTAACATGTATTATATAGATTTATTTGAAATAAACAAATATCTATGTATAAAAAACTCTTCAAGATATGCTAAAAGTTGTAGACATCATCTTTAGTAAAATAGTAAAAAAAATCCAAAGTGTGAATATGATCGAAACCTATTCTTAACGTCATTCTGATCAGGAGCAAGGACATAAGATATAGTTTCTTGGACATACTCGTATCTGAGAAGTAATTTGCAAGAATGAAAACTTGTGTCCAGATAGGATGGTATCCACCACCCATATAGGAAAATAATCAAGATGGATGGGACAACAAACCATATTTAACAACATTCAACTACTGGGCAGGGGACAAAACATGTTCATATTCTCTAGTAAAATTGCAAAAATGAAACAAATAACATGTACATTTTTATAATATATAAGGTATCCCACTTTTAAATTAAAACCATAGAAAAACAACAATCATGCATGCACAATAATGTCATGTAGTACTTCGAGTGTTGAGTTAACATGAGTGTATGGTAAGTAGCATACAATAAATTATAGGTTATTTAGGCTTATCAAGGAATGGGTGGACATAAAAAAATAGTTTAAATAAATGCTAAAAAAGTATAGGTGTAAGGAAAGTGTTAGGATGCGTTAAATAAGATTATATAAATAAAAAAAATTGACATGTACAACCCTTTGATCTTCCTTTCTTATGATCAACCACCTAGCTCATAAGATTTTTTAGGATAATGGATGCATTGACTTATGTTTTGAGCTACATATATATACTGCATGATCGATATTGTTTCACAAATAAGATGAGAGATAGAAAACTATGGGTGAGAGAAGATTTCCAAGATATTCCACCCACTTTTGTGAATTGTATCCACCCACTTTAATGACAAGGATCTATTTTGTTAATACTCTTTTTAAACTACAATTAGAAGATTTCAAGAGTAGACGGTTGGACATATTTTTTTTTTGAAGGAATATATTTCAAAGATAAAAAGATAATTATAAATCACTGACCGACAAACTATCACAAGAAGTTTGATAGAGAAAACATGATCTAATTGGAGTACATGGAAGAGAAGGTGGGGGTACAAAAGAAAAAAGATTTCATATAGATTTGCTACTTTGAATGTATTATTATATTAACATAATATTTCAACTAGTGGTAGGACTAAATCTTGTTTTAGGGAATTGATCCCATAGTAAATGACCCTACAAATAAAAAGGAACTTTAAATAGATTTTTTCTAGGCTAATGATAGGTAAAAGACCAGAAAACATCAAAAAAACAAGTTTTTTTTAAAAATTATGGCCAAAAACTTGGTCATAATACATTTTCATCATCTTTGTCCTCATTGAGAGGAGTTTGAAGGTTGTATAATATGGAATATTCTTTTTCTGATGAACCTCTATGTTGGAACACATAGTTCACAATTTATAGGGGGGGTAGCCTTGACATGTATGAAAATCCCATTTAAGGATTAGCATCTTAGACCATATATATGCTATCCAGGTTGATAAAAAGCACATGAAAGACATGCATCTAAATAGTGAATCTTCATTGTCTAGCATTCTTACAATTATGAATGAAAACTAGGATAACCTTAAAACCTACAATTATCCTTATTGCTTCGCCTAATCTCATGTCGTCTAAGTTAATATGAAACACTGATTTCAATATGGAATTAAAAGGAAAGAGCTTAATCCTATTTTCTATTTTTAAGATGAATGTAAATGTACTAAGTAATAAGAAGCCTAAATTTGGACCATATAACTAATGAAAGCAACAAATGAATAATAAACTTTAGTATATGTATAGTATGAATCATTAAGTGTAATGATGTTGAAATCAAGATATTTGGTGATAAACTGATTTCATTTCACTATCATTATTCTCTTTATATCTCTATTAGTTACATACATCACTCAATATGAGTTCAACACATGGCTTGAGTGATTTGATGCTTAATAATAGTCACCTTGTCCTTAGTTCCACTGTGTGATATCAATATTAATAGTGACCTATGTGTTGATGCTTTTGATGCAAAATGCTTTTGCTATTAAAATGAAACCTCTAAAATATGGGTTCATTTCTTCCTAATGTGTTCCATATTGTAATAAACTCAGTTACAGATCCACAGTTGCAATAATCATCCCAATCAAACCTATGAATCCCGAGTTATGACCTCCCAAAGTTTGGCTAATGTTTCTATTTTGATGTCATTTTGATCCTTTCTAGGCTGATATCTTTACTCTTGGGTAACCCACGAGGCCAACAACGTGAGGCTGTGCTTCTGACCTGCCTCTTTTCCTCTGGCTTGGTCCAATGTGGACCATTGCTTTGATTACCACACATTTAATCCCCTCCATTTGACAACTAGGAGTTATTCAAGTTCTATATGTTGCTCAGTTCTTGTAGCATGGCGAACAAAAAATACCAACTCCAATGGTGCAATCCTAACCCCCTTTTGTTCGATTTTAGCCAAAATTTATTCCATCATTCCCTTTGCTTTTTTTCCACTTTCTTTCCCCTCAGTTATCCCTCTCTTTGACGCCCCAACATACTCTCACATTGCCACCTTCTTCCTCCTTGTTGTTGGCATTGCTGGGGCACCTTCCCTTCTAGGGAAATCCTCCCCGACCACTTGTTCCCCAACCAAACCACACAACAACTCCATGAGGAGTTAGAGAGGTGAGGCAACCCTTTTTTTGGCCCAAGTACCACACCCAAGTTGCACTACCCTTTCTCTAGTCAAGAGCACCGTCACATCGTGAGTAGGATGGGGAAGATGAAGTATCCATTGTGAAATCTCTCACTGACGACCCGGGTAAGGCATGCCCCATCCCTCTCTCTTGTTAGAAACACTTTGTGGATTTGCCTTTCATGGGCTGCAAAATTGGTGGTTCTTGGGTGGAAAATGATCAAGCGGATGAGAGCATGCCTCATGCCCTTGTCCCTCTTTGCCTCGCCATTTCTCATGCGGGCCCATTTGAAGCTAGATGGAACATTTCCAACCAATGGCATACGGCTACTTGGCGATGCATGTGACCCCTCTATAGACATGATAACCATCAAAATAATTGTTTTGGTAATGCCCCTAGCTTTTTACCTATATATCTCATGTAAACTTTTTAAAAGTCATATATCCCTCATCCTGAGGCCGAACTATACAAAATTCATATACCATTTTGATCATCTCAAAAAGAGCTAAAACTTAGACTAGGCTTTTGACCTTGATTCTACTGTTTGCTCCTTTGTTTCTCTAAAAGTAGTTAAAATTGGTCTCTTCGGATTAAATGAATGCATGATTATGATTAAGTTGGAATCTTTGATGACCTGTCTACCTTCTAATCCTAAAATTGGTAACTTGGTTCTTCTTTGAACCTAATGGCGACCCTAAACACCTTTATTGTTATTGTATTAACCTAAATGCACATATGTAACTTGTTGTGAATATAAATGATGAATCTTGATAGAAGTGGTGGTCTTGAATCTAATTAACTTTAAATATCACCCTAGCTTTAGAATCAGTAACCTACATCTCACTACATAGAAAAAAAAAGTAACCTACATCTCACTACATAGAGATCCTAATATGATTTTTCAATTTTCGATCCATATGCCACTTAACGCATGTATGTGACATTTTATGATGATGCATGATCATACCTTGATTCAATGAAGTATTCTACATATTTTATGCACCTACATCTTGTTTATTCTTGAAATTAGTAACATTATGTTTATTTGAGGATCTAATGTCTAAGATTCAACCCATGTTCAGATTTGGTAGTGGTTGTGACCTAAGTCCACTAGTGTTGACCTTGTGGCATGTGTGGCTTGCTTTCTTTCTTGTTCCCTAATAATGTGAATCTTTTATGTACTCTTCTCTATAATCGGGGTTGACTCTTTTATTATTGACCCATTGGATGTGGGTGTGCCACATAAATCACTTGTTGAACCTTGACGGAATATGAACTATGTTGATGTTTATATGTTTGATTGATATGTGATACCACGTTCAAACATTGATTTCTAGGCCCCATGGGACATCCATCTAATCTTTAATCTATGTTTTATGTTCATATCTTTCTGATCTAAACCATTTTCTATGATTGGTACTCATGTCTTGATCCTTTACTATGGTTACTACATTATGAGTCTTTTGACCCTAAAATGTGCACAAGTGGCATAAACCATGTAATAATCAAACAGATTAGATGGAACCTCAAAATGACATGAAAATTTAAACATACCTTTGTAATGATCTTTAAATCAGTAAAAAACCCATGAAAATGTAATTAACCAACATTGGTAGCTTGGCTAAAACCATAAAATGGATCTAATTAAGGTTAATGATGAGAATCTAATGCATACATGTAATCTTATTCTTTGTCAGTTTTTTCTTGTGGATATATGATCAAAGAAAATTTAAGTTATGAATATGTGAATCAGATATGAGCTTTAATAATTATATGAGTGTGGTTTATTGCTTGCAAACTTGATATGTATGTATGCTTGTTTACTTGCTCCTATTATGCCATGTAGTATTTTAGTATTGTACTCGATTCTTATGTTGTCGATTCTATAACTTGAACATATAACATAGAAACGCTATTCGATAAATTTTAAATAGGGTTTTTCTTAAGAAATCTAGTCATTGAGGTCGCTCACATAGAAAAGGATTAGCCAATTCTTAGCACCCTCACAGACACTTCCAATGGAAGTCGGTAAAAGGCCTTATGATACATGATTCCTCTTTTATAATTCATGTGAAATGAAATAAAATATGGGTCCTCATTTTTCTAAATACTTAACTTGTTTATGCTGGTTTGTTTACTTATGAATTCTTTTCTAATTATGTACAACTTATACATATGTATCTTTCTGCCATGTAATTAACTCTTGTGTGTTGTCCTACTTGTTTCACATATGTTTAAGGTTTAGAGATGGCTACGAGGGTTGATAGATTGGTGAGATGTTTCTTCAAACAACCTAGATGCACAATCCTCTTATTGTGATGTATCCATCCCCTTTGGTATGTCTTATTCTGTGAAGGTTAGTGCATCATGCATCCCCCATACAGGTTCGACCATGATTTTCTTCTAGAGTCAAGGAACCTTTTCTTCTTGGTTGAAATTGAAGTTATAGATCCAAGTTTACTGTACACGATTATACTTTTATAATTTACTTGTAATATATAGTTGGAATCTTATAATGTTGCTTAACAATACTTTTTGAATGTTGAAACTCTATCGGCACACTCTTCTTGTTACTTGTTCATGTATGCTAAGATTTGTTTCTTCAACATTTGTGCTTTGGTATTACCATGCTAGGGACGGATGCTCGATTCCTTCATCCATTTACTTTCTCCTATTTTGAAGGTTGGATTTGAGTAATAAATAGTTCAGTGATAGATCGTACTAGAACTTAAACAATACATACACCAAACATTTCTCACATGAAACACAAATTAAATTAAACCTTACATCTAAACCATAGAAACTTAATTAGTTGTACTTTATAGACTAACCTTACTTCGACTCTAGGTTAGAATATAGATACTCTAGAACTAGGTGTAGGCTTGTGTACACCAAGAACCTTTATTTTTCTCCTCCTTCTATCCTATAGTATGGAATGTAGGTTCAATAGGGTGATAAAAGTGAGATCTTATTACAACCCTAAACATATTTTTGTGACATGTGCTTATGGTAGTTATACACATGTGCACCATGTTCATGCTAGTTCTCTAGTACTAGACTGCCTAATGAGTGTGGTAAATCATTTTGGTTTTGGTTTTTATTTGGAAGGAGTATGGTGGTTTTCTATTGCATGTTTCAACATTTAGGAAAGCCTAGTTAAAGTATTAGTATATATGTACATATGAAAAATGTTACCACATGCAAAAAGAAAGTGACTATCCATGTGACCTACAAGAAAGAGATGTAACGTCAATTTGGATGATTGTGTTTAGATGATAGTTGTAGTATGTTGAGTTGTTTTATGATGAAGGTTAGGCTATTAAGTAGCCTAAATGATCTTTGTTGTTATTGATGATGATCATATTGATGTTTGTGTTTATGTTGATGTTGATGATATGAGTTTGCTTCATGATGACCTATGTTTGTTGTTGAGGGATTCAAGTATGTTTGATGATATGAGATGATCTTGGTCATGCAACCCTATCTAGTCTAACACCATGTATGGTATATATGTCTTGTTTGAAGTGCTTCCCATAGATAGTGAGTTGACATGCTTTCTTGAGCCTAGGTTTTGTATATATCAATATATGGTTATTGAGATGTCTTGGGGCCAAAATAGGCCTTAGTCTCTTTATAAAGAAGGAAATGTAGCATGGGACATATGATAAGGACAAACTCGCAATATGAGTAAGCCCGCCACAGGAGAAGGTCAGAGTAACTAACCTCCAAAATATGTGAAATGTTGAAAAATATGAATGATGAAATACATTATTAGAGTCCCTTGCTAGACTACTTAAAAGTATATAAGTGATTCACCTAGTGTGTGGATCCCTTGAAAATGTTGAAACCTATATTTTCTTTGAAATATATAACACTAGAGAAGAGGAATTCAAATTTATGTACACTTGGCATCTAGGTGAGGGAAATCTCCCAAAACCCTAATATGGTGTATCTAATGTGTAATTTCCATGATGAGTCTCATACTCAAGATGGTGGTTCTTGTAGATGAATCTAGTGGTTACCCTTATTGTTGTGAGTCGACTAAAAGTATTTTATGGGTAGATGTTGAGGGTTATCATGTTTTATATTGACATGGAATGGTCCTAGCTTGAGTGGCTCGAGTTTGTGAATCTCTTTCAACTCCAAGTGAAATAATTACAAAAAATCAGTGTTGATGATAATGTTGTTCCTTAAAAATGCATGATGCATAAAAATATTCTCACTTATGTGAACTTGATAAATGTACAACAAGTCACTCTCATAAGCTAGACCAAATATGAAACCATAACCTACATGAAAGATGTAAACTTAAAATCATGAGCTTGATAAGATGATGCATTGGAATCTTCACTTGAGTAATCATGAATATAATGCTAAAATTCTGACCCAAATTGAATGTCATAAATATAATTGGTGATACTTGGTAAAATCATTGGGAGTAATATAAACCATGCATGAACCTTTAATGTTTGATGAGGAAATATATCGGTGATAAAACTTAACTAAAATTTATGATAATGATCATGTTCTGTTGAGAATTGATATCATATATTTTTCATAACCCACCTTGGACTCATATGAAGACATGGGAAAAACCCTGATGTAGTAGAGATAAGGGACGTTGAAATCTTAATGTCAATAAAATGTCTCAATATGATGGAACAATAAGTGTTACATATGTATTTGGGATGAGCACACCATTGGCAATAACAACCTAGTACACATCTCATGGTGGTGGATGCCTTGAATCCTAGGTATGGTTTTATAAGCACGATGAATATGGGATTTGACCTTTGACTATGATCTTGAATTAATTCTGAGGAGGAAATTTTTTTCAAGAGGGAAGGGTTTGATAACCTAACTTTCTCTGTCTATCTCTATGCACTTTCTCTCTTCATTATTGAATTAAATCACTCAATTTGAGTTCATTCACTTGGTTTGAATCATTTGATGCTTAATTATATTCACCTTTCTTTTATGTTGCAATGTGTGACATCAAAAGCAATGGTGACCTATATTCCAATGCTTTCAATTAATCATGATTTTGCTACTAAAATTAAACTTCTACAATATGTTTTACTTAATTCCAAATGAGTGGACTCAATTATGAAACTGATTATGCAAAAATCATCCCATTCGGACCTATGAAGCCCAACTTATGATCATTTGAAGTTTGGATAAAATTACCCCTTTTTGACTCTTTTGTTATCTTTTTAACCCTTTTTGGGCTGGTCTCTTTAGACATGGGGAACCCTCGAGGCCCAGACCATGGGGTTTTGCTTCTGCCTCCCCCTCTCCTTTCTCTTCGGAATGTGACAATCTGAACTGGTGCTCATAGTGCTAGTGATTCGACCCCTCAATCTGATGACTAGGGGGCTTTATTCAAGCTCTGTATGTCTTCCAACACATGTGGTGTTGTGAGCACCACTTACCACCTTTGATGGCACCAACACCATCTTACCCAAAATTTCTTCCACCATCCCTTCTTACTTGTTTTCCTCTTTCTTTCCAGTCACTTTTCCCTCTCTTTGATTCCCCAACACACCCTCACATCACAACCTACTTCCTCCTACTTGTGTCTGAGTTGCCACACCTTCCCTTTTGATGGATTCCTCCTCAACTATCCCCAAGCCCAACCAAGCAATCCACCAACCTTGTGAGGGTTAAATGAGGTCTGTCAACCAGTTTTCTGGCCCCAATACACCACCCAAGTTGTAGCTCCCTTTCTCTAGTCAAGAGTAGCACCATACTGGGCATGGCTTGGTCATGATGTGAGTAGGTTGAGGAACATTAAGAAACAATCATCAGATCATCCAGTGATGACATGGATTAGGCATCCCCCCTCACTCTTATTAATAGCACTCTATAGGCACACCATTCGTGGGTTGTGGGATCAGCAGGTCCAAGGTGGGAATCGAGTAAGAAGATGATATCATGCAACACACCCCATCCCTCTCCTCCTTGGCTCTCATGTAGGCTTAGTCAAATATAGGTGGACTGCTACCAACCAGTGGCACACTTCCACCTGGAGGCACTTGCCATTCCTCTACAACTGCATTGACCATCAAATGAATAATTTGTGTGATGCCCTCTTACTTTTTCCCTATAGTTCTCAAGTAAACTTTCTACAAATCAAATCTTCCTCATACTAAGTCCAACCAATACATTACTTAAAACATTTTTTATCATCTCTAAGAAATATGTAAATAGACTAGGTTTTACCATGATTCACTCATTTGCACTTCTTTTTCTCTTAAATCAGTTATATTTGGTATCTTTGGAATAAATGAATGCATGATTATGATAAAGTTGGAATTTTTGATGATTAATCTACCCTCTAATCCACAAATCAATAACTTGGTTCTTTATTGAACCTAATATGACCCTAAACACCTTTATTGTTATAATATTAACCTAAATGCACATATGTGACTTGTTGTGAATATAAATGAAGAATCTTGATTAATATAGTGATCTGTATATAAATAACCTTGACTCTCACCCTAACTTCACAATTATTAACTTAAACATCACCATGTCATAATATCAGCTCCTAATATCCTTTTTGCCATGTTTGGTCCATATGGCACTTAATGCATGTATTTGAACTTTATGTTGATGCATGCTTGAACCTTGATTCATATTATTGCTTTGACCTAGTTTATGCACCTAACTATTTTATCTCCTTGAAATCAATAACATCATGTTTGTTTGAGACCCTAATGTCTAAGGCCCACCCCATGTTTGCATTTGGTAGTGGTGATGACTTTAAGTCCACTAGTATTGACCTAGTGTGAAACATATATCTTGCTTACTCTGCTTGTGACCTAATCTCAATGTGAATATTCTTTGAACTATATAATCCGGTTTGATTATTTTATTCTTGATCCCTTGGATGTGGGTGTCCCTAATAAGTCACTTGTTGAACCTTAATGGCATATGAACTATGTTGATGTTTTCATGTATGATTGATGCATTGATTCCAAGTACGTACTTTGATGCTTAGGTCCTAGGGGACATCCACCTAATCTTGAATGTACTTCTTGTGTCCATATCTTGATGATATAAAATTCTATTTTTAGTCTTCATGTCGCGATACTATGTTTTATACATTATGATTATTTAAACCCTAAAATGTGAATAAGTGAGATAAACCTTGTAATAATCAAATAAAATAGATGTAACCCACTACTACAGAAACGGCCTTTGGCGTCGGTCGTTTAACCCCATTTGGCGTCGGTTTCCGACCGACGCCTATGTGGGCGCCGCTAAAGGTCGAACACTTCGGCGTCGGTTTTTTAACCGACGCCTATTTAACTATAGGCGTCGGTCGTTTAGTAGATAACCGACGCCAAAAGGGTTCGCGCCACAGAAAACGGCATCATCTAGGGCACTTTCTGCGTCGGTGTTTTAGTAAATAACCGACGCCACTATGGAATATAGCGTCGGTCTTTTAGTAGATGACCGACGCATAAAGTGCCCTAGATGACGCCATTTTTTGTGGCGCGAACACTTTTGGCGTCGGTTATATACTAAACGACCGACGCCTATATGTTAAATAGGCGTCGGTTTGATATGAATATCCGACGCCATTTCCAGGACTGCTTTGGCCACATCAGGCGTCGGTTTATTGAAAAAACCGACGCTGTAGGTCTTTCCTGACGGTTTTCTATAAATAACCGACGCCTATTTATATTTTTTTTTTTCATATCAGTTTGCAGGCCTGCTGTGGCTGGTCAGCAGGATGAGAACCTGCAGTTCAGTTTTCTGAACTGCAGGTTTACGACATCCATTGATATCAGCCTACAAACAGGCCGCAAACCTACAAAAGTCACAAGCAAAATTCTACACAAGTACATACATTCAGACATCAATTCAATTCTCACATTCACACACATATAGAAACATTCAAATACATGTATTAACATTCAGAAATATTCATTTACATAGTATCATTCATTATCGCTATCAACATCCCAATTATATCTTACAGTTGCCACTGCTTGTATGGCTTTTGCCCATTCTTCTCTTACTTCATTTAATGCTTCCATCGTATATGGAGCATGTATATTTTTTAAACGTTTACCTGTAGTGTTGTCAGTTTTAAACACCTGCAAAGAGAATGATGTATATATATAAGTAATAATATAAAAATAATATAAGATTGATATATTGCATACTAACTAATGAGAATATATATAATACCTCATGTATGGTATCGATGTCCAATGCGGCATATTTGATAATCATCTGCATAAATCGCATCACATAGTATGCGCATGCCCATCCATTGTCTTGTGTAGCACACTATAAATTGAAACATACAAAATAATACAACTAAGCACAATTCACATCAATAATATATATATTTGAGTCGGGAACTTACTTGTACGTTCTGCCAATTTATTGGCTGGTTCTTTTTCCTTGGGACCGTTCCTCCAGCCTTTTTGAATGCATCTAAACCCCTACATGTTAATATAACACAATAAATTTCATAAGTAAATAGTAATGTAATAAAAGATGTTAACGGATATAAAAATGAAATATTTCTCACCAGAATAATGGCATTCTCATTACGTGTCCAATTTTAGTGTTCAATGTACTCCCCGCAGGATCTAGATAATAAACAGTGAATGTCCCGGGGACAATGACTAGTAACTCCCAATGTCTACCGCTAGAAGTAAGAAGTTAACAATTAATAACTCAAAATGCAAAATAAAAATGGAATTTTCTTAAGTCCAAATTATAAATAAAGTAAACTTACTTGACATTGAATGGAGCTATTATTATCGTCTTCTTTTGCTGACCAAAAATTGTAAAAGCATCTATACAGTATTGTTGAACATTATCAGGGTCTTTAGCTACCAAACTAATCAATGATGGAATCAAAAATCCCACATGATCAAATGCAAATTGTTTGCAATGATCTTCGACTAGGTAGCTGCAAAACATATAGGCGTATGCATTAATATATAAGAAACCAGATCATCGGATCTTACACAAGGTATATGGATGTATAAACAAGATCTCACCTTATCCATGTCTCTATCATTGATGTATTCAGCCAATCATACATAAACAGCTCAATAATATCTTGTATAAATAAAGAGCTATCGTATGATTGACCTGCATAATCTGCATCTAAAGAAATAATTATAGGGCAATGTACATTATGTGCCCGTAGCCAACATGCCATTCCCCTACAAGCAGGACCTAACGGGTATGTTAGGTCAGTTGGAACCCAATCGGGTAATGCGGGAAGTGGAAGTGGAGGCCTAGGTGCTCCTGGTGTCTTCTTTTTAACCTGTACATATAATTTCAGATCAGTTGACATCATATATACACATTAACAGTCTAAATCAATGTAAATTTATCTTACAATTTCAGTCGTGTAGACGACATCTGCTTTGGGCCACAATATCACCCCGCCTTCTGCATCAGCAAGTCTATCAATATCCGGGTGGGGATATGGCAATGTAGCTTCTCTCCAATCAGGTAACACACGTATCAGGCTCACACGAACGTAGCCCTGTGGCATTGGAGTCCCGTGAAACATTGCCCCAGGAAGGGACGGGTAAGCCTGCGCCTCTGCAACAACGTAGTCTTGCATTCTTAAGCGGCATGGCTTCAATGCCTACAAATTTACGTAAAGAATATTATACATATATACATATCATCTTGAAAACATAACAACTTGAAAAGACTAACTACAATGTCATAAACAATACTTACAGCAGACGTGCTAGGCGATGGGTCTCCAGGATTACTCGCAGTCTGTGCATCAGGAGAAGAGTGGGTCGCCATAGGCGTATTGGAAGCCTGAGATGCCTGCCACCGCAGCAATTCTTCCTTGACCTTCTCAGCAACTACATCGTTGATCTTCTTAGCAACTAAATCCTCAACTCTCTTATTCTCCTATACATGGATAAAAGAAACATTAGCTTCTTATTAATGAATTTCCTTTTGCAGTAACATTCTAAAAAAAGAATAGGTTACCTCTTCTTGAGAAAGTCCCGCTCTGGGTTTGCGCTGGGATGGCCCAAAGAATGCTTTGATGCCAACACCAGCGCCGGCACCTCTAACACGTCCAGGATGCTCTGGGTTACCCAGAGCAACTGTCAATTCATCCCTTGTGCCCTGAGGGATGAACGTGCCTTGTTTCCTCTGCTCGTGCAGCTCCCGCTAATCACCATAAACAGAAATTGGTAAGTTAACACCACAAATAATCAATATTCAAACGATTTCTCTAAGAGTTGTATTTTACCATTTTTGCAGCCGCCTCAGCAGTTACAGGCTTCTTTATTTCACCCTTCTTGTTTTGCCTGCCAGCTATCCAGATATCATGGCGAGGCATGGGTGTGGCAGACTCCTGAGTAGGAGCAGACTCCTGAGTAGCCGCAGACTCCGCCTGTAGTCTTTGGCGAACGCTTGCATAGCCTTTTGGACCCATAGTGTGGTCATGCACATTCAGTGCACGCCTTGCTTTTTGTGCGTCACTGAGGGCCTAGTTAGTATGCACATTAATGATTTGGTTAGTAGCACTAAATGCTAATCTTGAATAGGTGAATACAATGTATATTAATTAAATTAGGAGTGACGCCTAATACCTTGAATTCTTCAGATTTTCTTGAAGCAACAAAATTGTCCCAATCTTCTTTGTCCAAGAAGTTCCATTGTTCAAGGGCTGACTTCTTCTTCTTATCACCCTCTTTTATGTATTCTCTGTTTAGATTTGTCCTATAATTCCTAAGCATCTTTCCAGCGCGTTGCATCACATTTTTACGATGCAACTTCTCATCCAATGCAAACAGATTCTGTAAAATAGAAATGTTATTAACTAGTATCCAAAATAGAATTGCAAATAATAGAATTTGTAATCTACAAAATAGAATTGCAAATAATAATAACTCACGCATAAATCCTTCCATATCAAGTCTTTTTTCCCTTGAGGAACTTTATGCCAATTGTCATACTTAACACCACAATGGCTCCGAGTGGTACACCCAAGATAGTTCACAAAATTATTGCGGTTCACTCCAATTGGATTTCCTCCATTATCAAACTCCACCACCAATTTAGATCCACTACCACTTAGCGCTAATAACTTCTTCAACAGAGTGATGCCCCTTTTCTTGTTAAGTGTCTGGTGTTGCGCATCAAGTTGCTCCAGTGCTTCAGTGGGTACAGGTGCATCAACCTAAAATTTGACAAAAATAAAACACACTAACTTAGCCCAATATAGAAATATAGGATATATGACATAACTAGAAGATAATGAATTTTATAGAAATACAAGATATGTTTTTAGAACTTACATTAGTATCCTCGCCATGCTCGTCATGGACAGCATGCTCATCATGGACTTCATGCTCATCATGGACATCATGCTCATCATGGTCAGCCATCTGAAAATGTCATTAAAAAGGCAAACATTTAGCATTTCTATTAACTAGAAAAAGGCAAACATTTAGCATTTGTATTAACTAGAAAAAGGCAAACATTTAGCATTTATATTAACTAGAAAAAGGCAAACATTTAGCATTTGTATAAACATACATGTCTCTAAAATTGTGATCTTTTATCAATTAACAATCCTTCATTGTGATCTCCGCGCACATATAAGTCATCATTAGCTTCAATATTTTGTGGAGTTGGCAACCCAACTGAGAATGGACTGGAGTCATCATACTTATCATAGTACTCTTCTTCATCTATAGGATCTTCAATGAACTGTCTTTTACCATGAAGAACAACCAACCATTTCTCATTTGCAGGATCATCGATATAGAATATTTGTTTCGCCTGTGATGCCAATATGAATGGTTCACCCTTCTCGCCAATCTTTTCAAAGTTCACCAAAGTGAAACCCAATTCATCCACTATAACTCCTTTGGTGTTATCAACCCAATTACATTTAAAGAGCGGAATTTTGAAATCTATGTAGTCAAACTCCCAAATGTCCTCAATGACACCGTAATATGACATTTTAGCTTCACGTGGACTCTTATCCTTTGCACTTGCAAAGTACATAGTCGACGCTTGAAGAGTGACCCCACTATTTTGGACGACACTCTTATCATCTTGGCGCTTTGTGTAATATGTGAATCCATTAATGTCAAACCCTTCATAAGACATAACATTCGGTTTTGGTTTAAAGGTGAGGCATTTGATAGTTTCTGTAATATCATGTGGTGTTTGAGATAGTTGATGTAAGACTTTATCTTCAAACCACTTAGTAAAAGTCTTATTATGCTCTCTAGCAAGCCACATTGAACTTGCTCGAGGATGTTGTCTCTTTATGAAATTGGTATGTTCCTCGATATAAACACTCACTTCATCCATATTGTGTAAAATATACAAGTGAGCTTGTTCCAACTGCTCACGGCTGATTACTTTCACCCGTGATCCCAAAATTCCTTTGCCCTCCTCAATATTCTTGTCATTATCAGGAGTGTCATTACCACTGAGAAAGTCATTGCAAAAATCCATAACCTCTCTCGCCACATAACCTTCAATAATACTCCCTTCAGGCCGATAACGGTTTCGAACATCACCTTTAAAAACGCTCATGTATCGTTCAAAGGGATACATCCAATGCAAGAAAACTGGTCCCAACATTTTCACTTCCCTAGTCAAGTGGACAACAAGATGTACCATGATATCAAAGAACGAAGGAGGGAAATACATCTCAAGCTGACATAGGGTAACAACCACTTCTCTTTGCAAATTATCGAGAGTATCAGGGTCAATAACTTTGCTGCATAGACTGTTGAAAAAGAAACAAAGTCTGGTAATCGCAAACCTTACATGCTTCGGCAATATAGATCGAATTGCCACGGGCAATATTTGTTGCATTAGAGTGTGACAATCATGAGATTTAAGACCTATCAACTTCAGATCTTTCATTGATACCAATCTACGGATGTTGGATGAGTAACCATGTGGCACCTTAACATTTACCAAGCATTCACAAAAAGTTTTCTTCTCCTTTCTAGCCAACGTGTAACAAGCGGGAGGTAAGTATGTTCTTTTATTACCCATTTCACGTAATTCTGTTAATTCTGACCTTATTCCCATTTCACGTAGGTCCAGTCTGGATTTTATCCCATCTTTAGTCTTACCTGGTATATTTAATAGAGTACCAGTGATGCTATCACAGACATTTTTCTCAACGTGCATTACATCGATACAATGCCTGACTGTCAAAGAACTCCAATAAGGAAG
The DNA here is from genome assembly GCA_963693085.1 of Alisma plantago-aquatica. NCBI lineage: Eukaryota > Viridiplantae > Streptophyta > Magnoliopsida > Alismatales > Alismataceae > Alisma > Alisma plantago-aquatica. The sequence goes on along the minus strand of OY856411.1, from coordinate 1,064,577,372 downwards.
ATCCCAAAATATTGACTTCTTCTTGAATGAAGAATTGTCACTCCGTGTGGCCATACTACATTGTGATTTCTTACCAAATTCATTGACAATGTCTTTTACTCTTTCATAAACAACATCCCCTGGTATAGGTTTAGGTGCACTTCGTTCATCATTCCATCCATTGAATGCTTTGCGCTTCCTACGATACGGATGGAATTTTGAAAGAAACCTTCGATGACCAAGATATACAGTCTTGCCGCCATGTTTTAGTCTTATTGAATCAGTGTTTTCTTCACATATAGGACACGCTTTAGCTCCTTTGACACTATATCCAGACAAATTCCCATATGCTGGAAAGTCATTAATAGTGCAAAACAACATAGCGTGCAAACGAAATGTCTCTCTTGCTGAAGCATCATAGGTCATCACACCTTCAGCCCAAAGTTTCTTTAAGTCATCAATCAAAGGTTCAAGATAAACATCGATATCATTTCCGGGTTGTTTAGGGCCCGATATCAACAATGACAACATAACATACTTATTTTTCATACACATCCAGGGAGGAAGATTGTATATAACAAGCATGACTGGCCAAGTGCTATGTTGGCTGCTCAATGTCCCGTACGGATTCATTCCATCTGTACAAAGCCCAAGTCTTAGATTCCTATCTTCTTCACCAAATTTAGGGTACAATAGATCAATCTTCTTCCACTGTGGGGAATCAGACGCATGTCGTAGGATCCCATCATTATTTTTCTTAACATCTGCATGCCACCTCAGATTCTTCGCATCTTTCGGATTTGCAAACAAGCGTTGAAACCGTGATATTATAGGTAGATACCACAACACCTTGGCAGGAGAACCAGTTTTGGACTCCCCCGAAGTCGTCAATTTATACCGTGACGCACCACATTTTGGACAATCTTTCAAATCTACATAGTCCTTTTGAAATAATACACAATCATTCGGGCATGCGTGTATCTTCTTGGCCTCCATTCCCATTGGGCACAACATTTTCTTTACCTGGTATGTTGAGATTGGAAGCTCGTTTCCTTCAGGAAGCATTTCTTTCAACAAAGTCAACAATGAAGTGAAGCTTTTGTCGCTCCATCTATTGTTAGCTTTCAACTTATACAATCTCAAGACAGCGCTAAGCTTCGTAAACTTAGCACAACCTGTGTATAACGGTATCTCAGCATCATGCACAATGTTTGTAAAGATAGGAGGTGGATCGGTGTGCTCTACCCTACAACTATCCAGCATCGCATCAACGATGTCTGCTGGAACTGGTTCGTTCACATTTACGTCATCAGAGGCAATTTCTTCTTCCACCCAAGCACTGCTATCGACATCTACTGGTTTCGATTTTGAAATCTCTCCATGCCAGTGCCATTCTGTATAGCCTTGTACAATCCCGTTGCACATGACATGACTTTTGATTTCCTCACCAGTGTTGACTTTCAAGTTGTTACCGCAATGCCTACATGGACAGTAGAACCTATCTGTAGGTTTTTTCCTATGTTCCTCGGCAAATCTAATAAACTGATCAAGACCAGATATAAACTCTGGGGTGCAACGATTACGAATCGACATCCATGATCTATCCATTCTATGATCAGAGAAAACAAGTATATATTAGGAAAAGATTAGGCAACATTTCCCTAGTATATAATAAATGTGTACCACCTATCCCATCCTTGAACACCTAATCTCACTAGTAAGTGTATAATGTGTATTGGGTTTTCGAGAAAATTTCGGCAGCATTTCCCCGCTGTTCTCTAAGTACATATGTACTTAGAGAACAAACGGGGAAATGCTACCAAAATTTTCTCGAAAACCCAATACACATTATACACTTACATCCTAAGTGAGATTAGGTGTTCAAGAACAGTCCCAAACCGGGGACTATCCAAGATTTACTCCTAATGAGTCAATCTTGGATGGGTTTCTAGGCCAACAATAATAGATATCTACAATGAAGCCGGATTCCATACAAACAGTATATAATTTAGTGATTGTTCATTCTAATTTATACCAATGTACAAGTAATATAAAAAACAATGATTGTTCACATTCTAGGCCAACAAACACATGTGATGTCATTCTTATATATAATAAATGTGTACCACCTATCCCATCCTTGAACACCTAATCTCACTAGTAAGTGTATAATGTGTATTGGGTTTTCGAGAAAATTTCGGCAGCATTTCCCCGCTGTTCTCTAAGTACATATGTACTTAGAGAACAAACGGGGAAATGCTACCAAAATTTTCTCGAAAACCCAATACACATTATACACTTACATCCTAAGTGAGATTAGGTGTTCAAGAACAGTCCCAAACCGGGGACTATCCAAGATTTACTCCTAATGAGTCAATCTTGGACGGGTTTCTAGGCCAACAAACACATTTGATGTCATTCTTATATATAATAAATGTGTACCACCTATCCCATCCTTGAACACCTAATCTCACTAGTAAGTGTATAATGCGTAATTGGTTTTCAAGAAAATTTCAGCAGCATTTCCCCGCTGTTCTCTAAGTACATATGTACTTAGAGAACAAACAGGGAAATGCTACTGAAAGTTTCTCAAAAACCCAATACACATTATACACTTACATCCTAAGTGAGATTAGGTGTTCAAGAACAGTCCCAAACCGGGGACTATCCAAGATTTACTCCTAATGAGTAAATCTTGGACGGGTTTCTAGGCCAACAAATACATGTGTTGCATTCTTATATATAATAATTGTCTATAAACTACATGCAACATGGTTAATCCTAATCAACAGAGCATTATTAAATAATAAATCAAGAAATCAATAGTTTCAAACAAAAGGTCTAGGAATCTTTACTAGACATTATATGTATCCCTAATCATCATATTTAACATACTACATTATTTTGAACATCCAGATCAGATTAAGATCATACTATGTTATAACATATTATCGAAGGAAACATATTCTTCATGTAGTGTTGATTCTAGAAGTCTAAGAAGGGAATCTGAGAATTTTAGATGCTTACAGTCTCTAAGGGATAGAAGTAAGGAATAATTTATACCTTTTCTAGTTAAGGATTTTGTAGATACTTGGACTAGTCCTAAATGAAGAAAGTTGTATCTTAGATTATTTTTTATCATGTTTAGATCTCTTTCAGATAGAAGTTGTATGCATTCCTATGAAGGTGTAACTCATATAGTTTTTTCAGTATCCTTAATGTAATAATTAGATATCAAATGAAAACTACCTTTTGAGTAAATGGTGGCGTAGGAAGGTCCAGTTTTGCATTGGAATGAATGGTGACATAGTAAGGGGCAATTTACATTTGGATAATCGATAGAAGTGAGTGACTAGAGGTGAATTAGGGTTTGTAATTAAAGGGTGTATAATTTTCTTAGGATTTAAAGGAGAATATCTACATAAAATTGCAATAAAAAACAACAACATGATGAACATGATGAATATGATATCAAATGAAAACTACCTTAGTCAGAGATAAAGATGTGTCTAAGAACAGTTATCAAAATTTCTAGTATATAGTTCTTTTTTTATAATTGTCTAAGAACACTGACTCCAGAAAACCAGTTGGCGCATACCTGTTGGCGCGGGAGGCAGCGGGAGTCAGGTGGAAGCTGATGGCGTGGCGGCGAGCTCCAGGTGTCAAGCAGGCGTCGGCGGCGCCGTCGGCGGCGAGCTCCAGTCAGGCAGGCCGCGGCGGCGATCAGCTCCAGGCGTCAGGCAGGCGTCGGCGGCGAGCTCCAGGCTCGTCAGGCGTCGGCGGCGAGCTCCAGCAGCAGTGGCGGCGGAGAAGGGGGCGCCGGAGTAGCAGTGGCGGCACGACGGCGCTGTCGTGGAGAAGAAGGAGAAGAGAATCGACGGCGACAGGGTGGGAAATCGACGGAGAAGCAGAAAAAGGGCTCGCAATGAAACAGAAGAAGAGGAAGAGTCGGGCATCGCGGGTTATAAAGTCCCAAATAGCGTCGGTTTTTTACAACAACCGACGCCTAAACGTCTTTAGCGTCGGTTGTCTGAGAAAACCGACGTCCAACTGGGCGATAATTTCATGAAATTGTTTGGCGGGAACCACCTTCAGCGTCGGTTATCCTTTAATCACCGACGCTGAAGGTGACACTTTTCGCGCAAATTTTCATCAGACATAGGCGTCGGTTTCTACCTAAATAACCGACGCTGAAAAGGACACTATTTTTCGCGGGCGACTTTAAGCGTCGGTTTGTTATAAACAACCGACACTGAAGACAAAGCGGTACCCGTGTCTGGCTGGTCTTCGAATATAGACGTCAGTTTTCGTAAACAACCGACGCCTAACATAGAAGGCGTCGGTTTTTCTTAATAACCGACGCCCAGAAAAGTGTCACTGAATGCTATTTCTGTAGTAGTGACCTCAAAACGATACAAAAGTTGAAACACATTGTAATAATGACCTCTAAATTAGTAAAACATCATCAAACATGTAATTAACCAACATTGAACCTAACTTGGACAAATACCTAAAATGTATCTAGTTAGGGTTAATGATGTTAATCTAATGGATAAATGTAATCTTGTTCCTAATAAGTTGTGTCTTGTTTCTGGATGATCAAGGATAAGTCATGTTATGAACATATGAATCATGTAAGGGTTTTAATAATTGTATGACTATCAGTTCTTTCTTTCAAACTTCATATGTATGTATGATTGTTTACTTTCTCTAATATTGCCATGTCATATTCTAGTATCATTCTTGATGCTTGTCTCTTTGGATTTCTACCTTGAACTCATAACATAGAAGCTCAATTATACAAATTTAAAATAGGGGTTTTCTCAAGGAATTTAGTCATTGAGGTCCTTCACATGGAAACATAGTTAATTAATCTTGAGAATCCTCATAGACTCTTCCAATAGAAAGTTCTTCAAAGGGATTATGATACATTATATTTTTTATATAATTGGAGTGAAATGACTTAAAATATGGTTTCTCATTATTCTAGGTACTTAAATTGTTTATTCTTATTCATTTACTTATGAATTCTTTTCAAGTTATGCAAAGCTTATACATGTGTGTCTTTATTCCCTATACTCAACAATTTGTGTGTTGACTCATTTTTTCACGTTTGTTTTAGGTTCACAGATTACTAGGAATTTGATGGCTTGATGAGTTGTGTTCATGTATACTTGTTGTAGATTCAAGTTTAGTGTACACGATTTCACTTGTATAATGTACTTTCAATATGTAATTGGAATCTTGTAATAAATAATGTTTCTTAATAATACTTGTTGAATGTTGAGATGATGTTGGTGCATGCTTCTTGTTACTTGTTCATGTATGCTAATATTTTTCACTTTAACATTTGTACTTTGACATTACCTTATTAGGGATGAATGCTCGGTTCCTTCATCCATGGACTTTCTCATAATTTGGAGGTTGGATTCTAGTAATAACCAGTTTCGTGACATATGGTATTGGATCTTAAATAATAACTACACTAAACATTTCTCACATGAAACACAAAATAAAGTTAACCTTACATCTCAACCCTAGAAACTTAATGATTTATCTTTTATCGAATAACTTGACTTAGCATCTAGATTAGAACCTAGATGTTCTATAAATAGTTGTAGACTTGTGTACTCCCAGATCCTTTTTTTTCACCTCCTTGTCCTATATAATGAGCTTTAGGTTTAGGACGGTGGGAAAAGTGAGGTCTTTTTACAACCTTAGACATATGTTTGTGATTGTGCATAGGGTAGCTACACACATGTGCATCATGTTAATTCTAGTTCTCTAGGTGTCTAAACATGATGCATATGTATTTGGGATGTGTATACCCTTTATCATACAAACCTAGTGTGCATACCATGGTTGTGGATGCCTTGAAACCTAGGTATGGTTGTCTAAACATGATGAATATGAGATTTGACCTTTGACTATGATCTTGTTTGAATTCTGAGGATGAAATTTCTTTTCAGGACTGAAGAATCTGACAACCTAACTTTCTATCTCATTATTATGCTCTTTCTCTCTATAATAGTAACTCAAATCACTCAATTTGATTTCATTTGGATGGTTTTAGTATTTTGATGCTTAATAGTAGTCACATTGCCCTTATGTTCCAATGTGTGACATCAAAATCAATGATAACCTATGTTTCAATCCTTTTAGTGCATCATTCTTTTTCTATTAAAATTAATCATCTACAATATGTTTTCCTTTCTTCCAAATGTGTATCATATTGTAGTGGACTCATCTACAAATCCAACAGTGCAAACATCATCCCGTTTAGACCAACAAATCTTGAGTTACTATTGTTTAAAATTATCACTTTTCTATCTTTTAATGTATTTTTCACCCTTTCGGGGCTGGTCTCTTTAGGCATGAGGCACCCATGAGGCCCAGACCAGGGTGGCGTTCTTCCCCCCTCTTTCCTTTTCTCTTTGTCTAGGGCCATTCTAAACGATTGCTCTAAGTTCCATAGATTCCAGCCCTCCATTTGATGACTAGGAGGCATTCTTCAAGCTTCCTATGTTGCTCAATGTCTATCGAGCTACGGCCACCACCTACCACCTCCCACAGTTCTAACACCATCTTTGCTAAAAAAATGTCACCATGCATTTTTCCTTATTTTTCTATTTCTTTCTCCTCACTTTTCCCTTTCTTTGGCACCCTAGCACACCCTCGCATCACAACCTTCTTCCTCCTTACTACTGGTATTACTATGTCTCCTTCCCTTTTGAGGGAGTCCCCCAACTATCCCATTTCCAACCGGTCCATCTACCACCTCTGTGAGGATGATGCAAGGTCAGGCAGCTAGTTTTGTGGCCTCAGTACCTCAACCAAGTTGTAGCGGCCTTGCTCTAGTCAACAACATCATTTTGTAGAGTAGGTTTTGGTTGTGTTGTAAGTAGGTTGTGGAAGATGAAGTAGGGATCATCACATCACCCAGTGATGACCTGGATCAAGCATCCCCGCTTCCTATCTCTTGCTAGAAGCACTTTGTGTGACCGCTATTTGTGGGTTGTAGGATCAATAGGTCCACGGTTGAAACCGATCAAGAGGATGAGAGTGTGCCACACGCCACCATCCCTCTCTGCCTCAAAATCTCTCATTCAAGCCCATTTGAATATAGGTAGATCACCTCCAACCACTGGCACGCTGCCACCTGGCGGCATATATCACCCCACTATGGTTTCTTTGACCATTAAATGGATAATTTGGGTAATTTTTTATTTTTTTCCTTTACATATCATGTAAAATTTCTACAGATAATATCCTCCTCATCTTATGACCAAAATATAAAAAATTTAAACCTTTTTTAATTATCTCACAAATATCTATAACTTGGACTAGGTTTTCCACTCTGATTCACTCGTTTGATCCTATGTTTCTCTAAAAGTAGTTAACTTTGGTGTCTTTGGATTAAATAAATTTACTGATTATGATAAAGTTGGAAATGTTGATACTCTATCTATCCCATACTCACAAATAAATAACTTGGTTCCTCTTTGATCCTGATATGACTCTAAACACCTTTCTTATAATTATATCAACCTAAATGCCCATATGTGACTTGTTGTGAATATAAATGATGAATCTTGATAAAAGTGGTGATCTTGCATCTAAATAACCTTGAATCTCACCCTAACTTCAAAATCAGTAACTTACATCTCATTATGGCATAATATAAGCTCCTACTATTCATTTTCCCATGTTTGGTCCATATGACACTTAATGCATGTATGTGAGACTTTATGATGATGCATGTTCATACCTGGATTCATATGATGTTTTTAACCTATTTTATGGACCTAATTCTTTTATATTCTTGAAATAAGTAAGACAATGTTTATTTGAAACCCTAATGTCTACGACTCGCTGCATGTTTGGATTTGGTACTGGTGGTAACCATAAGTTCATTAGTGTTGACCAAGTGTGGCACATATTTCTTGCTTGCTTTCCTTGTTCCCTAATCTAAAATGTGAATATTTTATGAACTCCCCTCTCTAATTAGGGTTGATTCTTTTATTCTTGACCCCTTTGATGTGGATGTCTCACATAAGTCACTTGTTGAACCTTAATGGCATGTGAACTATGTTGATGTTTGCATGTATGATTGATATGTTGACTAGAACATTAATAGGGATAGTTGCTTGAGTTTTTCAACCATTGATGTTCGATTCATTTAGAGGTTAGATTCAAGTAATAAAAGGTTCCATGACATATTCCATGAAATAAGATATACGAGTTTAAAATTTCAAGTCAAAATCAATGTAAGTTGAGATGAATATGTTATTTTCTTAAATAATTAAGAATATTATATGTGAAATGCATCTACCAATGTGTTCATGATGAAAATGTGTTAAAATAGTTGCTTTGCATGTGAAAATATGTTTTGAAGATCAAAACAATGTTAAGAATACTTATAATTTAGTTTGGACTCTAAAAGAGATGCATATTGGAAATAGACCTAATGTAGTAATATATTATATATATTTTGAAGTAGTTGTAGTTTATTAATATCACAATTATATCTCTACACCTTGTTAGAAACTTGAACGGTACAAGTAAAATGTCAGAATTTGGCCTAATCAATCAAATATAACCATAATCATATACTTCATAAGCGTAGTAGGGGCCATACTTGTTAAGGCGGAAAAGCGACACGACGTTGGGGCTGGATGCCTTGCGCCTAGGCGTGACTAGGCGCGCCTAGGCGTCACCTAGGCGGCCTTTAAAAATAATAATTTATGTATATATTTTATGTATATATACATGTGTCATGGTTTTTCCCCACTCATATACACACATTGTGTAGTTATATATGTAGTTATCTACATATTTATAGTCGATCTCTCCATATATATATATTATTGTATGAAAAAATAACCAATTACATTTCTAATATATTATCATTTGACAATAAGGTCAAGGACATGAAAAGAATTATTGTAAAGAATGTAAGAGTGATAAACATATAAATATATATTTATTATCATACATAGCTACAAATATTAAGCAATGTAATCACTATCCTTCATAGCATAGCTACTTAGTACAATCTGAATTGAAGGTGCAAACTAAGAAAAATCAAATGTGTACTAAGAGTATTAGATCCCGTCAAACAAAAAAGAGTATTGGATCCAGTCAAACCCAAAAAAGAGTATTAGATCCAATTAAAAAGTGATATTTGGCACATAAAATAGGCAATACTATTAATTTTGAGCATTGGTGTAGCCATATCAAACATTAAAATAAGTGAATATACAACTAAACCCATAAAACTAGGTCACTGTAGCATTATAATAAAGCATCCTCGCCTAGGCGTAGCCCTGGGGAGCCTTGACAAGTATGGTAGGGGCTATCCTATATTGGTGATCGAAGGGTTTTTTTGTCATCCAATTGTTCTTTTCTATGACCAAATGATGGTTATATTTGGATCTTGGATTGGCATGTTGGTGACTGAAGGTTGGTTTTCTTTAGAACCCATGTGGTTATTTGGTGACCAAACATTGGATTCTGAAAGAACACGGGTCAAAAAGTTGGTGATCAAAGATTTGTATTCTTTGGAACCCATTTGGTTTGTTGGTTATTGAAAGTTGATTTTCTTTGGCACCTGGGTTGGCATGTTGGTGAGCAGAAGTTGGTTTTCTATGACACCCAAGTTGGTAGTTGTTAGTGAGTGAAGGTAGTTTTCTTTGGCACCTATGTTGGATATGGTTGGGTATGGTTGGTGTTTCTTATACATATTTGTAAATGCACAACTTAATAATAATAAACAAGTAGGAAAGTTGTGTACATATACCTAGTTAGATTGTATTTTTATTCTACATTATATGTTTTTATTTCTATTATACAACTGTAAGTATTTCTTGAATACTCTTATATTGGACCAATCATAGTTGTACCATGTATAAAGATTACTACTTGCTGGATATATCTTGTGTGTAGATAATTATCTACTTGTTAATATAACTTTGAATAATATGATCATAATTGAATTATAATCAATTAAAATACTATTTTTTAATATACCTTATGGATGGTACATGGATCTAGCCCTATTGCTTATCTAAATATTTTAAGTTACCGATTGTGTGACCATGGCTTGTGTGGATATAAGTTGTTCCTTGGTGATTGGTTGGTTGAAGGTTAGGGGTTCTCCTTTGGTGTCAAATCATAAAGTTGTCCCTATACTCTCAGGTCTGGGCATGGTGGATTTGATCAGTGTTAACCCATAGTAAAAAAAAAATGTGTACCCCTTATGTAGATGTACATGTTGTAGTTAGATATAACACGTTAATTCTTCTTTATCTGTTGTGGAAGCAGTCATTCACATCTTATAAAGTTATCCATTTATGATGAACGGATAGTGTCATGCCTTTGTGCAATTTCTTCTTTTCCACGAATCATAAATTTTATTTTGTAGTTTTTATGTACCTTGTTGGTAATGATGTAGATTAGAGAACAATTGATATTTATTTTGAGTAATCTTCCTCTTGTGTGTCTATTGTGACACTTTTGCATTCTATTATAAAAACAAACTATGTATGCCAAGATTAGATAGAATTTCACAAGAGTAGTTTTTAGCTATGCTTTGGACCTATAACTTATATTTCTCCCATTGTGGTAGTAAATAAAGGTATAACAAACTATGTTCCAACCATAATCATCCAGTTATAAATTTGAATGTATGTGGTAGCTCAATATTTACTACCATTGTTTTGTAAAAATAGTATACATACATCAATATTAATAATACATTTGCAAATCACATATATACTTTAAAAGGATTTATTCTGTAAGATAATAACAGATTCGTTTAGAAAATGTTCTTGAGAAAGGATGGAAATATAAGTAATAATCACATAGTCACCTACTACACAATTAATCCACATAATGTTTGTTTTATAGTATCATTTGAGACATTGTATACTTAATGTTATTTTTTTATTTTTTTGGTATGAAAATTATTATGATTATTAATGTATTCCATAGTAGATTATTCAAAAAATTTTAATCCAAAATATAGGTGAATACTAGCTTGATTTTGACAAAAAGTATGATGCATACATATTAATGGACGAAGTTGATGACATTATCAATGGAAGAATTAGATAATTATATAGGAAATAAAAGACTTAATAATAAGAAATAGTTATTAAATATAAAGGCCCAAGTGAAGAGTATCATTTAAACATACATATTGTGACAAAGTAGACAAGAAGTACAATTTCCAAAAGGAGTAATAGTGAAAACTTGGAGATAATAGAAGACATATTGGAGTTAAGGGGGAAAGGAAAACTCAAAACACAATACAAGCTTTAAAGATAGTTTGTTCTTCCTATCTAGGAATATCATTGTTCTATACAATAATTCTATACTTTACAGTGAAAAGTATTTAACATTCTAGCTCCATAAACAACCTAATTAAAATTTCTTTTTTGAGTATGCCTTCCTTAAAACAAAAGTATGATTGTGTAGTGTAGTTTTAATAGATTTTTTATATAGTAGCATACAAAGCCTAGAAATTTTAGATTATGTTCGTACCCATGAACATATTTTGTCCATCTAAAAAGTGGTTTTGATTTTGGATTTTGCCAATCTCATGTTCGGGCATTGATGTCTAAATTGAAACTGACTCAGTCCTAAATAGTAATTTAAGATTTCAAGGTCAAATCCATATTGACAATTTACAATCTAATTTATAATTAAGTATGCATTATAATATATAATGAATAATTGAATCCAAGTTCTATTTTAGGGTATACACTTTGAAACTATATCTGATTCCAGGCATACTACCTTGAAAAGAAAATACATTCTAGGTTAGTTATGCATTGAACTATTCTGCATCAATACATACTTATTTACTGACCAAAGATGAGAAAAATTGGTTTTGGATGTCCCTAATAAACCCACAAGACATGCTTCTCTAGTATCTAATAATTTGTTCATCTTCGAACTTGTGTTTTATAGAATTAGAGCATACTTGTTAATAATTCCAATTTATCACGTGTTTGTGATAAATGATGTCTACTACAAACTATTTCATTTCACTAAGTGAATCATAAATTGGAAAGTTAAACTACAATCCAATGTTTCATTTCTTACTATTGAGACTTAGTATGTGTAATTGGCATAGATCATAAAAGAAAATACACGAACTTGATTGCAAAGTTATAAACTATTGAAAAGACAATGGTCATTTATTGTGACAAATAAAGTACGTCAATTCCACACAAGAATAGACATCTACAAAAATACAATTTTCGATATTAGATATGCTTTGTCAAAGAATTGACGACCCATGGAAAATTTATAAGAAAGATTAAAGAATATTGTAAGGAATATAATGTACACATAATGACAATGTAATTGGTAGTTTCACTTTTTAGTCACTACCACACCATGGTCAAACTACCCAATCTACAGTGAGGCCCTTAATGGATGGAATGGACAAGATGATCAAATATTATTATTTCTTAGAGTGTCTTTGGCTGAGGCAGGACAATACAATAAAACTTTTAGATCCATAAAAAATATATGATTAAAACTTTAAACATTTATGTATATATGTCCTTCATGGGATTGAGGGTAATCATGTATATAGAATTTGAGGCAGCCAATGGTCGTATTGTAGGGAGTATTCTACCTCCTTCAGGATCTCTTCACATGGATCCTTTTATGATGTAGTAAAATTATGATTGCATCCTTTGGGGTAGGTTATTTTGACCTAACTACATAAATCACTTATATAGTCGTGAATTTGACTTTTCAAACACTTGACATAATTTTATGTAATTCTCAACACTTTTCAAATGTCAAATACCCACCAGCTTAGGTTGTCACTCCTACTATCCCTTCTAAGTTCTAAGTGGACAAATAGGAATAAGGATATATAAAAATATGAATAAAAAATTGAAGAGGAATAGAACTTTGTGGTATATCTACAAAGTGTAATCAAACCATCCCATTATGCAAAACACAATCAAAAAATATTTATGTCTTAAAATAGTCTATTACTTGGAAAACTTTTGATTAACGCAATAATGCAAAAACAAAAAGATACACTTTAGATTAAAGCTTTTGTTATCTGTTGAATGTTGCATTTTGTTCCATAAACCTGACATCACAGGCCTTTATGGTAATGATGCTTCATTACAACTTCATGGAGTATATGGAGCTTTTCAAGTAAATAATTAAAGCTAGATGCATAATCACTTGAGTTGAGCTCGCTCGTACCTTGTTTTGAAACCTATTTTTTTATTCCTCTAATAGAGCCATGTGACATGGTTTACTAGTGTCTTAATTTTTTTCATGTTTTGACTTGCATTATGTAGTAGTAGAGTACGCTTGTTATGGATTCTGACTTTGCAAATAATGGTGACAAAAAGCATTCTCTTACATGAGTTGAATGTTTCTGGTTGTGTTGTAACTTGGAAAGTTAAATTACAACCCAATGTTGCATTGTCTGCTACTAAGTCTAAGGATGTATCTTTGACTAGACCATCAAAGAAGCTACATGACTTGCAAGACTCAATACAAAATATGTATTCTTAAAAAGTTAGTGAATTTTATTGTGATAATCAAAATACATCCATTTCAAAAAAGAATAATTATCTCATAACAATGTCACATATTCATATATGTATCACCTTTTTAAGGAAGTAATAGAAAAAAGAAAACATTATAGAGAAGAAGATCACCAATAATGCAAATAATTGAGTTGATGACAAAGAAGTTGCCAGTTTCTGAGTCTAGGCATTTTCTAGTCTTTGTCATATTACACAACCTACAGTGATGCCCTTGGGGGTTGGAGTAAGCGAGCAGATGTACTACTCTTATTTCTTAGAGGATTTTTCACCAAGGCGGTACGATAAAATCTACTTATAAACTTTCAAAATGATCTGATCACAACTCTACATGTTTATGTATACACATCTTTCACATAATTGGGGATAATCATGTATTTCGTACCTGAGGTGGCCATTGGTGGTAATGTAGGGAGAATCCATTGGTTATACTCTAGGGAGTATTTTGTCTTCCCAAGGAGCTCTTTAATTGTACCCTTTCATGATGTGGTAAAACTTTTGATCGCTTTCAATTGTAGTAGGTTATCTTGAACGAATTACAAAAATCTCTTACATATTTTTTTGTTTGCATCCTAACACACTTGCCATAATTTTATGTTTATAAACACTTTGATAATGTCAAATACCCACCAGCTTAGGCTTCCGCTCCTACTATTCCCTTCTAATTTACCAAATGGGAATAACAATACAAAGAATTTTGAAATAAAAATCATATGGAATGAAACACATTGTGGTTTACCTTCAAAGTGTATCAAACCATCCCATTATGAAAAGCACAATCAGAATGCTCTGAGTCATAAAATAGTCCATTAATTGTAAAGCAATGGACCAACACAATAACACAATAATTAAAAGATACACTTTAGATTGTTGATGTGTTCTCTATTATATGTTGCATTTTGTACCAAACATACCATTGTGCTAACGACGGATCATTACAACTTCATGGGGTATATGAAACATTTCAAGTAAATATCATAAGCTAGATGCATGATTATTTTTGACTTAAGCATCTTATGATTTATCAGGCCTGTGAATATGGAGTAGTTACACCCCCCACTACACTAAGTCCATGTGTCATGTCTATATAATTTGAGCCAACAATTTTAATTGCACTGCATACACATTAAAAGATAAATAAAAGTGCATCACACTCTATGTCACACTGGTGTATTAAGTCTGAACTCGACTTAAGCTCGTAACTTATTGTAGTCCAGATTATCTATTCTTGAGATTTTATAAATACTTTGTGCGATAAAAACACCCCATTAGTCTATTAGTGGTTTGCTTTTAGGATTGATGTATGGTTAAAATTTTCTAGAATAGTATCCAGAACACTGAGACACAGTAGGGAATATCAATCCCTTAGCCCATATTTGGTTCATGACTATTTTTGGGTTGGGCCCTGTCATTTTCTTCCAGTTGGACGTAACCCGGTCTGGGCTAGAGATTGAGGTCGTTTGATTCGCATGCCAAAAATGGACCTCGTTCAGTGTTCCATTATCCCATCATCTCAACTTAGTCCCACTTTAGGTGGGATTGCAAACCCCATCTAGGATTAGGTGTTGTCATACGTGTTGTGCACAGATCTGTCTTCCCGACACTCCTCCCCACTGGCCTCATGAACCTCCTCCCCACTATGTTGCATGACTGTTGTCTTCCCCACAATGTTGTTCCTTCTCTTCCACAATGATGAGGTTGTAGTAATACTAAGTAAACTTGTCTAGTGCCAATAGCTGCCCCAATCCCGTCCTTGTCTCCAACAGTTACCCCAACATGGTCAAAGGTGTAGATTGTAGATGAAGCCACCATAAGTAAATCCTACTCGCACCTTGTCTCCTTGGTCGTCACCCCCTTTTGACCATTATTGTGTGTTGCATAGGAATACATGATGGCCAAACCCTAATTTGTGTGAGTTCTTGGAGACCAGTTGTAAAGTGGTGGACTTGGTTGAAAACCTCACCACTTTCCACTTCCACCTGATCCTGCAAATCGAAGCCCAATCCATCGACACCGATCAAGGTCGTTTGGAGGAGTGGTTCAATTTCAAATGTAGGTACTTTTCCCCTTCTTCCTTTCCTAATACCTCGCACATTCGTCATTTGTTTTGATTATAATCAATATTTCTTACCCCTTTCTGATTTTTTCTTATTTTGTGTTCATACAATGGGATGTGTCATGGATGTTGGCACCACATTCACAAAAAAGGTACTTTCCCCTCTACCAAGGCAGAATAGCATTGTTTGGACCTTAGTTTGTAGTATTATGGTCATTTGTTCTTTTCTCATGTATATAACAACGAGGCTCTCTCATGAGTTGCAATTGTGCCAATTTTTTCCCTGAACCAAACACTATTCTCATTTGTCACTGTGTTTGGCTGTCGTTGTCGTTGTCATAACACCATGAATATGGTGTCCTATTTGGTTGAATATTACTACTGAAGAATTTATGCTTGTTTTAACATTTCTTGTAGTTTTCCAAAACTTATGGTTGTGAATGTGTGCCTACCCTAACAAGGTTTGATATCCAATCAACATTGATTTTTTGTTCACATTAGTGTTGTAGGTGACCACAACACCATTATGTCAATTGGTTTAACCTGTTCTCTAAACAATTGACTATCATTGGCAATTTAGTTGACTTATCAAGGCATGATTAATATGTTATACATAATAAGATTGTTCCAAACATGGATGTGGACCTAAACACCTCATCTTCCATTTAAGACATCTATCAATATTATCCATGTAGGCATGCCCTGCTTCAGTCATTCATACCTTTATTAGGGAGTTTGCAAGTGGTGTGTTGTCATGTGTTTGTCTGGTATGGGGTTGATCTGTCATATTTTACCCATGGTTTCCAACATGATTAGTTATGTTTAATGCACTAGGTATACCTAATCGTAAGCATAATATCCATTTTCAGTATACATCCTATTGAACTACATATTAATCATGTCCCACTGAATAGATTCCATATTCTTTTTGTTGTTTTTTCCCCTCATCATATTCTTACATTGAAATTTTTTTGAATTTCCTCATCATACATTAAGATTGTTCCATACGTGAATGTAAGATCCTAATATAGAAAATAGGGTCCAATTCAGTGCACCCACCAAGGGCTTTTTATAACTGGCGTGTCCACAAATTTATTATTCAGTACATCCACTAAGGATTGTGATCATTGTCGTATCCAAAATTTTATTATTCAATACATCAACCAAAGGAATGGTTACTATATTGTATACATTCAAACTGTCTCTGATTTGCATATGGTATGAATTTCTTGATTATAATCAATTTTAGTAGAAATTATTGTCACTAATTTCCATATAAATTTGTCTCTGATCTCCATATGGTAAGGATTTCTTAGACATACACTCTCTCTACAATTATTGTTCAATATATCCATCACCAAGGAAATTTATACTAGATTTGAGTATAATCACCACTTCATTTTATGCCACAATTTGATGAATTTGGGTCTTATTGTTCTTGTAGTTGTTTTCCCTCATCATCTTGCCTACTTTCAAATTGATGTAGTTGTTGTTTTCCCTCATCAATGTGCCTACTTTATAAAACTATGGTTTTGAATATTGTGCTAACCCTAGAAGGGTATGCTATCCATTGAGCATTGATATGTTTTCCACAATTTTTGTGTGAACACCAATGGTGATTGGTGTAGGCCTGACCACCACACCATTCATTCAATTGGTTTACCATATTTTCTAAACAAGTTACTGTCATTAGCAATTCAGTTGACTTATCTCAATTTCCAGGCTCTGGCCTATCAGATTTTCATGAATTTGAATTGTCTCTGATTTCCATAATATTGCTAGATCCCTAACTTATTTGTTATACAAATTCCAGAGAACCATTGTTTTCAGTTCATTAATATTTTGCATTCATACAGTGTCATGCTTTTTTCATAGTATGCATTTAGATTTGTCTTTTTTGATTTCTCAAAATTTATTGGTAAGAGTTTATTTTCAATACATCCAATATAAGTCATTTCAAGGATGATGACATTTTGCATGCCTACTTATAACGGTCAAGTTTAGATGTATTTGTTTTGCTAGAATGGACTGAGATGATTTTTTTACATGTACATGAACCATTGTGTTTGATGCCCCTTTGAGTCAGTTGGTGGTACTTACTTCGATAAAATTTTACCAAATTAAAAAAATGGCATTTCCTAAGCTTATCCACATACCATACCCCTGGATCTAAAAATAGGTAAATGAATAAGTAGGTTATTCAAACAAAGTTGATACTAAAATTTAGAATCCATTACACCCTCACCATTCAAATGTATTACAATACCATTGCTAATATGGCTTCTCAAGAAACAAGGCTCTATGTTGTATGGTCTAGGGAGACCGATGAGGCTCTAGTTACTTCTTTGAGACAAAAATATGATGTAGGTAGATGTGTAGATGGGCAATTTACTAGAGAGGCATGGAGGGATGCACTTCATGATTGGTGAATGGGGAGGCCCGACATTGCATTGGATCATATAAAAACCCAATGGAAGAAACTAATGAGAGATTTTATCAAATTGAAAGGTGTGACCAACCTTAATTGTGTTGGCTAGGATGATTTAAGGCACAAGCCTATACTACCTGATACCTGGGAATGGAGGGACACACTTAAGGTCTGTCCAACACTTCACGAACACATATCATCAGATTAGGGTATTAATAAGCTCCTAAACATGTTTATCTTCATATTGTTGGTTTAGTATGCCCAGAGAGCCACTCATATGATGATTGCAAAGAGGCATATGATACTTGATTTGATAATGATAAAGGTAATTCAATCAAATAAGTTTGTCTCACTCATGAGATGATGATACATACATGATACATGTCCAAAGAATGATGTGGCTCGATGACATATGTCTTCAGGTTGAAGACCTACACAATGAGACCATATGTATGATAAGAGTACATACATTCTTGTTATGTCCCTACTCAGATATTACTATGGAAGAAAAATAGAAAACAGTAATACATAAGACTAGAGTGTGTGTTGATTGATGACAGAGTCTCATTAGTCATGATATATGATATCAAGTCAAGCACACATATATATGTTAGAGAACAATATATCAGACAAACCCACCGTGAGAGTGATACATGGATACCAAGGAATGGTAGTCACAATTGTCTCTCATAGTGATGGTGGTGATTTTGGTTCTTAGACCTAAAATCACTACACTCATCACATGTGATTGGGTACACTTTGACATCATCAAACGCAGTCCTGAAACATGGGTTGTTATAACGGTGATGATTAGGTGTGACAGATGGGGAGTTGACTGTGAGTGATAAATATGGGATTTGTCCCTCCTACAAGGAGTATGATATCCAAGGTCGCTTGATAAGTGAGATTCAGAATTGTATGGCCATACTCATGTGATTCAATATATGATATGTGAACTCACATGCATCTCAGACAGTCTTCTCTAGGTCAAGGAACATGGATTGAATGTTGAAGAGGATGACATTCCATGCCTCGAGTTCAATCCAGATGTCAGAGACAAAGGAACTATATGATCATGGTAACACTAATCACAGATTGTAGGTTGCAGTTGCTCTCCAATTTTCTAAGTTACTTGGGTAGAAATGATGAGTTACTACATTCTTCTCATTGCTTGTGATGTCATAAGTTGTTATGAACATTCACTGCCAACGTAAGTTTGAACATGTAGGGTCACACACATAGGATACCCTGGAAGAGGAGATTGTCCATGAATGATGTTTATATTTGAGACTAAATGTGTTTAGGTAATCAATTAAACATACAATTGACTGACTGGACTCAAAACTATGAAGTTCAAGTGTTGAACTAGCTTGTTAGAGTGTCGGGTCGATTGGAGATTGCATTGGTAATGTCAGGACTGCCAACCGACTAGTTCACCCTTGTGATCTGATTGACTAGTGTGAGCCAACTGACCGGTTCAATTGGTGAAACGGGCGGCTCACCATCCTACCAATCGAGGAAATAAGGATTTTCCCATTTGGAAGAAAATTTTCACATTTCAATTGTTCAATTGGATTGGAATAAGGATTGATCTTTGCATTAATTGGAAACGATTGAGGAAATTTAATTGTAGGCAAGTCTTGGAAGTGAAATGACCAGTTCAGTAGGTGAACCAATTGGCTCACACTCCCAACCGACTGGTTCACTTGTGAAATGATCGGTTCACCTACTGCAGTACAAAGTATTCATGGAATTTCTGGATCCTTCTACTCCCGAACAAACTTGAAACCCTGACCCTACCCTCTACTATAAATAGAGGGGTACTGGGGGCTACTCAGAAAACACAACTCAAAACATCAGTTGCTCTGCAAAGTTGATGTTCTCTCTGGTTCTGGTAATCAAGAGAGCCCGAAAAAGTACTACCCGACTAGGGAGGCACAGCGAGGGAAAAACAACTACTGAAAAGCAATCTAAGTTCGGGAGAGCAGGTGATGCTTGTACACCAATAGGAGGGTCATCTCCTTCCTTCCAGTTCTTCTAGAATGGAAGGAGTTCTAGGTGGTATGTGTGGACTATCTCCAGAGGCAGGAGAAGTCTGCCACTCAAGAGGACACATCAGCCGCAGTCTGTAGTGGAGGCTAGAGTCCATGGGAAAGACCAGGTGCTGCACAGACACTGTCTAAGACATGGTGTTGAAGACCGCACATGGCTATGAGGTATTGTCACTGAGAAAACCCCAAGATCAGGTATATCTCGCTAAAACTATCCTTCCCATTACATAGTCATTGATTCGATCTCCTATTATGGGTTAATGGCCAGTAAAATTTTTATTTCCGCTGCCTACTCTGAGGCCATAAAACCCAATAGTGGTATCTGAGCCATGTCAACATACTATGTCTTGGAATAAATTGATATGATCGGATTTTGGTAATATCGTCATTTATTTATTGCATACGATGTGAATATTTAAATTGACTAATGTGCATATCTGACTAAATACCACATGTGACCACAAACTAATATACATATATGATATGGGTATATATGTAATTGATACGCGTCGCCCTAAAATGGTTTTGATGGTGGATGTGTAGCATGGTTATGGCCTATAAACCGTATGTGTTCTTGGTTGGTTATGGTTGTTTGCATCTCAGTTTACATACTGAGCCTCTACCTTCTATTCCACATATAACTTGAGATCCTTTCTCTTCTACCTTTGTTCCGTCGAATGTAACTCGAGGTTTCCCAAAGATTATGTAAAAGTAGGATAGTTTATTTTCTGTTACATCAAATAAGAAGCCACTCAACACCATACAAGCCAACTGCTTGGATTACCGAGGAGGATTGTGAGGAGGATTGACCGCTTGTTGGAGGTATCCAAACAACAGAGGCCAAACCAACCAACCAACTGACCAGGAGGTGAGTCGATCGTGTCATAGGATGAGGCAATCAACCCAGAATGGTTCAAGCATAACGATCTTCATCAATAATAGGTTGCATATGATGTAGACCTTAGATGACCGTAATTCCTTGTGGCTCCAAGGAATTACAATAGGATGGCCATAATCATCGCTTGTATCGATATTGCATGTTTCTCGTTGTGGTTATAGCATGTATATGATACGTACTACAATAATATGGTGATTGGATATGTATATGTATATAAATACCAAACCCCTTAGTATAAATATGAAGCTTAAGATGCCTTCCAAAAGCAGCACACATAAAAATCTTGATCGACTAAGTATGAGACCGCCTTCACATGGTGCACTGTCTATCTCGTGGAAGTGTGATAGTGAGTATGTCTACCTTCGCACGGTGCATACTCATTGTGTTGGCTTCTGCGAACATACTTAACAAGGTGATCTTCATAGTATGAAGCACCTTGATGAATGTAGATGTTTATGACAAAGACTTGTGCATAACATCTATCAAGAGTTGCATATAATGCAATTGGCAAAAGTTGCCTACCTAAAAGAATCTAGTTGTGGGTGACAGCCCTCGCTGGTCCATAACTTAGAGGAAGTCAAGATCTTGCTCACTAGAAGGTTGTACGATGTAATCTTTAGAATTGATACATGAGGGTTATCAATTTGATCAAAATAGTGGGAGTGATAATTAATTAAAGGCCTAATTAATATCGTCAAATTTATCATATCAAACAAATTAATTTTTTTTTTGAAAAGTTGCACAATTCTTTTGTAGAATCCAAAATGACAAACACAAATACATTATCATTGTCATCAGTTCATAAATGGGATAAATGCCAGATCTAGTTTGGGACCTTTGAGAAGTGTTCTCAATGGTGAGTGTAAACTCTAAAGTCCTTAAAAGACCAAAGCTAGTTGAACCACTCCAAATGCACCTAAGTCTAAAATTGGATGCTTACTTGAAGTATGCCAATGATGTCTAAGACATCCAGAACCTTATGCTAAACTATATGAACTATGAATTGCATAAACAACTTGAAGCATGGATATTCTTGAGATGGTTATACATCTTAAGAATCATGTAAAGTGTGAAAGGTATAATGTCTTCAAAGTGATGTTTGAATATAATAAGACAGATGGAGATCAAGTATAATCTCATATGCTCAATGTGATTGTGCATATAGATTAACTATGATGTCTGATAAGTCAAGAGTTGACCAAACATATGATTTTACAAATAGTTGTGTGAATCATATGGACAATTTATCAAATGTTGAGAAACTTGGCCAAACCACTGTTAGAAGTGCTTGGCATGTTTATGCCAATGCATGAATGAATAAATGATAAAACATGTGATAATGATTAGCGGAGTGAAGTCCATAGACTAAATCAAGGTAAGGAAGTGTTCTGAAGCCAAACTTAGGTCCAAATCTTCATCACTCAAGATATGGAGAAGGGGTAAGTGGAAAGGGAAATAACCTCTTTATAGAGGATCTCAGAAAGATGGTAGATATAGAGATCTCTACTTCAGGACCTGAGAGGAAGTAAGCTAGAAACTCTGTGGAGCAAGAGTTTCTACCATTATAGTTACATTATGACATTCACAGGCATGTAATAGAATTAGTGAATTGCTATTATATACCTGCCATCAATGAAAAACATCATACATCTTGTATGGGAAAGAGTGTTATGGACTAATGTTTCATTTTAAATATATGATCTTTGATGGAAATTCCTATGTCTCACTAACTATACTTGATAGTTAAAGAGAAAAATGTGTGTGATACATGTAATGAATGACATGATAACTCAAACTTCAATGCCTATAGCATAGTCATCTGAAGTGCATAAATGAGAATTGCATTTCTAGAAATCCATATGATGGTGATCTAGACTCATTTTGGTTATTGAACCAATACAGACATGCTAATCTCATTCACTATGAAATATGACAAAGATTCTTCACTAGATGTAGTGGGAGAATGATTATTCTATTAAGGATTATACATATTGATGTATATAGACCTTTTAGAATAAATGCTATAGGTAATCAATAGTACCTCAATATATTTATTGATGATCTCAGTAGATATGGTAGTTTGTATTCAATAAAATACAAACATGAATCTTTTGAAGTGTTCAAGGAGATCATAAATGAAGTACATATCAAACTTGGTATAAGTATTAAATTTTGATATGATTGATATGGAAATACTATGAACCAAGAGTTTGAGAACCTTCTGGAAGATCATGATAATGTATCATGATGGAATCCACCTAAAACACAATGATAGTGTATCATGAGAAGTGTATCAGAATGAAGGAATCGCACCTTGATAAGTTAGAGTGTGATTACTAGCTAAAACTTCGAATTTCCTTATGGGCACATGCTTTACATTGGGAATAAAGAGAATCACAAAATATTGTGGAATCTCAAAGTTACTTAAGTAGCACACATAACTCATGGTTCTTGTAGAACAAGCCTAGAGATTGAATGATATATGATATCTTATGGACAAGAAGGAAGTGATTTGATCATATGATGAGTCAAAAGTCTACCTAGAAGCTAATAAGAACCAGAAATTGAGATATGGCTTGAAGCCATGAAATCTAAGATGGACTCCATGTACATCAACAAAATATGACATTGGTTGATCCACCTGAAGGGGTAAAACCCATAGGGTACTTTTGGGTATTTCAGAAGAAGACTGACATGGAGGGTAAGTTAATTTAAAAGAGTTTCTAACAAGTTCAAGGTATTAAACATGGTGAAATCTTTTCAGCAGTTACCATGGATAAATCCATCTGGATAATGCTTGCCATTGTGGCTTAATATGACTATGAGATTTGGCATATTGATGTTAAAACCACATTCCTTAAATGGAATATTGTGCAGGATGTGTATGTAACACAACCTAAGGGTTTATAAATCCAATAATGCAAATAAAGTCTATAAAGCTGCATAGATCAATCTTTGGATTGAAGCAAGCACCTCAGAATTGGATCTTCAATTTGACAATATAATCAAAGAGTTTGACTTGAGTTAGAATGAAGATTTAATGTGTGATTACAAGAATTTAGTGGGAGCATATATATATTCCACATATTGATGGGGAGTATCATCCACATACTTCAAAATCTGGCGACGAAGTGCATTCTAAAGGGTTTTTTGGAGAAGCGTCCTATGTGATAGGAATCAAGATCTATAGAGATAGATTAAGAGGTCTTCTTGTCCTAGGAAAGAGAACATACTTTGGCTAGATGTTGAATGAGTCACTACTATAGAAATAGCATTCAGTGTCGCTTTTCTGGGCGTCGGTTGTTTACGGAAACCGACGCCGATACTATTAGACGTCGGTTATTTATACAAACCGACGTCTATATTTGAAGACCAGCCAGACACGGGTACCGCTTTATATTCAGCGTCGGCTGTTTATAAAAAACCGATGCCTAAAATCACCCGCGAAATCCAAATTTCGAGAAAAAACATTTTAGGTCATCTTTAGCGTCGGTTTTATAGGTATTCACCGACGCCTATTTAAAATGAAAATTTGCGCGAAAATGTCCCACTTTCAGCGTCGGTTGTGCCAGATAACCGATGCTGATTATGGTTCCCGCCAAAAAAATTAGGGTACAGGTTTTCTAAACGGGCGTCGGTTTTTTACAGACAACCGACGCGAAAGCGTTAGAGGCGTCGGTTTTCTAAATAACCGATGCTGATTACCAAATTAATAGACCCGATCACCCAGCTCTTCCCCCTTTCTTCCTGTTTCATCCTACTGCTCGCCGCTCGCTCTCTGCCCGACGACTCCAGCTGCTGCTCTCTGCCGCTCGCTCTCCGCTGCTGCTCTCCGCCGCTCGCTCTCCGCCGCTGCTCTCCGCCGACGTCTCTGCCACTACTGCCACTGCCTCTCCGCCGCCGCATCTCCGCCTGATGACCCCCGTGTCTCCGCCGCTGCTGCCACTGCCCTACGCCGCTGCCGCCTCCACTGCCTACACCGCCGCCTCCACTGCTCAACGTCGCCGCCTCCACTGCTCTTCTTCCTTAACGGAGCTCGCTACCGACAGAGCTACTCCTCTTCTTCCTCCACGAGCTTGCTACTTACAGGTTCGATTTTACTCTGTTATAGGATCCTTCAATGTATGTTCTTTATAAGGTCAGATTGGTTTCTGAGTTGTTGGTCAATCATTTGGTTATGAGTTTTTATACCTAGTTACACAGCTCATTTTTGCTTCAATCATATTCAACATGTTGTTGTTTTTTATTGCAATTTGGTTTATTTTGTCATTTATATTTGCTTGTAATTTTTCAAAGGAGAACGGTTTAATTTTTCAATCATATTTGATTGTGATTGAGAGAACCCCCTCCCCTACCAAACTGCCAGGTCGTCTTTTCCTATGTCGGATTGTGAGATACAAGGATGCTCAAAACGCAAATCTAATTGAAACATTAACTATTAGCAACTGATGGGTCACTTTCCTATACCAAAAAGGAAACCCAAGAAACATATCCTAAACATAAATAAACACTCTCTCTACGAGTACCTATCTATTTGTTCTCCCAAACAAAAAGGAAAACACCGTTTAATCTGTTTGTAATTAGATTTTACAAGTCCTGAAAGTCGCCTCAACGTAGAATCATCCCTACAACATTATTAAATATATTTTTTAAGATGCAAGACGCGCATAATGTATTGAACACAATCATATATGTCTAATTTCGTAAATAATCAAACTAAATTAGTATTACTACTCCGAATTTCACCAAATCAAGACATAACTATTATGTCACAAAGTATCAAGATTAAAATCCACTTATTCACCTATATAAGCACCTCAAGGATGGAAATTTCATACCCTCATATATAATATCTTTTTTATCCATCCAAAAATCTTCAAGATCAGATAGAACAATATTATCAAGATCTCAATCAATACTTAATTTTACTTGAACCTCTATAAAGTCATAATGTGGTCATATACGTTCATCCCTATGGTCCCTCTAACTAAAAAGGGCTTAAAATATGAGTGAAATATATTATAGTTGGGCATGAATTTCTCAATCTCAACCAACAAAAAATTCATCAATGTCATCACCATTCTGATTTTTGCTTTGACCTTGCCCTGAAAGTTGTTCATGTTCTTCTGATAAGTTGTATTGTGGGTGAACCTAGATGACCGACCTCAAAGATGGACCTTCAACTCAAATTTGTTCATGTTCTTCAACTCAAATTTCACAATGTTAATCTTGGGACAAACGACCAACTTCCTTGTTCATTGGCTCATATGGTAGCCAAGGACTGCAAAGATGGACCTTCATCATCCTAAGATGGGGGGTTATGAGGGTTATGAACTTCTAATTTGTGCATATATTTGTCATACATTTGTACTTGCATATATGAACAAATCTTTTGCTTGCATATATTTGTCATATCTATTATTGTGTTTGTTGGCCTAGAAACCCGTCCAAGATTTACTCATTAGGAGTAAATCTTGGATAGTCCCCGGTTTGGGACTGTTCTTGAACACCTAATCTCACTTAGGATGTAAGTGTATAATGTGTATTGGGTTTTCGAGAAGATTTCGGTAGCATTTCCCCGTTTGTTCTCTAAGTACATATGTACTTAAAGAACATCGGGGAAATGCTGCCGAAATTTTCTTGAAAACCAAATACACATTATACACTTACTAGTGAGATTAGGTGTTCAAGGATGGGATAGGTGGTACACATTTATTATATATAAGAATGACATCAAATGTATTTGTTGGCCTAGAAACCCATCCAAGATTGACTCATTAGGAGTAAATCTTGGATAGTCCCCGGTTTGGGACTGTTCTTGAACACCTAATCTCACTTAGGATGTAAGTGTATAATGTGTATTGGGTTTTCGAGAAAATTTCGGTAGCATTTCCCCGTTTGTTCTCTAAGTACATATGTACTTAGAGAACAGCGGGGAAATGCTGCCGAAATTTTCTTGAAAACCAAATATACATTATACACTTACTAGTGAGATTAGGTGTTCAAGGATGGGATAGGTGGTATACATTTATTATATATAAGAATGACATCACATTATACGCTTAGGATGTAAGTGTATACCCTAATCTTTTCCTAATATATACTTGTTTCCTAATATATACTTGTTTTCTCTGATCATAGAATGGATAGATCATGGATGTCCATTCGTAATCGTTGCACCCCAGAGTTTATATCTGGTCTTGATCAGTATATTAGATTTGCCGAGGAACATAGGAAAAAACCTACAGATAGGTTCTACTGTCCATGTAGGCATTGCGGTAACAACTTGAAAGTCAACACTAGTGAGGAAATCAAAAGTCATGTCATGTGCAACGGGATTGTACAAGGCTATACAGGATGGCACTGGCATGGAGAGATTTCAAAATCGAAACCAGTAGATGTCGATAGCAGTGCTTGGGTGGAAGAAGAAATTGCCTCTGATGACGTAAATGTGAACGAACCAGTTCCAGCAGACATCGTTGATGCGATGCTGGATAGTTGTAGGGTAGAGCACACCGATCCACCTCCTATCTTTACAAACATTGTGCATGATGCTGAGATACCGTTATACACAGGTTGTGCTAAGTTTACGAAGCTTAGCGCTGTCTTGAGATTGTATAAGTTGAAAGCTAACAATAGATGGAGCGACAAAAGCTTCACTTCATTGTTGACTTTGTTGAAAGAAATGCTTCCTGAAGGAAACGAGCTTCCAATCTCAACATACCAGGTAAAGAAAATGTTGTGCCCAATGGGAATGGAGGCCAAGAAGATACACGCATGCCCGAATGATTGTGTATTATTTTAAAAGGACTATGTAGATTTGAAAGATTGTCCAAAATGTGGTGCGTCACGGTATAAATTGACGACTTCGGGGGAGTCCAAAACTGGTTCTCCTGCCAAGGTGTTGTGGTATCTACCTATAATATCACGGTTTCAACGCTTGTTTGCAAATCCGAAAGATGCGAAGAATTTGAGGTGGCATGCAGATGTTAAGAAAAATAATGATGGGATCCTACGACATGCGTCTGATTCCCCACAGTGGAAGAAGATTGATCTATTGTACCCTAAATTTGGTGAAGAAGATAGGAATCTAAGACTTGGGCTTTGTACAGATGGGATGAATCCGTACGGGACATTGAGCAGCCAACATAGCACTTGGCCAGTCATGCATGTTATATACAATCTTCCTCCCTGGATGTGTATGAAAAATAAGTACGTTATGTTGTCATTGTTGATATCGGGCCCTAAACAACCCGGAAATGATATCGATGTTTATCTTGAACCTTTGATTGATGACTTAAAGAAACTTTGGGCTGAAGGTGTGATGACCTATGATGCTTCAGCAAGAGAGACATTTCGTTTGCACGCTATGTTGTTTTGTACTAATGGGAATAAGGTCAGAATTAACAGAATTACATGAAATGGGTAATAAAAGAACATACTTACCTCCCGCTTGTTACACGTTGTCTAGAAAGGAGAAGAAAACTTTTTGTGAATGCTTGGTAAATGTTAAGGTGCCACATGGTTACTCATCCAACATCCGTAGATTGGTATCAATGAAAGATCTGAAGTTGATAGGTCTTAAATCTCATGATTGTCACACTCTAATGCAACAAATATTTCCCATGGCAATTCGATCTATATTGCCGAAGCATGTAAGGTTTGCAATTACCAGACTTTGTTTCTTTTTCAACAGTCTATGCAGCAAAGTTATTGACCCTGATACTCTCGATAATTTGCAAAGAAAAGTGGTTGTTACCCTATGTCAGCTTGAGATGTATTTCCCTCCTTCGTTCTTTGATATCATGGTACATCTTGTTGTCCACTTGACTAGGGAAGTGAAAATGTTGGGACCAGTTTTCTTGCATTGGATGTATCCCTTTGAACGATACATGAGCGTTTTTAAAGGTGATGTTCGAAACCGTTATCGGCCTGAAGGGAGTATTATTGAAGGTTATGTGGCAAGAGAGGTTATGGATTTTTGCAATGACTTTCTCAGTGGTAATGACACTCCTGATAATGACAAGAATATTGAGGAGGGCAAAGGAATTTTGGGATCACGGGTGAAAGTAATCAGCCGTGAGCAGTTGGAACAAGCTCACTTGTATATTTTACACAATATGGACGAAGTGAGTGTTTATATCGAGGAACATACCAATTTCATAAAGAGACAACATCCTCGAGCAAGTTCAATGTGGCTTGCTAGAGAGCATAATAAGACTTTTACTAAGTGGTTTGAAGATAAAGTCTTACATCAACTATCTCAAACACCAAATGATATTACAGAAACTATCAAATGCCTCTCCTTTAAACCAAAACCGAATGTTATGTCTTATGAAGGGTTTGACATTAATGGATTCACATATTACACAAAGCGCCAAGATGATAAGAGTGTCGTCAAAAATAGTGGGGTCACTCTTCAAGCGTCGACTATGTACTTTGCAAGTGCAAAGGATAAGAGTCCACGTGAAGCTAAAATGTCATATTACGGTGTCATTGAGGACATTTGGGAGTTTGACTACATAGATTTCAAAATTCCGCTCTTTAAATGTAATTGGGTTGATAACACCAAAGGAGTTATAGTGGATGAATTGGGTTTCACTTTGGTGAACTTTGAAAAGATTGGCGAGAAGGGTGAACCATTCATATTGGCATCACAGGCGAAACAAATATTCTATATCGATGATCCTGCAAATGATAAATGGTCGGTTGTTCTTCATGGTAAAAGACAGTTCATTGAAGATCCTATAGATGAAGAAGAGTACTATGATAAGTATGATGACTCCAGTCCATTCTCAGTTGGGTTGCCAACTCCACAAAATATTGAAGCTAATGATGACTTATATGTGCGCGGAGATCACAATGAAGGATTGTTAATTGATAAAAGATCACAATTTTAGAGACATGTATGTTTATACAAATGCTAAATGTTTGCCTTTTTCTAGTTAATACAAATGCTAAATGTTTGCCTTTTTATAGTTAATACAAATGCTAAATGTTTGCCTTTTTCTAGTTAATAGAAATGCTAAATGTTTGCCTTTTTAATGACATTTTCAGATGGCTGACCATGATGAGCATGATGTCCATGATGAGCATGAAGTCCATGATGAGCATGCTTTCCATGACGAGCATGGCGAGGATACTAATGTAAGTTCTAAAAACATATCCTGTATTTCTATAAAATTCATTATCTTCTAGTTATGTCATATATCATATATTTCTATATTGGGCTAAGTTAGTGTGTTTTATTTTTGTCAAGTTTTAGGTTGATGCACCTGTACCCACTGAAGCACTGGAGCAACTTGATGCGCAACACCAGACACTTAACAAGAAAAGGGGCATCACTCTGTTGAAGAAGTTATTAGCGCTAAGTGGTAGTGGATCCAAATTGGTGGTGGAGTTTGATAATGGAGGAAATCCAATTGGAGTGAACCGCAATAATTTTGTGAACTATCTTGGGTGTACCACTCGGAGCCATTGTGGTGTTAAGTATGACAATTGGCATAAAGTTCCTCAAGGGAAAAAAGACTTGATATGGAAGGATTTATGCGTGAGTTATTATTATTTGCAATTCTATTTTGTAGATTACAAATTCTATTATTTGCAATTCTATTTTGGATACTAGTTAATAACATTTCTATTTTACAGAATCTGTTTGCATTGGATGAGAAGTTGCATCGTAAAAATGTGATGCAACGCGCTGGAAAGATGCTTAGGAATTATAGGACAAATCTGAACAGAGAATACATAAAAGAGGGTGATAAGAAGAAGAAGTCAACCCTTGAACAATGGAACTTCTTGGACAAAGAAGATTGGGACAATTTTGTTGCTTCAAGAAAATCTGAAGAATTCAAGGTATTAGGCGTCACTCCTAATTTAATTAATATACATTGTATTCACCTATTCAAGATTAGCATTTAGTGCTACTAACCAAATCATTAATGTGCATACTAACTAGGCCCTCAGTGACGCACAAAAAGCAAGGCGTGCACTGAATGTGCATGACCACACTATGGGTCCAAAAGGCTATGCAAGCGTTCGCCAAAGACTACAGGCGGAGTCTGCGGCTACTCAGGAGTCTGCTCCTACTCAGGAGTCTGCCACACCCATGCCTCGCCATGATATCTGGATAGCTGGCAGGCAAAACAAGAAGGGTGAAATAAAGAAGCCTGTAACTGCTGAGGCGGCTGCAAAAATGGTAAAATACAACTCTTAGAGAAATCGTTTGAATATTGATTATTTGTGGTGTTAACTTACCAATTTCTGTTTATGGTGATTAGCGGGAGCTGCACGAGCAGAGGAAACAAGGCACGTTCATCCCTCAGGGCACAAGGGATGAATTGACAGTTGCTCTGGGTAACCCAGAGCATCCTGGACGTGTTAGAGGTGCCGGCGCTGGTGTTGGCATCAAAGCATTCTTTGGGCCATCCCAGCGCAAACCCAGAGCGGGACTTTCTCAAGAAGAGGTAACCTATTCTTTTTTTAGAATGTTACTGCAAAAGGAAATTCATTAATAAGAAGCTAATGTTTATTTTATCCATGTATAGGAGAATAAGAGAGTTGAGGATTTAGTTGCTAAGAAGATCAACGATGTAGTTGCTGAGAAGGTCAAGGAAGAATTGCTGCGGTGGCAGGCATCTCAGGCTTCCAATACGCCTATGGCGACCCACTCTTCTCCTGATGCACAGACTGCGAGTAATCCTGGAGACCCATCGCCTAGCACGTCTGCTGTAAGTATTGTTTATGGCATTGTAGTTAGTCTTTTCAAGTTGTTATGTTTTCAAGATGATATGTATATATGTATAATATTCTTTACGTAAATTTGTAGGCATTGAAGCCATGCCGCTTAAGAATGCAAGACTACGTTGTTGCAGAGGCGCAAGCTTACCCGTCCCTTCCTGGGGAAAGGTTTCACGGGACTCCAATGCCACAGGGCTATGTTCGTGTGGGCCCATTACGTGTGTTACCCGATTGGAGGGAAGTTGCGTTGCCATATGCCCACCCAGATATTGATACACTTGGTGAGGCAGAAGGCGGGGTGATATTGTGGCCCAAAGCAGATGTCGTCTACACGACTGAAATTGTAAGATAAATTTACATTGATTTAGACTATTAATGTGTATATATGATGTCAATTGATCTGAAAGTATATGTACAGGTTAAAAAGAAGACACCAGGAGCACCTAGGCCTCCACTTCCACTTCCCGCATTACCCGATTGGGTTCCAACTGACCTAACATACCCGTTAGGTCCTGCTTGTAGGGGAATGGCATGTTGGCTACGGGCACATAATGTACATTGCCCTATAATTATTTCTTTAGATGCAGATTATGCAGGTCAATCATACGATAGCTCTTTATTTATACAAGATATTATTGAGCTGTTTATGTATGATTGGCTGAATACATCAATGATAGAGACATGGATAAGGTGAGATCTTGTTTATACATCCATATACCTTGTGTAAGATCCGGTGATCTGGTTTCTTATATATTAATGCATACGCCTATATGTTTTGCAGCTACCTAGTCGAAGATCATTGCAAACAATTTGCATTTGATCATGTGGGATTTTTGATTCCATCATTGATTAGTTTGGTAGCTAAAGACCCTGATAATGTTCAACAATACTGTATAGATGCTTTTACAATTTTTGGTCAGCAAAAGAAGACGATAATAATAGCTCCATTCAATGTCAAGTAAGTTTACTTTATTTATAATTTGGACTTAAGAAAATTCCATTTTTATTTTGCATTTTGAGTTATTAATTGTTAACTTCTTACTTCTAGCGGTAGACATTGGGAGTTACTAGTTATTGTCCCCGGGACATTCACTGTTTATTATCTAGATCCTGCGGGGAGTACATTGAACACTAAAATTGGACACGTAATGAGAATGCCATTATTCTGGTGAGAAATATTTCATTTTTATATCCGTTAACATCTTTTATTACATTACTATTTACTTATGCAATTTATTGTGTTATATTAACATGTAGGGGTTTAGATGCATTCAAAAAGGCTGGAGGAACGGTCCCAAGGAAAAAGAACCAGCCAATAAATTGGCAGAACGTACAAGTAAGTTCCCGACTCGAATATATATATTATTGATGTGAATTGTGCTTAGTTGTATTATTTTGTATGTTTCAATTTATAGTGTGCTACACAAGACAATGGCTGGGCATGCGCATACTATGTGATGTGATTTATGCAGATGATTATCAAATATGCCGCATTGGACATCGATACCATACATGAGGTATTATATATACTCTCATTAGTTAGTATGCAATATATCAATCTTATCTTATTTTTATATTATTACTTATATATATACATCATTCTCTTTGCAGGTGTTTAAAACTGACAACACTACAGGTAAACGCTTAAAAAATATACATGCTCCATATATGATGGAAGCATTAAATGAAGTAAGAGAAGAATGGGCAAAAGCCATACAAGCAGTGGCAACTGTAAGATATAATTGGGATGTTGATAGCGATAATGAATGATACTATGTAAATGAATATTTCTGAATGTTAATACATGTATTTGAATGTTTCTATATGTGTGAATGTGAGAATTGAATTTATGTCTGAATGTATGTACTTGTGTAGAATTTTGCTTGTGACTTTTGCAGGTTTGCGGCCTGTTTGTAGGCTGATATCAATGGATGTCGTAAACCTGTAGTTCAGTTACTGAACTGCAGGTTCTCATCCTGCTGACCAGCCACAGCAGGCCTGCAAACTGATATGAAAAAAAAAAATAGGCGTCGGTTATTTATAAAAACCGTCACCAAAGATCTACAGCGTCGGTTATTTATAGATAACCGACGCCTTATGTGGCCAAAGCAGTCCTCTAAATGGCGTCGGATATACGTATCAAACCGACGCCTATTTAAATTAGAGGCGTCGGTCTTTTGGTATATAACCGACGCCAAAAGTGTTCGCGCCACAAAAAATGGCGTCATTTAGGACACTTTATGCGTCGGTTATCTACTAAAAGACCGACGCTATAAGTAGTATAGGCGTCGGTCCGTTAGTAAATAACCGACACAGAAAGTGCCCTAGCTGACGCCGTTTTATGTGGCGCGAACCCCTTTGGCGTCGGTTATCGACTAAACGACCGACGTCGATAGTTTAAATAGGTGTCGGGTAAACAACCGATGCCGAAGTGTTCGACCTTTAGCGGCGCCCACATAGGCGTCAGTCGAAAACCGACGCCAAATGGGGTTAAACGACCGACGCCAAAGGCCACTTCTGTAGTAGTGAGTTCAGCATGGTGAGAGAAAACTTGTCCATGTTCCATGGAGTTAGTCTCTCAGGAGCTGAGTGTCCCAATTCTTATGAAGAATAAGGAACACATGGATAGATGCCATATGCATTCACAATTAGATATATCACATATGAGCTCATCTCGTTATCTTGTATGTATTGGACATGACAAGAAAATATGAACTAATTATCTTGTATGTATTGGACATGACAAGAAGATATGAAATCATCATCTTGTATGACAACATGATATAAATATCTAGTTATCTCGTATGTATTGGACATAACGAATGGATATCTATCGAACTCCAATAAGAGTTACTGGAATACCATGAAGGACATCTTTGTGTACTTGTGAAGTACTAAAAGGATTAGTTCTATAGTTATGGTAATAAGGAAGAGTTGGGTGTAAAGAGTTACACCAATGCAAGATTCTGAAATGACAAAATTGTGTTTGACCTTAGAATAAGAATTGTTAGTTGGAAATGTTCCAACATAAAATAATTGATTAATTCTATAATAAGAAGTCGAGTACCTTAGTGTTACGAACACTGTAAAGGATATTGTATGCATCTAGAAGTTTAAATGGATGAACTTATGGGAGGTTCCAACCATTGGTGACTCAGTAGTAATATTGTGACAACAATGGAGCTACTGGTTAGGAAAAGGAATTTCAGATAGCATACTATGACACTTCCATCTCATACGAGTTGTCATACAACGAGGGGATGTGAAACATGCAAATGTTGCTTACCCGCTATAAAATCACTTGTGCAGTAGAAACATGATGAACATGTTACGATCACTTGGAATATGATTCGTGGGTGATTGGCTCAAAGTGCAAGTTGGAGTCTATTGGTATAGTATGCTTAGAGACCCAATCATATGATGATTGCAATGAGGCATGTGATACTTGATTTGATAATGATAAAGGTAATTTCGTCTATTATGTTTGTCTTAAACATGAGATGATGACATATACATGATAGATGACTAAAGAATGATGTGACTCAATGACATATGTCTTCAGGTTGAGGACCTGAACAATGAGACAATATGTATGATAAGAGTACAAACATTATTGTTATGTCCCTAGTCAGATATTGATGTGGAAGCAAAATAGACAATAGTAATACATAAGACTAGAGTGTGTGTTAATTAATGACAGAGTCTCATTAGTCATGATATATGATATCAAGTAAAGCACACAAATATATCTTAGAGAACAGTATATCGGACAGACCCACCGTGAGAGTGATACATGGATACCATGGAATGGTAGTCACAATCGTCTCTCATAGTGATGGTGGTGATTGTGGTTCTTAGACTTGAAATCACTACACTCATCACATGTGATTGGGTACATTTTGACATCATCAAACACGGTCCTGAAACATGGGTTGTTATAACGGTGATGATTGGGTGACTTTGACACATGGGGACTTGACTGTGAGTGATAGATATGGGATTTGTTCTTCCCACAAGGGGTATGATATCCAGGACCCCTTGATAAGAGAGACTAAGAATTGTATGGCCATACTCATGTGATTCAATATATGATATGTGAACTCACATGCATCTCAGACAGTCTTCTCTAGGTCAAGGAACATGGATGGAATGTTGAAAAGGATGACGTTCCATGCCTCGAGTTCAATCTGGATGTTAGAGACAAAGGAACTATGCAATCACGGTAACACTAATCATAGATTGTAGGTTGAAGTTGTTCTTCAACTTTTTGAGTTACTTGGGTAGCAATGATGAGTTACTAGATTTCGCTCATTGCTTGTAATGTCATAAGTTGTTATGAACATTCACTACCAACATAAATTGGAACCTACAGGGTCACGCACATAGGATACCCTTTAAGAGGAGATTGTCCATGAATGATGTTGAGATTGAGACTAAAGGTGTTTAGGTACTCAATTAAACATAAAATTGACTGACTGGACTCAAAACTATCAAGTTCAAGTGTTGAATTAGCTGGTTAGAGTGTCAGGTCGATTGGATACTACATTGGCAATGTCAGGACTGCCAACCGACCAGTTCACCCTTGTGAGCCGATATGTTGGTGTGAGCCAACTAACTGGTTCACTTGGTGAACCAGGTGGCTCATGGTCCTGCCAAATGAGGAAATAATGATTTGCCTAGTTGGAAGAAAACTTTCATGCTTCACTTGTTCTATTCGATTGGAATAAGGATGAATCTTTGCATTAATTGGAAACGATTGAGGAAAGTGAATTGTAGGCATGTCTGGAAGTGAAATGACCAGTTCACTGGGTGAACCGATTGGATCACACTCCCAAATGACTTATTCACTTGTGAAATGATCGGTTCGCCTGCCGCAGTACAAAATATTCATGGATTTTCCAAATCCTTCTACTCCTGAACAGAGTGGAAACCCTGACCCTGCCCTCTACTATAAATAGAGGGGTATCGGGGACTTCTCAGAAAACACAACTCAGAACATCAGTTTCTCTACAAAGTTGTTTTTCTCTGTAGTTCTGGTAACCGAGAGAGCCCCAGCAAGTGTTACGCAACTAGGGAGACATAGTGAGGGAAAGATAACTGCAAAAAAGTAGTCTGAGTTCGGGAGAGTAGGTAGGTGCTAGTACACCAATAGGAGGGTCGTCCCCTTCCTACTAATTCTTCTAGAATGACAGGAGTTCTAGGTGGTCTGTGTGGACTATCTATAGAGGTGAGAGATGTCTTCCACTCAGGAGGACATGTCAGCCACAGTCTGTGGTGGAGGCCAGAGTCCATGGCAAAGACCAAGAGCTACACATACACCATCCAAGACATGGCGTTGAAGACCGCACATGGTTGTGAGGTATTGTCACTGGGCAAGCCCCAAGACCAGGTATATCTCGCTAAAACCATGATTTCCATTACATAGTCGTTGATGCGATCTCCTGTTATGGGTTAATGGCTAGTAAAAAATTTGTTTTCGCTGCCTACTCTGAGGCCATAAAACTTAACACATACTAGGGGAACAAGGAGCTAGCAACATTTTTGAACTGGACCTTCTATCATTACCATCATATGGAGTTGATTGGGGGGGAACATCATGAGGGGTCACCATGAAATGTCCTCAATTGGCAAAGAGTTTCCACTTGACGTTGCCTCAGAGGCTGAAGCTGTGGTTGACATGGATGAATCTGACAGTGCTACTTTTCCCCAACCACAACAATCATCCCAAAATATGAAAGGAGAAGACATGTGACTTTTCGGTGACATGCCACAACTTTGGGTTTTAAAGGGAGGGATATAATACTACACCGGAGTACCATAGTAGTGGAATAGGAACACCTTCTAGTCAATGATGTAGGAAGCGAGGGGAATACACACCTTCTTGTAGGGCTACTTTAAAGGATGTGATAAGTGAATTCAACCAAATTTATGCACAAGGGATTGGAATGTAGTGATGATTTTGTCTACTGCTCTATTGAGAAGGAGGAGTACAGTACAAATTTTACAACATTTCAATGATGCATTCTCAAGCGCACCATTGGTCATTTTTACTGTAGTCATGAACAACATGAAAGAGGGCACAAATTACACAATATATCTTAGCCTACATCAGGACCTCGATAGAATTTTTGGATGGTTGTGAGACCATTGTTTTAGGTAGGAAGGAGGTTTCTCCCCAGTGAATTGTGGAATGTTTTTTCCTTCAAGCCCTTAGTCTTAGCAAATACCTACAATAGAACCAACACAGAGTATGTTGCCCAGTAACATCTTGGAGGTCATTCACAAACCCCATATACATCATTCAACACCGCCTATAGTAAGTCACCCATGAGGCAGATGTTTGGTGGTAATGCAGGGGTTAGTGTACCTTCTTATCCTGTGTTTGGATCAAGCTCATAGTTTGATTAGAACAGTAGTCAATGTGGAAACACAATAGGCAGCAATAGAGGGCCTACATCTTCATAGGAAAATATTGAATTCCTGATTGTGCTATGCTTCAGTGGGGAGCATAACCCCCAGGGAAAATTTATTTATCATTTGAACACATATCATTTTGTTTTACGACATGTAATATTGACAATTATTTATTTTCCTCCCATTTAAGTTTTTGACATGTAATATTGAGTATTATGCTTTGTTATTAGATTTTAATTCATAAGTGCACTTTCTATGTTCCATTTGCATTTACACATTCAACATATGTAGTCACTATGTTTTACACTTCCATAAGTGACTCTCCATCTCTTTAATTATAGGCACCCCGGATGGTAATAATCATATAGAAACATCAAACTTCCTTGTAAACATTTTAGATTTGATTTAAAACTTACAGACCAGATTATTGGATCAATTGCAGAATAACTTGCAGATTCAATCATGTATGACACCAACAAATTTGGTAAAAAGTCAAGTACTCAAATACCTAAGTCGATTAATATTAGAAGTCACTACAGCAAATATACAATTAGTGGCATTTGACAAATGCCAATAAAAAAATATAAATGCCACTAAAAAAATTTAGTGGCATTTGTTGACACTTAAAAAAATGCCTCTAGTACCAATGGCACTAGAGAGATAGTGGCATAAATTGTAAATGCCACTAAATGTTTGAATTTAATGGCTTTCAATAAATGCCACTAAAACATCGTTTGGCTTTTATTAAAATGCCACCATAATATCATTTGGCTTGTATA
Organism: Alisma plantago-aquatica; assembly: GCA_963693085.1. Lineage (NCBI taxonomy): Eukaryota > Viridiplantae > Streptophyta > Magnoliopsida > Alismatales > Alismataceae > Alisma > Alisma plantago-aquatica. Next base: position 1,064,538,438 of record OY856411.1, on the reverse strand, counting down.
CAAATGCCACTATAATATCAATTGACTTTTATATAAATGCCACTATTATGTATAGGATCTTGTATGAAACCTTTATTATTGAGTATAATGGCATATAAAGCATGCCACTAATGGCATAGTTTTTGTGTATGATGGCATTTTTGTGGCTTTTAATAATTCAATTTTAAGCTCATTACCAATATTTCTATATGAACACCAATTGTAATTTGAACTCACATTTTTTAAAGTATAAAATCTAAAACATCTATATTTTTATTTATAATAAAATAAAAACTACAAGGGGAGGATATTTTACCTTTTCCCTTTATTAAATACAACACCCATGAGACACTCTTTCACACAACATTTTCTACTTAATATAATAGTCTATACATCCTTTGACCATCTCTTACTTGATATAATGAAAAGATATACACACGGGAACTAGATGTTATCAAATTTGTTTATTATTGATTGTTGACTTGAAAACATGAACTTGTGCTTGGTGGGAGTAATCCTCACAATTCCTTCATCAGTGTGTTGCAAAAATTTGGGCTCCTTCTTGTGAAAATTGGGAAAGACCATACCGTACTATATTTCTTCCAACATCTAACCTACTCATCAGTTGACTAAACAAATATTTGTGTGCAACATCTTTCACATCATCTAGTCTACAAAGAAAAAAAATTAAACTAGTTAGTTAATGTGACACCAACGTCGAGAAAAGCATAAGCTTTTTTATACACAACGTGAAACACACTCAAACATGGTTTAATATCACATAATATTTTCTTGATAACTTATGAGGTATGACTTTCAGCATAGTCAACCTCAACAACTCGATGTTCCAATCATGGAGGAGGGGGGAATCATGTCTTAGATATGTACACATCTTATTAAATGAATTTGCAAAGATATAATCAACACAGAAATATCCATATCAACCTAGCCTATTAATATCCAAGTTAATTGAGTGAGACATTTCAGTAAGTACAAGTGCACAAGACTAAGAGCATTAGGATGTACCACTTTGAAGTTTGTCAGGTCTGCAAGAGGCTTGTGAGGTAAGCATCTTTCAAACTAATGTTTCCTCATTGTCCTACCCATGTAGAGAAAGTATCCATATACAAAAAATAAGGAGACTATATCATGATCACAAGAGAAAATTATAAAAGAAGTAAAGAATAAAATAATTTGACATGCTACTAAAAAGAAATTAGTAATCAACTTACTGGAATATATGTAACTTACTAAAATCTCTTTTGATAGGATATTGAAAAGAAGTTAGTAATCAAGTGTATGACCCACATTATAAGAGAAAAAGAAGGCAAGTGAAGAACAAAATCTTATCAAACAAACTAAAAGTCAGGACATCAAAAATAAAAAACAAAGATGCCAGTTGAATTTTGTTATCAATAGAAAGAGACTAGAGATGCCATTTGAATCAAACTATATCAAAAAGGAACTGGGACAAAAAAGGATAATGTTTAGGTAAAAGATGATAGTGAGCACTTGGATAGGCATTCCGATAGCTGTGAAATAATCTCTCAGTCAACTAAGAACTTTGGACCCCAAGTAAGTAAGAGGGATACATACCATTATTCTAGGCCTCTCAATGAATTGCCTTCGTACTTCATTTGCCACCTCTTGAGCAGTTCGTCCGACAGCAGCACATGCCCAAGCACTAAATAGGTATATAAGCATTGAGCCCAACAACCCACCAATAAAGACCTCAGGAATTGCTATGTCAACCTTCAGAATGAAAATTACAACATATAAATATAAGCAGCATGATGATACACAGATAAGACACTACTAACAAAAGATTAACAATAGCAATTAATCATGACAAATTTTCACAATAAAGGTGCAAAACCTGTTTAAAAGGGACACAAGCAAAGAGCTAGTGGATTGGTATACTGCTACGAATATGGTTTTAGATGGTGGGTAACCTGTGATGGAGGTGGACTTGTGGCTACAATGCTGCATCTCTACTGATGAACAATACATTGGTACCATTAATATTGGTTGGATGACAGACTACTATCAAAGTGGCTCAACATGATGATGTTTATCTACATGTTAGAGTTGTCATTAGTGCAAAATGTATTTAGAAATAGTGGCTTTATACATTCTGACCGGTGGAGCCTATTTTTTCATCCCACCACAACACAAGATCAAACTAATGCTCATCAATTTAAGCCTCCACCAGTTTGTTCTGCCTTTTTTAGTTTTTCTACCTCTGTCATTGTCCATATTAAAGTGTGAAAATCCAAGGCGATCACTAAATGATTCGTTTAACTAAAAAACTACAAAAAGGTAATATTCTTTGGATCAAGTAAACATACAAACTTTAATTTCAGAATTTTCTTATGAAAATACCATTATGCGAGTGGTTACATATTTCCACGTCTTTTGATTTAAGCATTTTTATGAATTCATTCAAATTAAAGAACATATTTAAATGAAATCACAAGACCCATAGAGGTAAAATGTATCTACTGTGAACCTAAAATAAATAAAATCCATATGATACAGAATATATGATTTCTTTGGATTAAAAAGATGATCATTTGTACCTACGAGTTAAGATAAGAATCCATTCCAAGTACTTCATTCTAGTCTGTCGAACTTGCAGAAATTTCTTTGATCTCACAAAATTTAGCGTCCATATGGTCATCCTTGAGATGAGACTCAAAGAGTCTTGTTGCCTTTGTTCTGTACCAAAAAGATGTTAAATAAAATTCTAAAAGATTATGTTGTTAAGCAATAGTCCTGAATGACCACAAAGAAAGGAATACGAAAATATGAAAATCCAAATATAGCACAGCATATGTTAAAGATATCATATTGAGCGAAACCTATTAATCCTGAACGAAACTACATCTAAACAAACACATCGACTTGTACACAACAAAGAACAAATAAACCTTACACAAAAAGGTTTACTAAAATTAAAGCAATTTGACGAAATGTTACCAACCCATACAGAAACATGCCACATAAGACACATTCACCTGTACATTCCAAACTTATAATTTTTTGTGATAAGAAAATGAATTAGTGTTTTCATTTTATTTTAAAAATGCAATACAAAATCATATAGACATATATATCATGTGGAAATTGGGTCAAACCATTTTCAGATACCACACAACATATCTTGAAAAAGAAACCATGCCCATATACCTTTGACACCACTAGGCTACAAAAAATCAACCATTGACGATCCATCTCCACTTTACACCAGTTGACCAATCAACAAGATCTCGATGTCCTCTAAGACTCCAAGGTACTAACATTGAAATAAGCTATATTCAAGGCATCTTCCACCCATTGATTCACAATCATCCTCCACCTACTTTGTCTCCATAGTATATGATCTAGCCTATAAGAAAAATAGATTGATGACTTCATTATATGACTAAAAAAGCTACCGCAATCCATGGATTTGCATCCATATTCTACTATGGTAATGACTTTCATTCTATCTTCCCCTATTGTACTTTATATGAATGTCATGCACGAGTATTCCTCCTACTAAGATGTGGGGTCATAGCCACGCTACCCGATTTTTCTCTTTTTGGCAACCAAATGATGTTGAAAAAAATATTGAGGGAAGTTTTGTTCTCTTCCAAAGAGTAGAAACCAGTCACATCTCTCATTTCAATCCAGTCTCTAGCACATGATGATCTAATCCTTGATTCACATACTACCAAATCTAAGTAGTCAGGTGCTATTTGAGTTGAATATCAAGCTCACATATGGGATTTACAAGAAACGATCAAGGTACTATAAGCCATTATTCACATCATTCAAGATTGTCCACACACTATGATTGTCTTATCACGAGTATGAGCTACATCTCATTTATTCAAAGCCCCATTTATATGTTGATATCTATATGTAGTTACCAATATGCAAATATCTAGTACACATTTCCTCTCATTCTTTCCACTTTTAAACTCTTATGAGAAATCTAAGTTTTTACTACTATGATTTATAAAAAAAATCTTATTTACTAACCCAGCCATAGAGGAACCGAAAAGAGTTTCTAGAACAAATGTGTGTTATATAAAATTGAATTCATGTAACTTGCTAATATATGAACCAAAATTGGTAATTTGTGGTGTAGTGTGATGCAAATTTTGTAGGAGCCATGCTACGTCCATTGTATTTCTAAAAAAATGTGTTATATATCTCTACATGCTAACATATCAAGGTAACAAACATGCATGCATGTGTTTGTAATTGTTCATTTGTGAGAGAGTCTATAAACTAGATGGGCCTTCATTTTCATCCCAATATTGTTTGTTGTTGTCCAATGGTTGTTAAAGGTCTAATTTTTTCAGAGATGATTCACTTTAATGTGATTAGCAACGAACAAGAACCTATCAATGAGCATATCATTTGGTTGTCAAGTATAAGGTGACTAATAGCCACCGAAAAAGTAGACTTACTAATAAGTAACATATCACACACCCATGTTAATCCACATATTGTAGTTATAGGTATGTAAAAAAACTTTTTTACTAATAAGGCATTTAAAAAATTTTATTATTTATACAGAAAACTAACTACTTGCTACATATAATAGAATCACCTAATTTGAGTTAGATCATTAACTTTTTTTATGTTGGCTAAATTTATCCAAATTATTTAGGTTGCATATTGTTGCTAAATTAATTAATGATATCATTTATATATTCATATGGTGTAATAATAATAAAGAGTGCATTATTCCCCTAAAAAGATCATACCACAATAGGTTAAGTACACTTACGAATGTGTAACATATCACACACCCATGTTCATTCACATATTGTAGTATGGCTTTATAAAGAGCTTGTTTTAATTGATGATGTCATTCATATATTTATATGGTATAATAATAATAAAGAGTGTATTACTCCCTTAAAAAGATCATACCACAACAGGTTAAGTACACTTACTAATGCGTAACATATCACACACCCATGTTCATTCACATATTGTAGTTATGGCTTTGTAAAGAGCTTGTTTTACTGATAGGGTATTTAATTACTTGTTTGATACACTAAACATAAAACTAACTACATGCTACATGACAAGAGAATCACCTTATTGTAGTTAAATCATTAACTTTTATTATGTTGGCTAAATCTAACCAAATCATTTAGGTGCATTTTGTTGCTAAATTAATTCATAGTGTAATTCATAGAATTAATATGGTGTAATCATCATAAAGAGCTATTACTCCCTTAGAAATATTGTACCTTACCCTACTATATGTGTGAATGGTATTATGGAATTATTCAAAATAACTCTATTTAACAAACTAGTTTTTTCTTTAACGTGCACACTATGTTTTTTTATTAGGTTACCTATATCAAATACTTCATGATTCTATTTTATAATTACATGATTAAGAAGTGAATCTTGCAAAAAGGCATGTTTTATGCATCTACTTTTATATGGTATCCACTATACTTGATGAATCTAGAAGGAAACTTACCAATGACAATTCCTCTCTAGAAAAGAATAAGTATTATGGATCTGGAGAAGTACTTAGGAACTAGACAATGAAACAAAAAATGAAAATAAAATATCTTCTATTTATACCAACCTCCAAAACATCCTTTCTGAGGATCACATAATACAAATAACCAATATTTCTTGTTGTTCAAGTGGTCTTATTTTTGAGGTACCTTTTCCACTTGAATCTACCCAAACTCTTGTTCATAGAATAGTCTGATATTCCTGCATACAATGCTTCATTAGTCGAAGCTTGGAGTTGAAACATCGGTCGGTGTAACCTTTAGACAGATTTATAATATGTTTTTATGAAAAAGATGAGGCGAAGTATGCTCATACAACAAGCATAACATTAAGCTTCCGAGGGGATGTGACATGAATGGTAATATCTGGTCTAGGACTGCTTTCCATTAGGAAGGACTGAAAGCCTTGTCAAGCATATTTGTGCCTTCTATAACTTAATAATAGAATACTATTTATAAAGGAAGGCAGGCATGCAACCTGCAGACACTCCCATATGTTTTTATGGTGGTTTTAAACATGTCTACAGAAAAATAGTAGTTATTCGTTTCTCTGTATCTCACATTGATTTAGTTGCTCATGGAAGAGAATATAAGCTCTTGCTCAGCTATGGTTTCTATAAAAAGATTAATTAACATTAAAATCAAGTAAAGTTGAGAGTTTAATTAAGTAGTGACATTGTTCCTTCTCCAAATTATATAAATGAAACGATTTGGTTATTAATATAGTTTACCGTAAACTGACAATACAAAGGACTGCTCATGATTTCGCCAAGTAATTTGAGGATTCTCTTCATCAATTTAAGATTTGAACGTCAAGAATACACAGAAAAAGTATATCTCCAGACCAATATGTTAGTTGCTAGTTAATATGCTCAATTCAAGATTGCCAAAAACGCCCAATTTATGAATCTCCCAGAAACTAACCTGTTCCATCTACAAACAGCCGGGCCACATCTAGCTATATATTTCTCTCATCGGAAATAGTGCTCCAAGCGTAAAAATCGCATTGGGTGTGGCGTGGGGATAGGGAAAGTGTGGGAAGAGCGATTAGAGCGTCCGAGATGAGTGACGCCCTCCCAAGACGGCGGTTGCGCCTGAGACCGGACAACATGTAACGAAGTCCACTCCAAGACCGGAAGCTATATACCAGGCATTGTGCGCGGCAACATCAACGCAACTGCTCGCAGCCGCACCGACGTCTCCCACCCAAATCTCGGTCATTGTGAGGCACACAGAGATTTTCTCAGGCATTGCGGCATCTACAACCTAAACTGGACGCGTGATTTTGAGAAAAATGAAAGTAGGGACCCTAACCTTTTAACGTCTGTAGGAGCAACAAATATATTAAATAAAATGAAATCAATTTGCAATTGGCATTTTATATTTGCCTGCCGGTATTTTGGTGGACTGATCTGATAAGGTATATAACACAGTCTTATGTGACATTTTATTTAAAAATGCCTCTAAAAGTGAACATATAATGGCATTTCAAACAAATGTCAGTGACCAAAACGCCACTAATGAGCTTTATTGCTGTAGTGAGTGGTCACCAAAAGGTGTATGAAATCCTCACATGACACAAAATGAGGGCGTACAACCTTTCTAGAATGGAACCTCATACCTTGCTAGGCCTTGTTGATCACCTTGGTACTCCTTGCTTGTTAAAAAGTACTAGGGGTGTATCATCAATTGAGCCTGTCTACTATTTCATCCAAATGGTTGGCCACAGCCATACCAATCGTGCTTTAGCAGAGGATTACATCCATTCAGGTGAGACAATAAGAAGAAAATCCAACAAGCCTTTAGACATGATATGTGAGTTGTTTAATGAGTATAATGGCATGCCTACCACATCGACAACGCAACACCATTGGAATATGGGAAACAACATTGTTCACCCCATGCTTCAAGGTACCAATACCATGACGTTGTAATTTATCTTACCATACAAACACTTTCTCTTGAACTTTGGTACTACCTTGTTTTAGGATGTTATTGGGGCACTTGATGGAACACACATTCCTGTAAAGGTCGATAGGGAAAAGTAGAATCATTATCACAACAGGAAAGGGTTTGTCTTAGTGAATGTCATGGGTGGGGAAAAGTAGAATCATTATTGCAACATGAAAGGGTTTATCTTAGTGAATGTCATGTGTGTCATAAACTTCTTCTTTTTTGGTTAGTATATCCTTGTTCAAGTATGCTTTTGTTATATTTCTTTTGTTATTGTCAAGTTTTTTTTATCTTATTGCCAATCTTAGTAATGAGAGGTATAAAAAAAAGACATGTAGGTGTACTCAATACAATATTCTTGAATAGTATGCTGATGTGTACCACATGTAATCTTTTATTTAGGTTGTGGACATATGATCTTGAAGACCGACATAGTTGAGAGTTGTGTGGTGAGATGATGTACATGTGGACCTATTCTCTTAAGATCTTATTATTTAGTAGTAGTACATGTATATGTAATAGTTTGTTGTTCAATATGTAATGTCAAATGTTGTAATAATTATTTTATAATTATATGTTGAATGGTGAACATGTGTTGGATGATTTTATTATTGCTCGTGTTCATGTGCTACTGTTGTTTCCTTCTGACTTCCTCTGATTTTCTTCTTCTTAGCCTAGTGTGTGGTGTTTAAATTGTGATGCTAGCTGAGGTGAAGTTTCAATTTGGACGTCACCCATCAGATTAAGTTTTAGAAAATCTAGGAACATCACTTGTGTATTAGAGAATAAACAATAGCAAAGCCTAACGCTTTCTCATTATGCAATCCCAACTAAAGAAAATCTTGAACTTGAAAATATTTATGGTTAGATTAGTTTTCTTTTAGAGACTAGATCTGACCTAGACTCTTGGTTAGCACCTCTAGATGTCTGAGAACTAGGTCTAGAGTAGTTCTTATTGTATAGCAGGTCCTTAGATGTCGTTCTTTACTTAAAGTGCAGTGATATGGGATGTTGCATTATTTGGAAATGATGTGCATTAAGGGAAGAGAAATCCTAGGCATATAACACTCATTGATTAGGGTAGCTACACTAGTCTACACCCTTTTCTCTCCCCTTTCACTAGGTGACATGATATTAGACTCTCTACTATGTGTGGGACACTCATTTTTAGATTTGGTTTATGGTTCCAATCAGATCGAGACTCAATAGTTTCTCTGACGCTTGTTTTATCAAAAAAAAAACTATATCATATTTTATTATATATAAGTATTACAAAAATGTGTTTCCACACATGTATGAGTAGGAGGTAGTCATGTAACCTAACTGAAAGTCAGTGACATCTGTCTAGAAGAGATAATAGTTCTAGATTAGATGTCTAGAGCCTTGTTGGAATATATGTGATAGTTGGAATAAATGAAATAAGATTAGATGATGATCTAAATCTCATATAGATGCTATATGTTTCCTTTGAGGACCTAAGTTTCGATTTGAGGTTTTTAGATAAGTTTTGATGATGCAAGTATGTGTGCTTTTCTAAGATAAGATAGGCTAAGTTAAAACAAGGATGTGAATCAGCAAGACCTCAAGCTCTTTTACGAAGGAGGACCTCTAATGTTAGGACCAATTTTGGGTTAACTCTAGAGAGAGTGAGACCCACAGGGAGAAGGTCAGAGAACCTAAACTTATCTCAAGAGGTTTTTGTTCCTCATAACTGAAGTTGATGCCCTGGAGACAGATGTAGCTCGGATTGATTATTCCATCCTTGTTTTCTGAAGTGGTCTTTTGAGTGGATGAGCTTATCCTACTTGGAGTGGCAGAGCTCACTCAAGGAAAAGTTGGCAGTTCTGCTGAGTTTAGAAACCATGGTTCGATCTGCATCTTTGGGTGATCTGCTTTGTGTTTGATGAGTGAAGTTTTTGGCTGTTCCTTTCCTACTTGTGTTAAGTTCATGGTCTTTGTTCTGTGGTCTCAAAGTTTATGCCCTGGGAACAATTTATGATCTTTTGGGTTGGTGGTTTGCTCTTAAGAGCTCTTGCTAAAAGTTCTGATTATCCTTTTTGGAGGCCTTTTCTCTATTTTTAGATTAAGAAGTTTGACTTCATACGTGCAATGCTTGGCCTGTTGATGTTTAGCTTCTGATGGTTTTCTAGCTATTTAGATCTATGAAGGTTCTGGTTTGCTAGAAAATTATCTCAAGAGGTTTTTTGCTTCTCATGTATGGGTGTGCATTTCCGTTTTGGAGTGGTAGAGTTCTCTGTAGTATGGGTTTCTGGTGTTTGCTAGAGTGGATGAGCTTATCCTTCTTGGAGTGGCAGAGCTCACTTATGTATGGTTTCTAAAGTATTTTTTGATGAGGTTAACTCTATCTTCACTACATGAGGGTTTTTTCTGGCTGCTTGGATCTCTGTTCCGAAGTGGTCATTTGAGTGGATAAGCTTATCCTACTTGGAGTGGCAGAGCTCACTCAAGGAAAAGTTGGCAGTTTTGTTGAGTTTCAGAAACCATGATTTCATTCTGCATCCTTGGCTGAAATGCTATGCTTTGATGAATGAAGTTTGGCTATTACTTTCTTGCTTGTGCATCAGGGTCTATATTATGAGATTTTGAAGTTTATGCCCTGGGGACAGTTTATGACCTTCTGGGTTGGTGGTTTTCTCTAAAGAGCTCTTGCTGAATGTTCTTATTATGTTTTTATGGAGGGCTTTTCTCTATTTTCAGTTTAAGAAGTATGGCTTCTGCCGTGCAATGCTTGGCATGTTGATGCTTAACTTTTGACGGTGGTGGTTTCTTAGGGTTTTCACATATAGTTTTCTTTCTAGGGTATAGAAAAGATTCTTTCTCTTTAGTTGGTTTCTCATTTTGAGAGCTAACAAGTTTTGTATTTTTCAAAAACTAAAAATGAAAAAAAAAACAACAGGAGTTTTTAACAAAAGAGAACACATATTTTAGGCACATTTTCCATTATATCATCCATGCATTTACTACCTGAGAGTTGAATGCATTAAGGCCTTTATGATCTACTACCAAAATGTTGGATCATTTCACAATGTGATCTACAGCCAAAGAGTTGGATCACTTCTAAGTACTTTACTACCAAAGAGTTGAAGTACGTCATTTTTCAACATTTTACTACCAAAGAGTTGAAGTGCTTGGATATAATGGAATAGATATATTTAAGAATTATGAGAAATATGTGTGATGATATGTCCTAAACTAGAATACTCCTAAGTGATTGAGTTGAGTTGTGTTATGCATGATTGATGTAGACCTGTTGAACCCTAGATGTCCTTGGGAGGATCAAAAGCTAGAGTCAGAGAGAGGCTAGTTATATATGCATATGTGAACAAGAAAATATAGGAACCTACCATTTGGGTTTTGTCAAATAAAACTAAATTGAATCCTAACGAGATGATCATAATCAGACTGAGTTGTCTAACAAAATCAAACTGGATCTCGATAGGATTAATCCAAATCTCCTAACTAATCCCGACGAACTAAATCCTGATTACGGAATCTCAATCCTGAACCATATAGGGGCATATTGTAAGCTTCAATTGATGATTAAGATTGACTATATCTCTGTCGCACTAGCATCATGGGTATGTTTGACTTTTGAAGGTTCGGATTAGTTCCTCCAAAAGCTTCCCGCTACAGAGCTAGAGGACATGAGATACGGTGACCTGCCTTCATCATCTATAAAGGTAAAGCTTCCATACCAACTCTACTACGTGAATGGGGTTGACTCACCTTCCACCCGCGTTTATTCACTACATTCCACAACTTCCCCCAGCCCGCTGCAACCACTCCCGCCATGGTCCCCTGTTGGTTACCTCGTTGACATACTCAAATGATATATAGGTTGGCTGGGGCTATAAATGAATCCCGCATCAAGTCGACACCAGTATCGATCGAATATTGATCTCTCAGACAGGTAAGGAGCAGCAGATCTGCTGACCTCACACAGTTCTTCTAGTACAAGTACACCAACGCCTGTAAGGCATAGTTTTGAAGGAGAAGATGGCGAATTCTTCTGTAATTCTACCGGTCATCGTCCTTGCATTGGCGGCAGCTCATCTAGGGTCTTCCCATCCAGTTCCATATCACCATGGCGGTGGTCAGCAGGCCCAGGCCGGCGCTGGGTACTTGTACCCGCAGTTCTACGACAGGTCTTGTCCTCAAGCACATCAGATTGTCCAGTCCATCGTTGCCAAAGCTGTGGCAAGGGATGCCCGCATGGCCGCGTCACTACTCCGGCTTCATTTCCATGATTGCTTCGTCAAGGTAAACACAATTTCTGCGCGCGGCTGCGGGCAACTAGTTTAGCTTGTTCGATGTACATATGTTTTTGATTTCATGATATACGAATTGAAGTAACGACGTAGTAAATGCAGGGCTGCGACGCTTCGATCCTGCTGGACAATGGCAACGGCATCATCAGCGAGAAGAGGTCAAACCCCAACCGCAATTCGGTGCGTGGGTTCGAAGTCGTCGACGAGATCAAGCTCGCGCTCGAGAAGGAGTGCCCACATACCGTATCCTGTTCCGACATCCTTGCACTCGCCGCCAGAGACTCCACCATCCTGGTACGAAACGACAAGTATTACACCGCTGTTGACCATTCCTTTCCCCATCACTCGGAAGTCGGAACTTCACATATATAGCTAATTCAGCTAACAAACGCGCGACCACGCTTTGCATGTATATCCTGCAGGCCGGCGGTCCGAGCTGGGAGGTTCCTTTGGGACGCCGGGACTCTACGGGGGCAAGCCTGAGCGGCTCCAACAACAACATCCCAGCGCCCAACAATACATTCCAGACGATACTCAACAAGTTCCAGCTCCAGGGCCTCGATATCGTCGACCTCGTAGCTCTGTCCGGCAGCCACACCATCGGGTTCTCCCGCTGCACCAGCTTCCGCCAACGCCTCTACAACCAGTTCGGCAACGGCCGGCCAGACAACACGCTCGACCCGTCTTACGCCGCATACCTGCGAAGCAGCGTCTGCCCTCGATCAGGAGGGGACCAGAACCTCTTCCCCCTTGACCCAACATCGCCGGCTACGTTCGACACAAATTACTTCAAGAACCTTCTAACCTACAGGGGGCTGCTTAACTCAGATGAAGTGCTCGTCACCATGAACAAGGTGACGCGGGATCTTGTTGAGTTGTATGCAGGTAACAAGGAGGTGTTCTTCCAGCAGTTTGCCAAGTCCATGGTCAAGATGGGAAACATCAACCCGCTTACCGGATCTAATGGGCAGATCAGACACAATTGCAGGAGGGTCAATACTTAATGATCAATGAGTTCGACGTCTAACCATGCAGACACTTCGGCTGGAAAAATAACTGGCTGTCTCTCGCATTTAAATTAGCATGGTAACTAGTCGGAGGTTATGTTCATGTTTCCTCTGTATTTTCTTGGTTTGGTGAGCCGTGGACAAGTTCAAGATGTGTTGCCGATTGTTTCAGGCTCCGGGTTTTGGTACTTAGTCGTGTTACAGTGAGTTCTTTTATTCTACCGCTATTTCATCCGGCGTGCTAACCTCTATTTGGGCATGTTTGTTTTTATTGACATTTTAGTCGATTGTGTTTCGGTTCCATGTGCAAAGAAATTGCCTTTGATTTGTGGAATTGGAAAATCTAAGCTACTTGTGGATTATTTTTCTAAAATATAATGAGAATCTCAATTTCAGTCTCCCTTGCAATAGTGCCGGAGGCCAAAATACAGTCCTTGCAGAGCGGTGAACCAACACAAACAAGAAATGGCATTTACTAGATCAAATAAACCAAACAGACAATTCACATTTACTACATGTTTGGTTATCTGGATTTTGCAGTATTGTATTGTATTTTGGACTCCAGTTCAGCAAATTTTATGTTTGGTTTGCAGGATTGGAGAAATGAGGCTAATCCCGGGATTTTCAGACATAATAGGAATCCCGCATTTTGGTCTCTATCAAAATTCTCCCGGACGCCAAAATCCATCATGGGCAAGATGGTAGACACGAAAAAAAATAAATCCCACACTTACAAAATCCAGCAAACCAAACATAAAATTTTACTTTGCGGGATTTTGGGAATGCACCATTCCAGTAATACAGGATGGACAGAATACATGATTGCTAACCAAACGTGCCCTAGATATTGAAAATGTGACATTTGACTAAAATGAGATGTTTTCAATACGGGATTTTTCGCAAATCCAGGTATCCAGCTAACCAAGCGTGACTTTTGTAGTGTCGCCACCTCGTTTTCATCCGTTCTTTTGAACTATCTAGTTCATATTGCGTTCTCCTTGATTCTCTCTCTTCTCATAATTTTTTTTTAACTTTTTTTAATATTTATTCTATTTTATACTTTTTCTTTCATGATAAAATCAGTTATCACAAACCTCTCAACTTCTCTATCACATCTCTTCAAACGTGTGTTGTGAAACATGTTCAATGAGACACGTGTATGGGCACGTGTGAATTGACTAGTAATATAATAAGATGAACATCTTAACTTTTTGTCCGTCGTGTTCTGTGCTTTTATCTATTTAGTAAAATAAAACCACGACCATTGGGAAAGTACACAACCAAACTCACGCCCACACCAAGGGATCATCTATATGCTTTATACTTTGCTTAAACAAACTCCGTCAGCTCATACACTCCAACATTTCTTGTGGATCTTTCGCCACAAGAAGTACTCTTATTTATAGAGTAACGCTACAGGCATCCGTCCACATCTCCGAGAGTCTACCCAGTAGTTGGGAATGGGATGCTGATGTGGCAAAAAGTTGTTGGAAAGTTAAAAAAAGAATAAAAAGAAGAGAGAGAAACCAATTTTGCTCATAACTATCAACTCCAAATGAATTTTTTTTCAAAATAAAAAACATCAAATTCTTAATGAAAAATACTTTCTATCAAGACCAATGTTGACATGTTTTGGAAAAAATAATATTAGAAGTATATTAAGAGAAGAGAGAAGTATACAAAAGTACAGTATGTGTTTAGATATTGTACTCAGTTGACCATTCAGGTACAATACTTATTGTCTCTTTATTTCTTCATATTCCATATTATGTCATAAATCCATAAGTATTGTACATGTTATCATTCATATTAATTTTTACATACATTCAAATGTAACGTTTGACAATAATCATATACAAGGATACTCAAGGTACCGTACGAGACACAACAACAATATATAATTTGATGATCTTGTTGTTACTAGAAGTACAGTACTAACAACCACATTTTGTAATACAAAATATAGTATTAGACGTACAATACTAGAGGTACTATACGAGACAAAACAACAATACATGATTTGATGATCTTATTGGTACAAGAAGTACAGTACTAACAACCACATTTTGTAATATAAAGTATAGTACTAGACGTACAGTACTAGAGGTACTTTACGAGACATACAATGCATGATTTGATGATCTTGTTGGTACAAGAAGTACAGTGCTAACAACTACATTTTGTAATACAAAGTATAGTACTAGACATACAACACTAGAGGTATTGTACAAGACATACAGTAATAATTTGATGATCTTGTCGGTACAAGAAGTATAGTACTAACATCCACATTTTGTAATATAAAGTATAGTACTAGACGTACAACTCTGGAGGTATTGTACGAGACATACCAACAATACATGATTTGATGATCTTGTTGTTTCTAGAAGTACAGTAATAACAGCCACATTTTGTAATACAAAGTATAGTATTAGACGTACAATACTAGAGGTACCGTACGAGACACAAGAACAATATATGATTTGATGATCTTGTTGGTACAAGAAGTACTGTACTAACAACCACATTTTATAATACAAAGTATTGTACTAGACGTACAGTACTAGAGGTACCGTACGAGACATAACAAGAATACATGATTTGATGATCTTGTTGGTACAGTACGAGACATATCATGTATACAAGATTGTCAATAATCACATACCGTACCTATATAAACTAATTCACATTTCATTAAAACATGCACATTTTACTAAACTGCAATACTTTCACCTATGTTTAAGAACAACTAATCCTTGATCTTATTCATTCAAAAGTACACTATTAAACTCATTGCTAATGTTAGTTCAATCGAATCCATAGATAAACAAGTAAATATTGTATATGATTTGAGAGAAATACGAATGTGATGTACTATACTCACAAGTACTGTACGTCTATACCCAAAGCATGTGTATGGTATCCTAATATACAGATACTATATTTCTCTCATATTATCATTATTTTAAAGTATGTCAACACTAGTCTTGTTGGAAAGTATTTTTTACAAGGATTCTAATACAATTTATTTCATTAAAAAATATGCTCCAGAGTGAAAATTATGGACAAAAATATTTTCTCTCTCTTCTACTTCTCTCATCCTTATTTTCTCATATTATTATTTTTTCAAAATACGTCAACATTAGTCTTATTGAAAAGTATTTTTTATTAAGAATCTAGTGCTTTTTGTTTCATTAAAAAATTCCTTGTGGCTTGAAAGTTATGATCAATATAAGTTTTCACTTTATTTCTACTTCCCTCCTATTTAAAAATAAATAAAGTTGGTCCACATTGGACTTTACAGCAACCCCAGCCAGGTGGGTGGTCGGGTGGGCAGCCGGTTACGGCTAGAATTACTCTATTTATATGCTAATCTTTTATTGATGATATGATAGTGTGAATAGAAACTTGTGGGATCAAGATGACATTTATATTGATTTCGCCGAATACCTTTGAGCTCAACTTCAGCCATGTTTCTTTTATACAAGTCAAGATTGTCCTTGTTTTTTCAACATTGTAAGATCCAAAAGAAGGAAAAATCACATAAACTATAAGCATATAGATGCGCCGTAATTGGTGAAAAAGCCATTGCGTCATTCTGCTGATGCATAACAACTTTAAAATCTGCTTTCTCTTATTCAGTTATTCTCTTACGAACATGAAGCTAAACTTATCACCCAGAAAGCCAAAGACTAATCCTTCACTAAAAGGATTACCTAAGTTTAAATTATACTAAAAACTATGCAATATATGGAAACCAACGGTTAGATCTACGTCGGGAGTTAAGTCTAATCGCAATACTCATATAAATGTGCAGTATTAATTGATTGTTTAATGTGGCAAATGAATCTTTAAGTTCGATAGTGCCCACCTCCTTGTTGCAACATGTGCAAAGTTGTTTATACTCACAAGGACAAGTGGAGAGAGAGAAGCTATTGATACATGCACAGCATGCCATAGCAGGATGGGTCGGGCTTCGAATTAAGGGACTCGGGTCTTCAGAATTGATTTCTGTTTAAAGTGTCCGGTTGCACTACAAAATTTATAGACATGTCTAGCCAAATACTCTTATTATATGAACACATTTTTGAGTTACTCAGTCGAGTATATGCTTGAATATGTTTAGTACATTGCCATACGATCACATTGGTCCCACACTTGGAGGTACATGAGACTTATATGTTTTCAGATATGCATTTATGCTAGAATGCATCCGATCATATCTGAGTCTTATTAAGTCGAATGTGTTCACTGATCGAGCACATTAACTTGATGTCATTTACATCTTTGAGTGTTGGCTCATTTGGAGAGAGGCTAACAAATTATAAGTCCTATGACCTAGATTAACCTCAAATTATGTTTTTTAATCATAATTGAGTGTTTGATTAAGTTCAAACTCGATCAACTATCTGGTATCTCTAATTTGACTCAACTTAGTTTATGTTTACCCTATTTTTGCAATTTCTTGTGCTTTTTGTGGAATAAAGTGAATATTCACCCTAATTAAGGATTAAATTGTAATTTGATTTCAAGTTATAAAATTATATGTTCTCTTTCATATCTATGTTTAATTTGATATCCTTTGGATCTTTAAACTTGGTTTGGATGAGGGTTTTCAACCCTTAGTCTAAATGATTGAGGTTGAATGGTTGAACCAAGATGGTTGGCAGCTAAAGGCCTACCCACCCTTGATTACTTGGATATCAAAGGTCCCATGGGTGGCTAGCTATCAAGAATCTGTCATGAGTTGACCCTCCATAGTTGTGTGCATGGTTGAAGGATTGATAGGTGTGAAGATGTGTGCACCTCGATAAGTTGCTTTTGTTCCTTTGATAGTCTTGCCTTCAGACCTTTACAAATCAAGGAAAAAGCCTCAATTACTCCTAATATGATGAACATCGACAAGTCTGGTGGTTTTGAGGAGCCTTGATAGGGTTAGCCTTGATGTCTTGAGCCATAGTGCTTTGGTAGGCTTTCCCTTTCTACCCCACGATGGCCATGCCTAAGTGTCTCTAGTTTGGACTTTTAACCCTTTTTCTCCTATATATCCCTAACCACCCTCAACCAATAGACTCATTTTTCTATTTAGGTACATAATGGAAATGAGGAGGAAGATCTTTAGACCCTCGAAACCTTGGCTTGAAGGTCAATATCTTGGCTCAAGTGCTTGTATGAACTTGGATGTTGTTGATTCAAGTGTCTTTGTGGTATGAAGCCCTAGTAGATTCTTTCCTACCATCCTCAATGTAGGTTCTACCTCTATGATCTTTGTTCCTTAATTTTCCTTATCATATTCTACCTTTGTCTGAGATCCATAGGTTTCCATGATGGAAACTTGCTCATTTAGCTAAAGCCCTTCCTTTCTCTCTCTTTTTTCCCTATTTTGCTTGACCTAGCTTGGAGGCGTCACCTTGGAGATTGAGTGTCTATCCTAGATGTTTCTAAGAGGAATCCTCTTCATGATGTTGTTTTATCACATTTTCATGAACTTATAAGGAGAGTGATATAACTTTCGGTGCACTTTTAGCCTACAATTCACATACAATACCCTCATCATGCTAGAACTTGATGTAGAGGTCTAAATGTGGAGTCTTTATGGAGCCACTTTTTCTGTTATGAATTGAAAAACAATTTGTCCATCTTCACTTACTCTCTAATTAGGATGCATGGTTGTTTTAGTGTGCCATATTATATGCTTAAGGGAAGAAATTTCGAAATAAGTGCTTTTATACCCTAAACATCCCCCTATTAAGGAATTCGGATACCAAGTTGGGGGAAACTTACAATGCAAATATTCTTAATGTTTGAATGTATTTATAAAATGAAATTAGGATAGTTTTATAACTATTATTCCACTGAAATTTGGGTTGACTTAGAGATTATTGTGAAAAGTAGCTTATTTGTGCTTAAAATGAATGACCTTTTCAGACCAAACCTTGTTCTCGTTACAACTTTCACACGCATATGACTTTAAATTTTAAAGTTTCATGGTTCTTTGTTGATCCCATGTGAATGTAAATGTAAATTTGCATGTTTATATCAAATCCCTATATGGGTTTTCCCTTGATGTGGCCTTTATATGGTGATTTGAGCATTGGTGTGCCCTAGATTGATGAATTGGGCCTTGATATTTCCAAAGATGGTTAAGTGTACCTTGATTGGGTACTGGAAATATATTGTTACGACCCCACCTTCCGGTAACCCCCAATTAAGGAAGACCGAGAGATCGAAGCCACACCCATAATTTTCCGGATCAAAGGTTCGACAATAACCAAGACCAATTATTAAATTTTAACTGACTAAACTGAAAAGTTGTAAGTAAATAAACTTTTGCATACCTTTTCAAAAACTTGGATCTCTAACCTTCTATCCACTTATGGATTCTACTCTAACTAATCCTCCTTGCATTTTACTTCATGTATTTCACAATATGACGATTTACTATTTGTCCTTTTTGGCTTGTACCTAAAACACCGACAAACAAAACACCGGTCAGCCGAAGCTGGTATGTGGGGGAAACAATAATCGTGCAACTATGATAACAATGTATTGCATCCAATTACCATTTAACAAACAATTTTGCATTTTAAATATAACTGCGCGATCCATGCATTCCCTATCCTCTGTGCTGTGGATACTACTTTCCTTATAGTAGCTCCCCATTAAACCCCTCATGGTCCCACCTATAGGTGAACTAGTTTCTAGGGTTGAGTCACATGGCACTACCCATAAGTAGCCCACTCCTTAACTCATGGCATGCTAAAGGGTCTCATGGCACTACACTTGGCAGCCCAATTTCTAACCCACGATAACCAAGACGTTACTCTAGGTTACCCCTTTTTAGCCTTTACAAGCCACAGAGGTGGACTCAGATCTAGCCAGTTATATATATGTTCATAGTGATAGTCATAGTCACTCTATATAGTTGCATGAAATAAAAGGCATCCAACAATTAATTTCAAGCAACCGATAAACACATTCAGAAATCGCTGTGAAACTAAAGTGATTACTCATAAGCGTAACCACATACCTGATTTGATGATTTTACAAGCATTAAGCAAATCCAACTAAGAAAGCAATCCAAGAAAGCAATTCAACAATCACATAATTCCTGAAAAGAATATGTACTCTATTTATTACACACTTTATCAAGAATCTACTTTATTGATTTGGATTCACTTTCTAGGGTTTCTGTATCCATTTTAGGGTTTCG
Organism: Alisma plantago-aquatica; assembly: GCA_963693085.1. NCBI lineage: Eukaryota > Viridiplantae > Streptophyta > Magnoliopsida > Alismatales > Alismataceae > Alisma > Alisma plantago-aquatica. The sequence continues at coordinate 1,064,518,460 of OY856411.1, read as the reverse complement.
TTTTGCAATTAGTATTTCCCTTCATCTTTTACCATATTAAACCCTAATTTTATACCATTACTCATAAACCCTAATTATCTCATCTATTCTTCAATATTAAGGTTATCTTAACAACATATAATCCTATTTTCAGATTTAAAGGTACCATTAACCATTAATTAATTTCATTAAGCTTCTTTTACATCAAATCTACTATTTTTATCCTTTTAATCCATGACAAGATCATTATGTGCATCAATCATCAATTCAAAGTTCATTACGATTTAATCACATATGAACTCGATTTGCCATAATTCTACCTTTTATTCATGAGAAAACCCTAATTACTACATTTAGGGTTTTTATCCATAATTAGGAACTTTAATTCTCGAAATAGATTAGAACCAACATTTAACAACATATTTTCACAATTTTCAAATTATATATGATCTTATCCTCTTTTACCCTAAATTAGGGTTTATAAATACTTAATCATTCTCATATAGGGTAAAAACCCTAAATCAGGAAAATTTCATCTAGATCAGGTTTGAATCTAACATTATCATTCAACAGGTTATTAATACTTCAATTAACCCATTAAGCATACTAGATTCAACCTTTAATCACAAATAGGGTTTTTTAATTAACTTTAATGCATTTTTCATCAAATTATTATAATTTTATAATTAGGAATTGAATCAACCTTTAATATCATTTTTATTGTATTCCTCTCATTATCCTGATCAAAATTCATATATTATATGTCCTAATCGAAGTTACCAATCTTTAGTTATGAATTTTGCAAAAGTTACCTTTTTGGACCAACCAAAAGCCGCCACATCACCTCATGCATGCAACACGGCCCGCCTTTGAGTTTATAACTGAATTACGCAAATACCCCTGGTGTGGCTACTCGTTTCTTTGCACTTCGGAGGGCAAAAGGTCCAATGACCGCTACCTCATCTTCAACCTTGCGACAGCGTGTTGTTGTCGCCCTAGCCGCCCCTTGCGCGGCCATGGATCTCAACTCCAGATCCCCCCGAGCCCAGGAGGCTCTTCCATTACCTCCGCCATGCCCTCTCGTGGGTGATGGGGCCTTTGGCACACATTTGGTCGGCCGGGATCGTACCCAATAGAGCTGCAACTGCGGTCGTGCTACAGCTGGCTTGAGGCATCGTGTGGGAGTGTAGGAGCACGAGGACGATGGCTGCATCATTCTCTGAGGTCGTACGGACATCCAACAAGATTGTCCATTGGTTCCACGTTCCTTCATAGACGTTCTACTCCTCCACCCTAGGGTTTGCTTGTAAAGAAGAATATGGGAGAGAGAGAAGGATGCTTGGATTCTCTGGAACTCGATCCAGGGGGTCTACCCCTTTTATAGGGGAGGGCCTCAATGCCCTAGGATGCTCATCCAAGAGAAATCAAGTTCTCTCTCATAAGGAAACCTATTACTTCCATGAGAAGTAATCTTCTTTCTCTTACTTATTTCCTTGTTTATCCATATGCTTTGGTTATTAGGAAATTCGAGAATTATCTCTTTTAATATCCTTGCTCTTGGGTTTTAATTCATTGGTCTCGAAATTATATATCTCCTTAAGTAGGAAATACTTCCTTTATATCCATATTACATAATCCATTAATTATGTATTCCCATTATCCTTTAATTTTGCAATTTTGGTATTTTCGCTTTCTTTCCTCTTTATTGGGACTCCTTGGATCCCAAGAAACTCTATTATTTGGAAATCCTTTTTATTGGATACTTATTATCCTTCTAGATGCATCTAATTGCATTATTCTTTATTATTTCTCATTATCTTATTTATTTCTTATTAAAATAGTTCTTTTTGAGGATTTCTCTTTCTTTTTATTTTATTTTCCTCATTGGTATTCCTTTTATCATTAGGAATCCTTGGGATACAAAATTTCACTAAGGATAACTCAATTGTACCTCTTTTTACTTATTTTCCACATTTTACCAATGTTTTCAATTTCTTTCTTAATAAAGAAATATTTAATTGATATTTTCTTTTCTTATTGCACTCTTTATGCAACTTTGGACTCCCTGGTACCCAAGGAACCCAAGAGTCATGAAATCCCTCTTTGGATTTGCCTTCTAGAGGTTTCCACATTTTTCTTTCCTCAAATATTCAATTATTCATTCACTAATTGAATTTTCTTATTATTTGGGCCCAATAGCTAATAAAGCCCACAACACAAACATCAAGGCTATTGTAAACAAAATCTATGTATTCAAAACAAATTATATCATTATTTTTTCAAATATCTTTAATATGACAAATTACATTTCTCACCAAATGAACCCAAAATCTGGGTTGTAACATATATCTTGATATATTTTATCATTTTAGGATCTTATGATATATTTATTTTACAATTACATATCTACATCTTGTGTGTAAATCAAATGATACATGAGAAATTGACCTAATTAATCAAGTTTAACATTCATCATGTAGCACCCTAAGAATGTAGATATTATTCCAGTGTTCAGAATTTGGGATAGTAAACATGATTTCATGTATCAATCTTATATATGGAGAAGGAAATCAGAGTCATATGTTGTTTAGTATATGCTTGTGAGTAGAGGTTGTGTTATCACACGTCCAATATGGTTATCTGATGTGCATGGTTGATGCCATAGCTCATGTGACAGTGACAATTTGGAATCAATTAGAGTGCAATATGCATAATGTCACAAGGATTTTATACCCTAATATATATTCCAAAACATAAGTACCCAGGTGGACCTAATGCTATTTTGATTTGCCTTTGAGCATAGTACTTAGTTTATACTCAAATCAACTGAGACAAGGAGGAGTCTTATGGAGTTCAGTAATACTAAAGACCTTAAATAGTGGCTAGGGGATTTCTCAATCACTAGTCTCTAGATTGACTTGGTATGTCTCAAATAACCTAGGGCTTAAATATTAGAATATCCAAATGTGTAGTATATATGTTTATGATTTACTTGGAGAATTCACTTTATAATGTTGCATTGTGTTCTTAAACCTACAAAGTATGACTTGCATATCTTTTCCTACACTTACACTCTTTTATACCTTGAAAAGAGTATAATTTTTTATTTTAGTTCTTCTTACTTTGTTGATTGTTATTTGGTATGCATTAAAATGTTATCAGTTGTTATACCATATCAATGGAACATGGATATCACCTCGTGGTTATCCACATCTTTTATGTGATCAATAGCGTAACTATGGTTCCTACACAGAGGAACTGAGAAAAGTAATTGCTTGGAGGTTTGTGGAGATGCTTTAGATTTGTATCTTAGAGTTATCTATGTACTCTGAAGTATAGGTAAGAGATTTAAATCATGTGCCTCTACAACTCATGTTTTTATCTACCATGACTTGTGTATAAGCACATGTTGTAGACATGGTACTATTAAATATCTTGTATACATGTGGTAATAGTGGTAAAAAACTATAGTCTCATAAAACTAACCTATTTAGAATGTATGGAAGTTGGGCCTTTGTTAAAAATCTTGAGGATAAAAAGAAATTATTATACATGTCTCATAGTATGTAAATTGATGATGTTGATTTGATATATAGTGTTTTCTTTTGGTTGATCTCAATGTGGTGTGTTGGGATGTCACACAAATACCTATGAAGTATTGTCTTCCCCAGATAATGAGTGGATTAGAATTTGTCCCCTCTAACCCGACATCACTGACTACATTTTACAACAATTACTTCTAGGACCTTATGTCATACATGGGGTTTCTCAACTAAGATTAAGTGGTCATGACTATTAACAAGGTGATGAGGGAGCTTGTTGAGTTGCACGTAGGTTACAAGGAGGAGTTCTTCCAACAATTTTCCAATTCTATGGTAAAAATGGGAAATGTTAACTCGCTTACAAATCCAATTGGTAGATTAGACCACAATGGATTATTACTTATGGAAAAAATATTGTGACATCCAACCATGGACTCACTTTTTATGGACAATGAACTATGTTATATATCTCTCCTAAATATGAAGGTAACTAGTAAGAGATTGTGTTCATGATTCTGGTTTACCTCCTTTATTTGGTGAACTGTCCAACAAGCCCTAATGTGTTTTTTATTTTTTCAGGCTTAGTCATGTTAATAAAGTTAATATATACCTCCTTTCATTTGTCAAAATGACGATGGTGGTTGTGGTCCATAGATCTGAAATCACTACTATAAGTATATATGCTTTTTGTTATCTTGTGTTGTGTTCTTTGTTATGTGCTTAAGTCTTGTCTTGTCTTTAGCTTTTCTTTTATCCCATATTTCCTAGTTTTGGTTCTCCCTTTCTCTTTTGTTCAATAAAATGTAGTGCATTGTAACTTTTTCCAACATATAATACAAAGCTTTTCCCATTCTATATGGTATTATACATGTTTGATCCTACCTAAGCCCACCCATCAACCCCCCTACCATTGACACCGCACTATCTCCATCATTTCCACCATGTCCATAATTCACACCACCTAGTCACCCTCTCTCTCTATCACCTACATCAACACCACCCTCCACCCATCGACCTCCACCCATTGACCTCCATGCATCTACCTCCATCCATTGATCAATCATTTCTCTTCCACCCATCGACCTCCATCCATCAACAAACCTTTCATCTTCCACCCATTGACCAACCTTTCATATTCCACTCATTGACCTCCACCCATCGATCAACCCTTCATATTCCACCCTTCGACCTTCCCCCATCAACTTATCAACTCATCAACCTACCATCAACCCTTCACCTTCGATCGCCACCATCGACGTACCATGAACCCTTCACCTTCCATCACCACCATCGACCTATAACCCATCAACCTCTACCCCCATCGTCCTCTACACCATCGACCTATAACCCATCAACCTCTACCCCCATCGTCCTCTACATCATCGACATATAACCCATCAAATTCCACCCCATTGACCTACATTCCATCATTTACCATTCCAATTAGTCCCAAAATAGTATGTTGAAAACCTAAACGATCTCACCTCTTTTCCTTCCTATGCCACATGGTGGAGTGAATCTCACATTGTAGCAACACAAGTCTTTTCTTATCTTTGTTGCCACTATGTGGGTTTCATAGATCTATTGATCCAAATCTATTGTTTCTATCTACTACTCGTATGTGGGTTTCTTAGGTCCTTTGATCCATATCTACTGATGTTGCTATCTCTTTACCATGTTCGGGTTTCTTGTATCTATTGATCTAGCTCTACTATTGTTGATATTTACTGCCCCTATATGGGTTTATCAAACCTATTGATCTAGATTTTTTGCTTCTATCTTCTGCCCCTATGCGGGCTCCTTGGATCTATTTGGATTTGGATGTTTCTCCCTCTACCCCTATGCAAGTTGTTTAGATATGTTCTTTTGTTGTTGTTTTCTGCCGCGCTGGTGCTACTATTGTTGCTGCACTATGAGTTCCTCAGATCTCGTCATCTAGATCTTCCAGTTCGTACAACTTCTAATACATCTTTGTGAGTTCCATGTCTCTTGCTTCCATGGTGACTATTGATCCTTCACAAAACTTGTGTGTTACACTGTAAAACTTGATGGATCAAATTACATATTCAGGTGGCATCATTCAAACTCTATGTCAAATCCCAAGGACGTTTCTCTCGTATATCTACTACTGCTAATGATCCTCCTGATGTCTTAGAACATAACAAAGCCAAAAAGGCCTATGACCAATGGTCTAGTGATGATTCTAGCATCATGACATGGATGGTGAACAATACTAAATAAAAAAATCAACCAACCTTTTCTTAACTTGTAAAATGCCAAAGCCATGTGGGATCAATAGTCCCATTTGTACTCACATAAGCAAAACCCAAAAAAGGTTTTTGAGGGCTTTAAGAACTTGGCTAAAATAGATTATTCCACTAATGACTCTATAGAAAACTATTACAACCGATGTTTGACACTTTGGACTGAATTTGAAGTATATCATCCACTCACTGTTGATATCAAAGAAAGTCAACAACAAAATGACTATCGCGACCTGTCACGTGAAATGAGATTACTCAAAAACATAAAACACAATCAATCACTAAATAATCACATACCCAAAAATATGGGTAAATTAAAACCGATTCAACATCAACACCCGCTCAGAAACATTTGAAGGATCCCGACATATTTCTTGTATCCATACTATGCCATACAAACAAGCATTAATATGCTAACAAAAGTCTGATTCATTTGAAACATTATATACAAACTTTATCTGGCCCGGACCTGAGAGTACAGGGACGACTCTAGGACACACTAGACATCTAATCAACTTTCTCAAATATTCATTACTATAGCTCATCTTTGCTACCATATATTTGTTTTCGTCACTTCCGATTACCTAAAAAAGTGTGGCGAACCATAAGGGTGAGACACAGTCCCAACAAGAGATATAACCATCAACAACATTTATTGATTACAACATTTTTATGTAATTAAACAATTAAGAAGTTTAATCAGATATAACAAATAAGATTAATAGTACTGGTGATTAACAAATTACATAAAGGAGAAGATAATAACTATCATTATTAACCAGACTATCATCCTTTATCTTGTTGACAATATAAGCAGTTCAGTAGCATATGCAGTTCTAGCATCATGGGCAAGTCTAGTAACATAGCATAGCTAACAACATGAGCATGTCTAATTGGTTGAACAAATCAACATCATAAGAAGAGCTAAAAACATAAGCACAACTATCTAGACAAACATGATTATCAGTATATGCATCTCTAGTTACAAAGGCAAGACTAGCATGCTAAATATAACTAATAACATGGGATATCTAGCATCATGATTATAATAAGTCGTAGCAGTATAGAAACCAACATAAGAATGACTGTTGTATGTACACATTTACCATCTTATGATCCACAACATAAGTAGAATTATTATATCTTAATTGCACTAAGCATCATCTTTATGTAAAGAGAACAAAGAAGGGTTATCATCCAATGTGAAGCGTCGTGTATAACCCTAAACAAATATACTACACGACTATATTACATCTTTTATTACGCCCTGGGGAATTTGAATCGTACCATTCAAAGTCCAACTGACCCCTGCGAAGGGCTATTCGGTTCCGTACAAGATCTAGGAGTGTCGGTATCCTAAGATCTCTTCCCCTCGGTCAGTACGAGTAAAAAGGTAGTGACATATCAGTCAAAGCTGCCACCACAACGACATATAGTCAAGCTAAAAACCACTAGTCCGACCTTGGTACAGGTCACAACACTAGAAACCAGGGTATTCAAACCCAAACACTGTAACACTGCATCAAACAAGTGGACATACAAACCCTAATTCACTTCTAGAAAGCATATAAATATCAAAACTTGAAAAGATATAAAATGTATGAAACATAATTTCTCATCTCATCCTCACATGGTACTATTCACTTTCCATTCATGAGACCACACTAGTCATCATACTATCACAAGATATAAATCTTTTTCACAATATCACAGGGTATCAACCCTTATCAATATAAGAGTATTACACCTCATTCAGGGCTCAAACATGCCCAAAGGTCATTAAGACCATCATATTATTCCCTACAAGATCATCATTATCTTTGCATGCCTTATAACTAGGCTCAACAACATCAATCATATATAATACACCAGATCAGCACAATATTGCATTTATGAGCTAGGTGGTATTCATAAACAATCATAGTAGGGTTATATTAACATTAAGAACATTCCTTTATTACATCAACATGCAAGGAATGTAGATATGATTAACTCTCATCATATTCATTATACACATGTTTAGCATAAGAAAGTATCAACCATGTGGCTATAATAACCACCAATTACATATCAAGGTTATGATATTAGTAAGGAGGTTATTCTACCATCATTTAATCATATAAGAATGTTAAACATGAATACTCATCTTTATCTAATTGCATAGAGTTAGGTTCAACATGATAAATTATATCAATGTTACTAATCAACACTCATACCCAAACCCTAACTCACATCATCCCTGTTGGATCATGGATGCATAAGGTGAAACATTACCATCACATTCCATACTATTCTCAAGTATGAACCACACCTAAATCAAGGTGTAACCATCAGGTTATAGCATATTAGGGTTTCAACAATAATAGAGTACTTCATGGTTGTATTAGTCATTCAAGGACTATTCATACCCAATTACCATCATTTAGTTATATTATAGCTAGGTATAACAAGATATACCTCATTAGGGTTGCATATCAACACAATATGGTTATCATCCCTTCTATACATAAGAGTGAATAGGTAAGACTACCTTATTAAGGGCAACCCTCCATTTGTTTCATCATCATTCAACCTGTATCACCATACTACAATGTCACCCAGAACTATTGCATGTTTAAAAGGTAAGACCTTAGGTTGTTTACATAAGTAAATACCTTGGATAAACCACCTATGAAGTCCTTGATTTGTTCTTTATAAAGAGTCACCATCTAACCCTAGGCATACCTTGATTAACAACATAAAAAGTTCCATTGAGAGTAGGGTAAAACCCACAACTGACTATTTAATTAGAATAAGCCATCCATTATCAACAAGTAAGATCCTTAAGTTGATCATATAAAGGAAACCATTTAAATCACATTATTAGGACCAAATTATTACATTAGTTATCATTGCAATTTATTGGAGAATAAACATTAGATCTTGACCATTGGGTCAAGTTCATATGCTAAAACCATCGATTACAGTATAGGTCTGACCATTGCATTAAGTGACCCAAGAAACCATTGACATAAGGCTTAATTGATGCTAAAACTATATGATTAACTCACTATAGATTGTAGAGACCTGATACACCATCATTAGTTATCATTATTAAATCACTATAGGTTGTTAGATCAACAATATATTCATTAATCAGTATCAAATATTAAGTTAATGTCATCATTGATTAATATCATCAGTAGTGTACTTAATGATTGATCATTATACTTCTAATTGATCCAAAACCTGACCTAAGGGGTGACCATAGGTTGTCACCATCATTTGACACCCTTGATCACAACCATCAATTGTTATGAATACAATACCATAGGGTCATTGCAATGGTACAGTCGTCGGGTCATGGTTTATAGAATAAATCAGCTCTAAACCCTAAAATTGACAATTGTTTGATAGGTGCTTAGCACCATAGGTTGTCAAAACAACCTGATTCAAGTCACATTATACCTTAGGAATAACATACACATGATCACATGTTCATATATAACTAAAATCAGAATAGGGAACATTATAAAAATCAAAATCCAAGTCAAGCATAGCTTTTTAGTGCATGAATCCTCATTTTCAAGCAAGAACATGATCATGAAAGCTTATGGTAAGCAATAAACGTGGAGCAAGTTATAAAACTTGCCTTTAATGAGAAGATGGCACCACACACAGAAGAAATCCAAGAATAAGCTATGAATTCATCCATCTAGCACCTTTCTTCATCAAATGAGCAAATCCTAAACATAAGGAGTAAGACAAGTAGGGTTTTAGAGCTTTAGAGCAAATTCTACTATGAAACATTTTTCTGGTTGTGCACTACTGATTTTGACATTTGATCGAGTAAACTAGGTTCGATCGATCGTGTAATTTCACTAAATCTCATCGCACATATCAGTCAATTGATTAGTGTTGAGCAGGCATTAATAATTAAATGTACAAATTAGGAGTCGAGCAATGCCGACACTACCTGGCACCCGGGTAAACACTGACATCTGTGAATAACACGGATTTTAACCAATACGTCTAATTATTCGAGTTAAATCATGTGAATGGGAGTGAAATTCTACTCACCACGGTTCAAAACGTCTGAATACAAATGGAAACACGTCCAGACACCTATTTCCGGGCATCCACTGGGTTGTCATCTACCTCAGGACAGCCCTAGTTGCAACCTATTTTACGCACCAATTGAGGAGGAAGCTCGATAAAATGCCAAATCAAGCTATTAGCTACGGATTCTCATTCTACCTTCACGGCCAAGCTTCGTGCTGGTCTTATCTTGCTCTATCATGCACCAAACTGCCCTTGGTCAGACCAGATGCTTGCAACAAATTCTACCTCATGAACAGGTTGAAGGAGACGATTGTGCTCGGTGCTAGACGCAGTTATGGATGTGGTTTCTTGTTCCAATCTCTTGGCCAAACTCCATGCTAACCTTAGCTCACTGTTTCAAGCGCCCAAATTGGCTCAAGGCCACGGATGCAGCTGTTGTTGCTCGAGCTAGCTGGGGTGACACCCTGCTAGTTGGGCGTCGCGTTGAGCAAGGAAGAGGAAGGAGAGAATCAATGTGTAGATGATCGATGGCTGAAGCTATGGGGCCAAGAAATGCCCCGCCCCTCGCTCTCAAGTGGTTGTTGGACGTGTCGCAGCTGTGTTAGTCAGCCATGGCTACTCCTACAGGTTGGTCCAGGTGGGGGCGCAGCTGGGCGCCACTAGGGTGTGGAGGAGGAGGAGTAAATGAAGAGGAAGAAGGTGAGGAAGTAGGGTGCCTGCTGGAAACGGAGCCAAGGCCAAAGATCGCCCCTCAATCGCCCTAATTTCTCCTCTGCTCCGTAGTCGATTGAGCACAGCTGTGCGCCTATTTCAGTCAGTTCTATCCGATCGGGGAAAAGAAGGGATAAAGAAGAAGTAGCTGACCCACTTAAGGAAATAAAAACCAAATACTGGAAAAATTGCAACCAAGTCCAAAGGAACATCAAAACGTCATAACTATTGACTCAAATGTCTGATTCGACTGATTCTTTTTGCAACGTTCCAAGCACAGGATCCTCTACAACCTCAAGGCAAGAAATCATGCTAATTAAACTATAACACTTGATCAAAGCACTAATTGCATCAGTGAGTACTTAATTCAACTTAATCAACTTAATGATGCACTAAGCATTAAATTATGGTAATTAAACTTTTTCAACTCATTAAGAAAGTTTTGGGGCCTTACAACTATAAACCCCTAATAGGGATTTCACCCCCGAAATCTAAGATAAACAAAGATGGGTACTTCCTCTGTACCTCATCCTATTACCTTCACATGGTTACTTACATATCATGGTAATGTCACATCATTCATACATATCTCATCTTGGGTCAGCACAAAAATGCCCACATAAGAAGACATATCATGATCCCATTAAGAAATTTAATCAACCCCATCTCACTCTTATTCAACTTGTTCTCATAGTAGTTACTGCTTTGGCAACTCTAAGGTTTTTGAATAAATATTGATCATATTTTTGACCATATTTGAAATTCTTTGACATGTCATCATTCAAAGATTGCTACAACTTGTAAGACATTACTTGAACACTCTCTTCCTCCTATTCATAAATTCTATTGGTACATTGGTTAGTCTAAAGGACATAACTCTAAACTCATCATGGTCATGTGAATTATGTCATCCAATCTAACTCTTATGCATTGATATTTTATCGTAGGTTTATCTTAAAGGAACATGGTATCACAAATTTATTAACCAACAAACCATCTATCCTTGATAGTGGTCTTTCCCAACTATCACTTAACCATACACAACATTATAGAATCACTTTTGTTTTTCCTTCCTATCAACATTTAGAGGGTCATCATCAACTCTCTCTCTCTAAGGGAGAGGAACACTTGGAATGTTCATTTAATAAACATCTCCAGCCTTTACATATTTCTCATATTATTGATACATCTTGGATATTAGGATTCATTACCTTGGTATCCACCTCATTCACTATAAGGAACTCACATCCTTATCTCATCTACTTTACCAACATAACAAATATCAAGACATATAAAAGGAGTCTTCCTAATCATTGGAAGGCTCAAAAGAAAAACCATCACAAACTTTATGATAATGGAATCATAGTCCAAACAACCTTATTCTATAATAAGATATCCATCCTCATGTTTAGAATGAATCAACACATACCAAGTGGCAATGGTCCACTTGAAAGTTGTGCCCTGGAAAGGAAAGACACAAAGGGAAACATACTTCCCACATCATAGCAACATTGTTCAGGGTCACTAACAAAAAGGTAACCATTTCTATTTTAATTATGCATATTACAAATTCTTATGTATCATTTTACCTTTTTCATTTTTGATCGCTTGCCATTAGCATAGGAATCATCATAATTAACATATCTCATTTCTCATTCCTTGATGACTATTTATCACACTTGGGTATGTTCACTTATTTTATTATAATTTTCAACCACTTATCAACAAGTAAATCATCATATTCCATATTTTCTTCATTAAATAGGGATCATATCCCTTAATTTCTTTCACTTGCCATGGTGATTTTTCATTAACACTTTCTTACACACATAGGTTGGTCTGAGATTAACTCAGGTTCCACCTTATTTCTTTGCCATGGTTCCCATTTATCTTCTCATTATATATTTATCATAGGAGTTCACTTTATCTTATGTAGATTTTATACCTTGATTCACTTTATAAGTATAGACTTATCTGTCTTTTACTTTATTATCTTATTGAATCACATCTACAAGAACTTCTCTTTTCCTTATTTTATTCAGATTTAGATTTCATGGTGTTGTATCATTCTCTTGTATTAACCAAACATTCAAGTTTTGATAGATAATGATGTAATTTGCATCTTCTTTAAAGTAGGATTGTGATATTCACACCATAATTTCTTATTCGTTATACTCTTTAGATTGTCTCAAAATGACTACTTGATCAGAGTAATAAAAAAGATAACAATCTAAGAGTTCCATACTTACCTTTCTTCAATAATTGAATACCTGGCCAGGGCACCCAAATACTGAGATTAGGCAGTATGCACCATATTTTTGTGTCATGTTCCTGACTTAGACATCATCCTAGTCCTAAGTCCTAGTGTCCCTGTAGACTCTGTGAACCTAAATCTCTGATACCAAAATGTTCGCGACCCGTCACGCGAAACGAGATTACTCAAAACATATAACATAATCAATCACTAAATAATCACATACCCAAAAAATATGGGTAAATTAAAACTAATTTCAACGTCAACACCCACTTAGAAACGTTTGAAGGATCTTGACATCTTTCTTTTATCCATGCTATGCCACACAAACAAGCATTTAATATGCTAATAAAAGTCTGATTCATTTGAAACATTATATACAAACTTTATCTCACCCAGACCTGATAGTATAGGGACGACTCTAGGACACACTAGACATCTAATCAATTTTCTCAAATACTCATTACTATAGCTCCTCTTTGCTGCCACACATTTGTTTTTGTTACTTCCGATTACCTAAAAAGTGTGGCGAACCATAAGGGTGAGACCCAGTCCCAGTAAGAGATATAACCATCAACAACGTTTATTGATTACAACATTTTTATGTAATTAAACAGTTAAGAAGTTTAATCAGATATAACAAATAAGATTAATAGTATTGATGATTAACAAAATACATAAAGGAGTAGATAATAACCATCATTATTAACCAGACTATCATCCTTTAACTCGTTGACAATATAAGCAGTTAAGTAGCATATGTAGTTCTAGCATCATGAGCAAGTCTAGTAACATAGCATAGTTAACAACATGAGCATGTCTAATTGGTTGAACATATCAACATCATAAGAAGAGCTAATAACATAAGCACAACTATCTGGACAAGCATGATTAGCAGTATATGCATCTCTAGTTACAAAGGACAGACTATCATGCTAAATATAACTAACAACATGGGATATCTAGCATCATGATTATAATCAGCCATAGCAGTATAGAAACCAACATAAGCTTGACTATTGTATGTACACATTTACCATCTTATGATCCACAACATAAGTAGAATTATTATCTCTTAATTGCACTAAGCATCATCTTTATGTAAAGAGAACAAACAAGGGTTATCATCCAATGTGAAGCGTAGTGTATAACTCTAAAAAAATATACTACATGGCTATATTACATCTTTTATTATGCCCTGGGGAATTTGAATCGTACCATTCAAAGTCCAACCAACCCCTGCAAAGAGCTATTCGGTTCCATACAAGATCTAGGAGTGTTGGTATCCAAAGATCTCTTCCCCTCGGTCAGTACGAGTAAAAAGGCAGTGACTTATCAGTCAAAGCTGCCACCACAGTGACATATAGTCAAGATGAAAACCACTAGTCTGACCTTGGTACAGGTCACGACACTAGAAACCAGGGTATTCAAACGCAAACACTGAGGTACAACCGCAGTTGTCCTCTAATCACATCATGCTATAATCACCGAGATACGACCACAACCGTTCTCAATCACATCAGATGTATGAGGCATGACCATAGCCAACCTCCACAATCTGCATTGTGGATGACAAGGATATATCCTCAACCTGCCACCCCCGCATATTCAACAATATGCGCTCCAAGTTTCCCTTAGGAATACTCGTTTCACCATCCAACAAGTTTTGACACTGAAGAATATGGTTCTACGACACAGGGCACTACATGATTAGAGTTGCACTTGATTAGTTATGCCAATTGGGTGAATTAAGTCTGCATCAAACAAGTGGACATGCAAACCCTAATTCACTTTTAGCAAGCATATAAATATCAAAACTTGAAAAGATATAAAATGTATGAAACATAATTTCTCATCTCATCATCACATGGTACTATTCACTTTCCATTCATGAGACCACACTAGTCATCATACTATCACAAGATATAAATCTTTTTCACAATATCATAGGGTATCAACCCTTATCAATATAAGAGGATTACACCTCATTCAGGGCTCAAACATGCCCAAAGGTCATTAAGACCATCATATTATTCCCTGTAAGATCATTATTATCTTTGCATGCCTTATAATCAAGCTCAACAACATCAATTATATATAATACACCAGATCAACATAATATTGCATTTATGAGCTAGGTGGTATTCATAAACAATCATAGCAGGGTTATATTAACATTAAGAACATTCCTTTATTACATCAACATGCAAGGAATCTAGATATGATTAACTCTCATCATATTCATTATACACATGTTTAGCATAAGAAAGTATCAACCATGTGGCTATAATAACCACCAATTAACATATCAAGGTTATGATCATAGTAAGGAGGTTATTCAACCATCATTCCATCATATAAGAATGTTAAACATGAATACTCATCTTTATCTAATTGCATAGAGTTAGGTTCAACATGATAAATTATATCAATGTTACTAATCAGCACTCATACCCAAACCCTAACTCACGGCATCCCCGTTGGATCATGGATGCATAAGGTGAATCATTACCATCACATTCCATACTATTCTCAAGTATAAACCCACACCTAAATCAAGGTGTAACCATCAGGTTATAGCATATTAGGGTTTCAACAATAATAGAGTACTTCATGGTTGTATTAGTCATTCAAGGACTATTCATACCCAATTACCATCATTTAGTTATATTAAAGCTAGGTATAACAAGCTATACCTCATTAGGGTTGCATATAAACACAATATGGTTATCATCCCTTCTATACATAAGAGTGAATAGGTAAGACTACCTTATTAAGGGCAACCCTCCATTTGTTTCATCATCATTCAACCCGTATCACCATACTACAATGTCACCCAGAACTATTGAATGTTTAAAAGGTAAGACCTTAGGTTGTTTACATAAGTAAATACCTTGGATAAACCACCTATGAAGTCCTTGATTTGTTCTTTATAAAGAGTCACCATCTAA
Organism: Alisma plantago-aquatica; assembly: GCA_963693085.1. Taxonomy (NCBI): domain Eukaryota; kingdom Viridiplantae; phylum Streptophyta; class Magnoliopsida; order Alismatales; family Alismataceae; genus Alisma; species Alisma plantago-aquatica. The sequence goes on along the minus strand of OY856411.1, from coordinate 1,064,502,718 downwards.
CCCTAGGCATCCCTTGATTAACAACACAAGAAGTTCCATTGAGAGTAGGGTAAAACCCACAATCGACTGTTCATTTAGAATAAGCCATCCATTATCAACAAGTAAGATCCTTAAGTTGATTATATAAAGGAAACCATTTAAATCACATTATTAGGACCAAATTATTACATTATCCACCATTTCAATTTATTGGAGGAATAAACATTAGATCTTGACCATTGGGTCAAGTTCACATGCTAAAACCATCAATTACAATATATGTCTGACCATTGCATCAAGTGACCCAAGAAACCATTGACATAAGGCTTAATTGATGCTAAAACTATATGATTAACTCACTATAGATTGTATAGACTTGATCCACCATCATTAGTGATCATTAAATCACTATAGGTTGTTAGATCAACAATATATTCATTAATTAGCATCAAATATTAAGTTGATGTCATCATTGATTAATATCATCAGTAGTGTACTTAATGATAGATCATTATACTTCTAATTGATCCAAAACCTGGCATAAGGGGTGACCATAGGTTGTCACCATTATTTGACACCCTTGATCACAACCATCAGTTGTTATGAATACAATACCATAGGGTTGTTGCAATGGTACAATCGTCGAGTCATGGTTTATAGAACAAATCAGCTCTAAACCCTAAAATTAACAATTGTTTGATAGGTTCTTAGCACCATTGGTTGTCAAAACAACCTGATTCAAGTCACATTATACCTTAGGAATAGCATACACATGATCACATGTTCATATATAACTGAAATCAGAACAGGGAACATTATAAAAATCGAAATCCAAGTCAAGCACAACGTTTTAGTGCATGAATCCTCATTTTCAAGCAAGAACATGATCATAAAAGCTTATGGTAAGCAATAAACGTGGAGCAAGTTATAAAACTTGCCTTTAATGAGAAGATGGAACCACACACAGAAGAAATCCAAGAATAAGCTATGAATTCGTCCATCTAGCACATTTCTTCATGAAATGAGCAAATCCTAAACATAAGGAGTAAGACAGGTAGGGTTTTAGAGCTTTAGAGCAAATTCTACTATGAAACATTTTTCTGGTTGTGCACTACTGATTTCGACATTTAATCGAGTAAACTAGGTTCTATCGATCGTGTAATTTCACTAAATCTCATCGCACATATCAGTCAACTGATTAGTGTCGAGCAGGTGTTAATAATTTCAACATGCAAATTAGGAGTCGAGCGATGTCGACACTGCCCGGCACCCAGGTAAACACTGACATCTGCCAATAACACTGCTTTTAACCAAAATGTCTGATTATTCGAGTTAAATCATGTGAATGGGAGTGAAATTCTACTCACCGTGGTTCAAAACGTCCGAATACAACCGAAAACGTGTCCAGACACCTATTTCCGGGCATCCACTAGGTTGTCTTCTACCTCCGGACAGCCCTACTTGCAACCTATTTTATGCACCAATTGAGGAGGAAGCTCGATAAAATGCCAATTCAAGCTATTAGCTACAGATTCTCATTCTACCTTCAAGGTGGAGCTCTGTGCTAGTCTTATCTTGCTCTATCATGCGCCAAGCGGCCCTAGGTCAGACCAGCTGCTTGCAACAGCTTCTACCTCATGAACAGGTTGAAGGAGACGATTGTGCTCAGTGTTAGACGCAGTTATGGATGCGGTTTCTTGTTCCAATCTCTTGTCCGAACTCCATGCTAACCTTAGCTCATCGTTTCATGCACCCAAGGTGGCTCAAGGCCACGGCTGCAGCTGTTACTGCTCGAGCTAGCTGGGGCGCCGCCCTACTGATTGGGCATCGCGGTTGAGCAAGGAAGAGGAAGGAGAGCATCAATGTGCAGCTAATCAATGGCCGAAGCTATGGGGCCAAGAAATGCCCCACCCCTCCCTCTCAAGTGGTTGTTGGATGTGCCGCAGCTGCATTAGCTGGCCATGGCTACTCCTGCATGTTGGGGCAGGTGGGGGCGCAGCTGGGCGCTGCTAGGGTGTGGAGGAGGAGGAGTAAACAAAGAGGAAGAAGGTGAGGAAGTAGGGTGCCTGCTGGAAATGGAGCCAAGACCAAAGATCGCCCCACAATTGGCCCGATTTCTCCTCTGCTCTGCAGTCGATTGAGCACAGCTGTGCGCCTATTTTAGTTGGTTATATTCAATCGGGGAAAAGAAGGGATAAAGAAGAAGTAGCCAACCCACTTAAGGAAATAAAAACCAAATACTGCAAAAATTGCAACCAAGTCCAAAGGAACATCAAAACGTCATAACTATTGACTCAAATGTCTGATTCGACTGATTCTTTTTGCAACGTTCCAAGCACGGGATCCTCTACAACCTCAAGGTAAGAAATCAAGCTAATTAGAATATAATACTCGATCAAAGCACTAATTGCATCAGTGAGTACTTAATTCAACTTAATGATGCACTAAGAATTAAATTATGGTAATTAAACTTGTTCAACTCATTAAGCAAGTTTAGGGGCCTTACAGTGACAAACTTCAACTTGTCCAGTTTTTGGCTGGTTTACCTCATTCTTTTGTACGCATGATAGACCAAATTTTTTCCAGTGATCCCTTACCTAAACTGATGGATGTTCTCAAGCATGCACAATTCCTTCCTTATATGACCTCTCTTGCTGCATTTTCTTCTTATCACTCAATTCTTGTCGATAAAACTATTAAGATCCTTCAGTGATCGATTACTTTTGACCCTAAGGGTTGTGTGTTTTAGGATCTCTATACAAGGAAGAGGATTGGTTTAGGCCATGATGGACCCGATGGATTGTGCTACTTGAATGTGTGTCAATCTGCTACTACTCTACTATCTTCTTTCGTGACTATTCTACAATGGATGTATTCCTTGGGACATCCTTCTGCTACTAAACTCTGTTGTTTTTTTCCAAATATTTTTGGGAAACCATTTTTGTGTGAATCATGTCAGTTTGACAAACAAATGTGTGTGTTTTTCATAAGAAGCAAGAAATTAGTTCTAAAAATCTATTTGACGTTGTTAATGTTGATATTTGGAATCCATGTTGTGTTTCTAGGTGTCTGCATATTGCTATTTTATGACCTTTATTGACAATTATTCTAGGGCAACTTGGTTGGTTATACTAAAGGATCATAATACCATTTTGCAAACTATCACCATCTTTTTATTGAGATCCAAACCCAATTCAAAATTTCCATCAAATTCTTGTGAACCGATAATGTCGTAGAGTTTATGATAAAATTGTTGATTAGAAGTTGTTTCTATAATGTGCTAGTTAATCAACTATATGCCTTCTTTTGTGTTACATAATCAAGTCCCTATCTCTCTTCTTTACCCCAATGTGCCTTTGCTTTGTGTTCTACCACATATCTTGTCAGTACCCTTTTGTTAAGAATCTGTAACCTATGATGTCTAGACTCGACTCCCACTCCATTAAGTGTGTCTTTCTTGGTTATTCCCAAACATAGAAAAGATATCAATATTATGATCATGTTAATTGACAATGTTTTTTTTAGTGCAGATGTTATGTTCTTTGAAAACATATTGTACTACTCTGACAAAGGGACTACTTATATCTAGTGATCTGGTGGTTCCTTCTCCTCTACCTGAGGTAGTAGAACATGATCACACTCACAAAACTTGAAGAGGTGTCCATCAAGAAGACACATGGTTACGAATCCCCCTCTAACTCCTCAAAAACCAATGCCTCCCTCGTCGGTAGGTCACAATACCCCTAGATATTTTCTGACCTACATCTTCCTATCAATTAAGGAAACATTTTTGTTCTACCATTAATCTTGGTGCCAGTTTTGCATATTTTACTACTAATCTTTCTTCTATTTCTATGTCAAAGAATGCTACACAAACTCTCCAACATCATGCTTAGCATCAAGCTATGCAAACAGAAATGTCTATCGTGCGACATCGCAAGACCTGGAGTCTTATTGATTGTCTTGAAAATTATCCAATGGTTGGATGTCATTGGATCTTTACTATTAAATATCAACCAGATGATTCAATTGAACAGTTGAAGGCTCACCTTATAACAAAAGGCTACACTAAGACTTGTGGAGTGGACTACTTTGAAGCTTTCTCTCATGTGGTCTGTATCAACTCTGTGAGAGTGCTTATGTCTATAGATATCAACAAAGATTGGCATGTTTATCAACTTGATGTCAAAAATGCCTTCATGTATGGTGATCTAGATGAGGAAATTTATATGGAGAAACCACCTAGCTTTTTTAGTTAGGGGGAGTGTTCCAAAGTATACAAACTCTGAACAGAAATATATGACCTAAAAAAAGCCCACAGGTGTGGTTTGATAATTGAAGCGAGATACTGCTCTAGTTTTAATTTTGGCATTCACATTATGATCATTCTTTTCTTATTAAAATGACATCTCTGGACTTGTTGTTCTTATTATTTATGTGGATGACATCATTTTGTTTGATGATTCTGATGGTATTGCAGCTACCAAATGATATCTCAAACAATATCTTATTACTAAAGATTTGGGTAAACTCAGATACTTCTTGGGAATTGAAGTTTCCATGTCATCTTCTGGCACCTGTCTTTTATAGCATAAATATGTGTTGGGTCTTTTGACAGAAGCAAGTATGCTCAGGCATAAACCTAGTAGTACTCCTCTAGATCCTAATCCCAATTTGGATGATGGACCTTCACCTCCATACATGAAAATCATCCATACCAACAAATGGTTGGTAAGCTTATCTATCTCACAGTGACGAGAGTTGATATTACTACTGTTGTTGGACTTGTCAGTAGTTATTTGGAAAAACCTCGACAATGTTATTGGGATGTTGTTTGTCACATTCTTAAATATCTGAAATCTTCTCCCAGAAAAGGTTTACTATATTGCAGACATGGGAAACACAAACTTATGGGGTATTCTGAATCTACTTATGCGAGTAGATGATGTGACCAAAACTCTACCTTTGGATATTGTTCCTTTATTGGGGGGAAACTAGTTACATGGCGTAGTAAAAAGCATATTGTGGTTTCCCGATCAAGTATTGAAGTAGGATATAGGGTTGTGGCTCACACTACTTGTGTACTAATGTGGGTCTAAGGACTCCTCAAGGAATTTGATATTTCTGACTCTGATCCTATTCATGTGCATTGTGATAATAAAGCAACCACCTTTATTGCCAACAATGTCACTTTCCATGAGCGCACAAAGCACATCTATAAGGACCTTGACCCACAATTTGAGATAACCCTATTTGTTTTGCCTAAGTATGTTGCTTAGCTCATTCCTCTAATCATCTGATAATGTAATTAGGGGCATGTTGGAAGCTTGAGTTCCTTGTTTGAGCTTGTTTGGTAGATTCTTGTGTTTTTGGAGAGGTTTTTGTGCAAATTGCAATTTACCCAGAGTAGGGGTTGATGTGCAAGTTTTCCACCTCTAGAGTGTTCCTTATCTCTCTTGACATCATCTAAAGGAGAGAGAAAGAGATGGACATCTTTTTTGGTTCTTCGTTGAGTGGTGATACCCTTGGTGATGTTTTACACTCATGTTTGGGGTGTATCTTACATGTAGGAGTGTTGTCTCGGGCTTGAGAGACTTGGAGACACCTCATATCGGTTTGGGGATATCTTGAGGAGACCTCCTATCATTTTGTGGTGACTATTGATATGACATATCAGTTTTTGGCTCTAGGTTTCATCCCCATCAGATTGTGAGGGGAGTGGGTGTGTGTATCGACCTTAACCTAGGAAGGTGACCTAGTGGGTGAGACGTGGTTTTTATCACCTTGTTGCATGATGTTGCATGTAGCCTTTTCTTCATGAACATGTGTCATCTAGGGTTCCTTGGTGGTGACACCTTTCCTTTGTTCTCTCTTTCATCCCTCTTGTATACATATCTCTTTCCCTCCATGCAAGAGAAACCCTTTGGTTATCTTTGCATTCTCTCCTTGGTGGCCAATCTTGAGATTGAGGAGTGCTCTCCCTTGGAGCTTGGAGGACGATGCTAAGCTTGTGGTGTTATCTTTTCATCTTTTTCCTTGGTAAGCCATGATCCTTATCTCTTCTTTCTCTCCTTCTTTCTTCTTTTTGGCCATGGACCTTGGTATCTTCTGTTTCCCTCTCATGTTCTCTTAAACATGGTTCCTTCTTCTCTCTTGGAGGTGTTGTGGTGATCGAGCTTGGAGGATCTTCTTCTACCTTGAGCTCGTGAAGATGGGAGCTTGACCTTGGAGCTTAGATCTAGATGGTGATCCTAGAGGTGGGTTATATAACTCTAAACCATATTTGTTATTATCACCTTTATTGGTTATGTTTCTCTCAATTCTTGGCTTATTATCTCTTGCATACTAGTAACTTTTCTTGGTAGCTTTGCATTCTTTTTTAGGAAAGAATCTTTGCTAAGTTTCTACTTTGTGTTGCACCTTTCTTTTACCTTGTTTATTATGTTGTCTTCAGGTTGAAGATGAGGTAGCCGACATGATTGAGAGGCCGATATGCCTGTGAGGATGACATGATAGTAGAGGTTGACACATAGGTTAGGTCGTTAGGATTGGGGTGGTCGTCATGACTTGTGATTCCACTGGACGTTACCTTAGTTACAAGTCATCATGAACTTGGCTAGGTATAGGTCGACATGTGCAGATGTTGTTTACATCATCCTGCCTTGGGTATGAGTGGGATGATGTTATAAGATGGTGATATTTTATTGGTGGTTGTTGACTGATGTGGTGTTGGACAGTGATACAAAGGAGTGTTGGCCGATATGCCCGAGGTCGTCATGACTTGGCGTTGATGCCATGGATGTGTTGCTTGAAGCGTTGTTGAACCCTAAGAAGATTTTCACCTTGCTAAGTCAATACCTTAGGGCATTTCCCATTAACCCTGATGGTCGTGACACCTGTGTTAACGAAGCTAGTAGGAGAGGTTGGCCTATACACCTTGTTGCGTGATATCGGTGCATTGTTGAGCCTTCACTGTGGAGGTCTTGTTGCCCGATATGTTTAGGGTTGTGTTTCCAGACACACCTACAACCCATCACAGCGTTGCATTAACTCAGTATGCCAAGGCCCGTTTTGCCTTAAAAGCATTACTCGATACACCTTGTGACCGGCACCCTATCTTTGAGGTGTTGTGTCCGACACACCCATGGTGAGGAAAAACATATACCCTCCTTGTGTAGGTAGACTGATACCCCACCATAATGAGGTTGCCTGACACATTTTAGGGTTAGCCCAATACCCTATGGTGAAACCCTAAGCGGCACCTTCTGGTGATGTTTGAGATGCACCATGTTGATGCTAGGGTCACATGGTATAATGTGATACTCTATGGAATAGTTGTATGAAGGGTGTTGAGTTATGTTTCTATACATTAGAACATGTTTTATAATGATGATGAGAAACATGTTTCCATATCTCTTAACACACCTCATAATGATGGTGAAAGTAATAACTTAAGGGTGGTTGTTGATCCAACCTTGTAAACCCTAATCGGGTAAAGTGAAACCCTAATTATCATGATGTAAAATGTATGGCATGAGTCCTATGAGATGATGACATTGATGATGCATTGCCTTCTTATTATCAGTTTCTAACCATGCAGGTGAAACAATGTTATGCATAGCCAGGTATGAGCTATGATGTTTATGATATGTTTGAATGAGCCTTGTGAGGCATAAAAGGTTGTTGACATCCTTGAAAGAGGTGGTGAATGGTCTTATTACTTAATGATGGCTTATTTATTTATAAGAGATGATGGGTTCTTCAGTTATGAGATGAGGGGTTGTTACCCCAAGATATGTGGTCCTTGTGATGGACATTTGGTCCTTGTGATGGACATTGGTCCTTGTGATGGACATAGGTTGAATAAAAGGCATAAAAAGGCATGATGTGATGAGATCACACCTAATACATTTTAGTATGTTCTGGTGATGAGTCATACCCTTGTTTATGTAGATCTTGTTTAGAGGTTATATGTTATAACTTGACTGATGCTTCAAGATGTTTAAATCGATAAAACTAATCAAGTGCAATCAAATAATGTAGTTTGCCCTGTGCCATAGATCCATTTAGTGTCAACAATTTTCTGAATGGTAAAATGAGTTTAACTCAGAGCGCATATTTTTAAATATGTGCGGTACAAGTTGAGTAATTCCTTGTATCCTTAAAGAGGATGTGTGAGATGACCATGCATGAGTCGATCTTTTTGTGGTATGGATGGCCATGCATCATCCACTCCTTTTATTAGAACGACCATGAGTGAGCATGTTTATCTAGTGCCATACCTATACCAAGGTGGAATATTTATGATTATGTATGAGGATGGCCATGCGTGAGTCAATCCCTAAATTTGACTATATGTCATTACTGCAGTTAACTGATATGTCTCAACAGTGTTTTCTCTTGTGCTAACCAAGAGGTGTGGTTAGGTCGTATATTCTAGCTCTTCCATTAGACCTTGTATGGCACAAATTTCAACCTATCCAATGATCAGTTGGATTTCGGTGGTACGACTCAAATCCCCTGCGCATAATTAAGCATGTAATCAGTCGTCTAGTATAATTGTATAAGATCAAAATACAATAAAAATGTATGAGGCCTTGCTTGATCTAAATGCAATGTTGTTGACAGGAATTATATATGTTCTTCATATTCCTTTTAAATTGTTAAGATGTTTCATAATTCAACAATAATTTCTCTTTCGGTAATAATCATTACCTGCTTCACATTTATATTAATATTTTTGCTTAGTTTATCTTATCTATGATGATAATATATTTGGTGGTGAGTTATATCTCCCGCTAAGATTTGGAATCTCACCCCATGGGTTTCCCACACCCTTTTTATGCAGACAAACACGAAGAGGTAGAGATCATGTAGTAGAGGTTGAGGAGCAGTAGGAGTGCTAATAGCTGATGAGGTTGACAGTGTTGCTGGATATCTTTTACTGATAGAGTCCTAGAGTCATCCTTGTACACTTGGGTCTTTGGGAACATTTTGTAGATGTTTCACGAATGTGCTTTCTTTATGTGGTTGCCTTGTATACTTGTTATGAGCAGTTATGGTGGAATCATCTATATATGTTCTCAAACAGTTCTTTGGTTATAGGTTGACTTCATGCCTTGTATATGCTTTGAGGCAAGAAAGGACTTATATGTGAAGGTTCTTGTTGTTTGGCTATTTTTTGAAAACAATTTTAATTTATAGTTTTTTTATGATACACTTGTTAATATTTCTTTTGCGGTTATGTTTTGTGTAATCTCATTTTGTGTGGCAATGGGTGTCACATTTGTTGGTATCAGAGCTTTAGGTTTGTTGAGTCTACAGGGACCTAGGAATATGGTTTGCGTCTATTTTAGTGTCCTCCAGTCTGTCTTGTAGTCACTTTTGCTAATGTAGAAGAAGAAGAGAAACCTTAAAGATATCTGGAGAACATGAAGAATATCCTACTGAGAGCAGTGTTGCTACACCAGGTGGTGGTGCAAGGAACCAGGCATGAGAATATCGAGTGCCTAAAGTTCCCCAGTTTGACTCGACCATGATAGAAAACCATGCCTTTCAATCGCTCTTTGGGAAGTTTATGGCAATGATGACTCATATGGCGGATAGGATGCCTGTACCACACCCTAGGGCATATGTTACCCATATTGAATCTTCAGGTACTGGGAAGAATTTTGAGCGGCTTCTTCGAGTTAGAGCAATGGAATATGCAGGAACAGATGACCCAGTGGATGCAGATCTGTGGCTGACTAAGCTTGAGAAGGCCTTTAAGATCCTGAGTATCCTTGAAGAGGATAAGGTAAAGCATGAAGTGTACCTTCTGAAAGGGAGTGTTGGCCATTAGTGGTCCATAGAGGAGGAGAAGAGACCCGGTGTTGTGGTTGATTGGGAGGAGTTCCGATGAGAGTTCATTAGTCGGTACTTTCCTCTGGTGTATCTTGACAAGAAGATCAATCAGTTTGAGAGGATTCGACAGGGAACCATGAAGATCAACGAGTGTGAGGCAAGGTTTATGGAATTGTTGAGGTTCTATCCAGACACAGTAGTGAAGGATGATGAGAGGATTTGTCATTTTGAGAAGGGGTTGAACACTTAGTTGTCTTCTCCAGCTACTGCCTTAGAGAATCGAGAGAGGTTTGCTACATTTATGGAATCTGTTCAGAGGATAGAATGGTCTATGAAGGAGAAGAGAGAGGCAAGAACTAAGAAGTGGTATGCATAGTTTCAAGGGTAGTTCTCAGGTGGTTTCAAGAAGCTGAGGTTTTTTGCACCACTAGTTTCACAAAGGATCAGTGCCTCGACACAGTGGTTGCCGAGCAAGGGCAGAGGTTGTAGTTTTCTGCCCACTAGAACCCAGAGTATTGCATCAACATCAGTGACAGGACCACCTAGACCTTGGTATGAGAACAAGATGTGTTATAAGTGTGGACAAGTTGGCCATACCAAACTATTCTATCCAGTGAAAGAGGATGAAGTGACCCAATAACTGAGGTATAATCAATAGGGCTTGCAGAGACATCAGAATAGTGGTGCGGGAGGATGAGGTCAAGCATCACATGCCAAATCATTTTCTCAGGGAAGTAGAGGATGGGGGTGACAACAGGCAACAACTAGAGTCTACGTTATGGGTCAGCCAGAGGTGGTGGTCAACTCGCGAGTGGTAACATGTCAGATGGAGTTATTTCATTCTAATTTGTCTCCTTCTTGATTTATATCTATTTCGGTTGACTCGGGTCCTGTGCACTCTTTTATCGTACGTGAAGTGCTTAGTATTTGTTCTTTTCCCGTTAGTCATAAGAAGAATAGTTTGTTTCTAGAAACCTCATTGGTCAGTTCTATGGTGTTGCATGAGGTGTGTCCTTCCTATGTTCTCTCTTTTTCAGGACACAACATTCAAGTGGATCTCATACCACTTGATATGCATGGATTCGATGTGATCCTTGGAATGAATACCTTGGATAAGTATAGAGTGGTCTTGGATTATAGTTCCAAGCAAGTAACATTTATAGATGGTAGTGAGAAGTGGACCTTCCAAGGAGATAGGAAGATTCTTCCGACATGTCTTGTATCAGCCATGGTAGCAAGGAAGCTTTTGAGACTAGGTTGTGAGACATTTTTAGCACACGTGATGGATACTAAGGAAAGGAGTCCTAGTATTCATGAGGTGTCGGTAGTTTGGGAGTTTGAGGATGTGTTTCGTGAGGAGTTTCCAGGTGTTCCCCCACCCCGGGAGACTAATTTTGAGATCAATCTTGTTCCTGGTATGCAACCCATAGCTTAGACATTGTATAGGATGGAACCAATAGAGATGGAAGAATTGAAGAAACAGTTGCAAGAACTGCTTGACAAAGGTTTCATCAGGATGAGTACATCACATTGGGGTGCTCCAGTGTTGTTTGTGAAGAGCAAGGATGGATCTATGAGGTTATGCATAGATTGTAGGTAGTTGAACAAGGTCGCGATAAAGAACAAGTATCCCTTGTCGAGGATAGATGATTTGTTTGACCAGTTGTGTGGCACAATTGTGTTCTCAAAGATATATTTGAGGTATGGATATCATCAGTTGAGGATCAAGGAGGATGACATACCAAAGTTAGCTTTTAGGACGAGGTATGGTCACTACAAGTTTGTGGTTATGCCGTTAGGGTTGACCAATGCATCAGAAGCTTTCATGGATTTGATGAATAGAGTGTTTCAACCATTGAACATGGTGGTCTTTATAGATGACATATTGATATATAGTCATGATATTCAACAACATGAACAACATCTTCATCAGGCATTGGCAATGCTGAGACAACATTATCTTTATGCTATGTTTATCAAGTGTGAATTTTGGTTGAGGGAGGTAGCTTTCTTGGGGCATGTCATATCTGCTGAAGGAGTGTGAGTTGATCCTAAAAAGGTAGAGTCTGTGACACAGTGGGAATAGCCAAAGACATTGATCGAAGTACGTAGTTTTCTAGGATTGGCAGGCTATTACCAGAGGTTCATTAAGGACTTCAGTGCTATCACCCTACCCCTCACAAAGTTGACAAGGAAGGATGTGTTATTCGTTTGGGATGACAAATGTCAATGTTCTTTTCAAACATTAAAGGAGAAGTTGACAAGTGCACCAGTGTTGGTTTTGTTTAAGCAAGGAAAAGGATACATCGTATTTTGTGATGCTGACACATGTTTACCATGTGCAAAATGCAAGTGAACGTATCACAGTAATAATGGACCTGTGAGGCCTGAGTCGAACACGGGGAAGCATTTCTCCAAAAACTACTACTAAATACAAATAGATCAGCTAAGCCGATGATGGTTGTTTGAGTTGAGTTGAATTACTAAATTAATACTAAAGCAAATGAATTAAAAGATTTGAGTAAATCATAAAGAAAATGATTTCCTTAGGATGATGGTTTCGCCACAGATATCACCTACAGTCTATCCTACAAGCTCATACCTATTATCTCAATTCCTAGATAAGGAGCATGTAGCCAGAATTACCTACTTTCGCAGTTTGATTCACTACTTATACTAATGCCAATCCTACTCCCACGGTTATTGGTTTGATTAGTTAGGTGCTTTACATTAATACTCTGGGTTTCTCCCCTTGTCTATTTGTCACTATTCCCAAAGGGTACAATAAATGAGTAATTGTATGTTTTCCAACCTTTAATCCTTCTCTTGAGATGATTAAGTGTCTATTAATCCATTCATGGTGATCAACCATAAATAGAACAAGCAACATCCATAGAATTATATCTATTAATGAGACATAAATTGATAGTAATGCATAGAAATCAACTACAGTGTATATCCGGACTACTCCCGGGTCCTAAAGAACAAAGTTTTTTAGCCGTGCATGGTTTTCATGACAAAACACACAGAAGGGAAGAAGAAAAATGTGGGGAACATAGTAAAAACTAAGGTAACCCCTAAATCTTTAGTTGTCTGGACGATCCCCTCTGTAGTACGTGCAGTCTGCTATCTTCCCGCGGTAGAAACGTCCTTTGTAGGTGCTCAGATCACTCCTGGTGAAGCTTTTGGTCCTCCATCCTTCTCTTCTCTCTCTCTGGTCACCGTATAATGAAAATAGGTTGCTCCTTAGGTCTGTTCGTTGCCCCCTAAGTCATAGGCATGACTTAGGGTGCGAAATTTTGTCCACTGTTGGATTAGAAGCAAATATGTGGCTGGCCTGATCGGGCAGACTCGGTGGTACCGAATTGATGTGTTGGTGGTACCGAGTCACTTAAGTTAAGTCATGCAATCATGATCCCATCGATACGATCGACAATGTCTCGGTGGCACTGACTTCTTGTGATTTCAAGTTGCCCCTCTGACATCAACTCAGTGGCACTGACTTCTAGGGTCAGTAGCACCGAGACTTCTTGATTCACGTGGGGCTCTCTAATGGTATCTCGGTGGCACCAACGTCTTAGGTCGACAGCATCAAGTTTTGGGTTGTTTTCAGGCGGCTCTCTAAGGTCAAGTCGGTGCCACCAACTTTTTTGATGTCAGTAGTACTGAGTTGTGTCAATCTGCCTTGTACCTGAAAATGCATAAAGCATCATAAGTTCTCAAAATGCTAGCCAAATTTGATTGAAATCATATAATTTGATGCAAACAAGGAAATATAGGTTAACTATGACATTCCATGCATAATAGGTCATAGAAATGTCCAAACTACACATGATAACTAAGGAAAATGAGCTTATAAAAGTGACTAAAAACACATGCATCAAACTCCCCTAAGATTGAATGTTGCTCGTCCTCAAGTAACACACTCTTGGATCTGTTTGATAAAAGTCAGCAAAAGGACAAAGTACATACATTCTTTTTTTAAACAACCCACCTAGCACGCCCTAAACCGGCCTTCACTGACCACTGAACGAATAACTTCTCTAAAGTGACCAAAAACTACAATAAGAGATGTCCACCCTCAGTCAATGACACTATCAAGTAAGCAGTTAACATCATAATTACTCCGACATTTACTTGGTGTATTGCGTGATTCCCTACACTAAATTGATCTTTCCTAACTACCAGCTAAATGGAACTAGTCTCCATGTAAACATGAACGAGGTGATAAATCGTGAAGAGTGGCCTACCAATAAGAGAAATTAATAGTGAAAATGGGTGGCAGTTGAAAAATTCAAAGAGTACATCCAATCTATTTATGCACAAGAAGAATGAACCTATATGAATGCACAAGAATGTAATGAATGAACCTAATGCCTAATTTGTTTTCCATGAGATGATTCATGTAGAACAAGATAAAAAATTCTTTCTTTCTTTCTTCAACTTGGGAAGTTGCACATGTAGATTATATTCTTTTTCATAAAAGAATGCAGAATATACTTCATTTATTTTTTTTTCGAATTTCTTTTCAACAAGTCTCACATTGTGCTTCTTGCTTTCTTCTCAACTTTGTGTTTGATTGTTTTCATTTCTCTTTTTTTCTGCATCTCATCTTCTTAATTTTGAGTTTAAGAATCCACATGGAAAAAGAGAAAATGCATGTAATGGTGGAATGAATGCACTATATGAATTATGTTATGCAAGCTAAAATGGTGTGCAAGAATATCAATGACTACGAATGCAAAACATTTTTTTCCTTTTTATGCAAGTAAACTACCTTATATGCTATGCAACACAATCTAAGAAAAATAGTTTGGAGTACTCAAGAATTTTAAGGTGGTGAGTCAAATGAATGAATGGAAAAAATAGAATCACACAACTAAGAGACAACACCATTCATTATATTATGATGTGTCCCTGTTAAATGACATGTATTCAGGGTGATCTAAGGGATTATTTCTCATATATTCATTTATGATTTCATTATGGTATGGTCAGTTTAGGCTCAACATCTTCATCATCCATATTTCATTATTGAAAAGGACTTTCTTTTATGTACTGTGTCCTAAAGATGACTAACCAAACACTTCCTAAGAAGGTGTTACAGAAGGATGTTACAACTCAAACTGGAGAGTACAAGCATTCAAGATTGAAACCATGCAAATTTTTAACTCCACAATTACACTAGATAGATGTGGATCCTACTTGCACAAATAAAAATAAAGCAAACAAACACACTAAAATAGAAAAACAAAATGAAAATAAAGATAGAAACTAAGACAGAATGTTGTTCCAACACCCCCCAAGCTTGAATGCGACTATATGTTTGCATAGTGAATACTCTCACCCAAGAGGTGGAACAGCAATACCATGGATCAGAACGGTGGAGGTGCCATGTTCAGGTCATGGAGAGGGCACATCCCCTAAAATGATAGATCAAATGGAGGCATCGGCGGCAGCTGTGGATACTCTCTGAAGTAGCCACGGTTCCAATAGTTGTCGTAGACACTACTACAGAAATAGCATTCAGTGTCGCTTTTCTGGGCGTCGGTTTTTAAGGAACACGGACGCCTTATATTAAAGGCGTCGGTTATTTAGAAGAACCGACGTCTATATTCAAAGACCAGCCAAACACGGGTACCACTTTGTATACAACGTCGGTTGTTTATACAAAACCGACGCATTATTTCATCCAATTTTCGAGCGAAAAAATAATGTCACTTTCGGCGTCGAGTCTGTAGTTAAAACACCGACGCTTATGTGCGATGGAAATTTGCGCGAAAAGTGTCCTTTTCCGCGTCGGTCGTCCTTTAATAACCGACGCTGAATGTGGTTCCCGCCAAACATTTTCACGAAAATATCGTCCAAATGGACGTCGGATGTTGCGAACGACCGACGGTAAATATGTTTAGGCGTCGGTTGTTGTAAACAACCGACGCTATTGGGGAACTTCATAACCTTCGATCGCCCGACTCTTCCCCTCATTGCTACCCTATTTCCCTATTGCGGCGATTTCTCCGGCGATTTCTCTGCTGCTGGTACTAGTTTTTCTCCGGCGCTTCTCTCCGGTGCCCCATCTCCGGCGTCCCCTCTCTGGCGCCCCTCTCCGACGCGTTTCTTCTATGGCACCCCTGCGCCGCCGCCACGCCTGACAACCGGCGCCCCTGCTCCAACCGCCTGCGCCGCCGCCACGCCTGACAACCGGCGCCGCCGCAACGCCTGGTGCCCACCTGCCTGCCACGCCTGAGAACCGGCGCCGCCGTACCCCCTTCTCCTTCTCCTCCGCCTGGCCGCTGCCTGCCTGCCGCCGCTTGGCCGCCTGCTTGCCTGCTGCGGCTGACGCTCCTGCTCGTCGGAGTCACTGCCGCTGGTTCTGGAGCTCGTCGGCCGCCACCCACGTACTCAACCAGCTCGACCTCACCCTACTCTTCTTGCCCAGGTACCTGCAGACCTACCCAGGCGCGAAATTGGTTCTTTATGTGCTGACCTAATCTGTTGCCTAATCTGTTTGCATGAAATTGGCTCCCTACTCTGCTTGCTTAATGTGCCTAATCTGCTTTAAGTGGTCCTAATATCATAACATGATAGTTTTATTATATGATTTGTGGCACTTTAGGGTGTATATACATGCAAATTATATAAGTGATAGATGTTGGATGTTTGTCAAGGTTTCTTGAAGATTGAATAAGTGATAGATGCTGGATGTTTATTTATTTCATCTATCCATGTTGCCTATAGTTTATAACATTGCATTGTGAATTATTGCATGTTTGAAACTATGAAATTCTTGATTTATTAGATGATATTCAAGAAAACCCTAGTTTGATGAGCATGTTGTTAATCATGTTAATTATGATTCTTCTATATATTCTGATGTCATTATATAATTATGTGATCCCAACATATTAAATTGAATTAGAATGATTTCATGAATTATAGGGTTTATATAAGAATGACAACACATGTATTTGTTGGCCTAGAAACCCGTCCAAGATTTACTCAGTAGGAGTAAATCTTGGATAGTCCCCAGTTTGGGACTGTTCTTGAACACCTAATCTCACTTAGGATGTAAGTGTATAATGTGTATTGGGTTTTCGAGAAAATTTCGGCAGCATTTCCCCGTTTGTTCTCTAAGTACATATGTACTTAGAGAACAACGGGGAAATGCTGTCGAAATTTTCTTGAAAACCAAATACACATTATACACTTACATCCTAAGTGAGATTAGGTGTTCAAGGATGGGATAGGTGGTACACATTTATTATATATAAGATTGACATCAAATGTGTTTGTTGGCCTAGAAACCCGTCCAAGATTGACTAATATATACTTGTTTCCTAATATATACTTGTTTAAAAGGTTAACTGATGTTATACAACTTTTTCTGAAAATATATAACATCGTTATATGTACTTACACTTTGTTAATACTAATATTGTGCAGTCTCTGTCTTCCCATAACAATGACTATGAATTGGGCCTCTATGTCAATGTTAACGTTCCCTATTGAAGAATAATTGGACATCATCCTAGATGATCGTTCCTTAAACCAATTGGTCATACCCAAACATTGGCGTTTTCTAAAAGGAAGACACTACATGCCTGGTAAAGTGACCCTAACTTTTGGAAATTATTCACATGTAATCGAGGTTGAGTATGATTTGGCGGGAAATCTTGTATCAAAATCCGGTTGGCGGATTGGATTGGAGAGCTGCATGTGGTCCGTTGGAATAGGCTTTTTCTCCGTCCAGTTGGCGATAATTCCATCAAAGTTTGGATAACCAACAACAACTGCGAGACCCCCGATCATCTTCTGCGGTATGAGCGCACGGCGTCGCATATCAGCTCAGACAAATCTGAATCTGAGGCCCCTATCAGTTCAGATTCGTCTAAATACAGTGAGGAGCTTCGTGACACAGCTTCATCATCAAAAAGAAGTTACTGATGCATGCGGGACCATGTTGGTGTAGTATTTAGTTGTCTATCTATCTAGACTTGTCTGTAGTAATAGTTTTTTTAATTATGTGCATGTTTAGGGGTACACCAACCCCTTTGTTTAGTTATTGTTATAACTAAAGTGTGTGTTCCCATGAATGGAACTGTAAGTTGCTACATGAATGCTTATAACTGAAGTGTGTGTTCCCATGAATGTTCCCATTTACATGATTACACTACTATTTTCTCATATTGTCTTACCTCAAAAAAAAATTCTTTTATTGTTTAGTCTATTTTAATATGACATACTTGCTTATATCTTTCTTAATGATGAACTGTAATACGACATACTTGCTTATATACTTGTTTCCTAATATATACTTGCTTTCCTACTTGCTTTCTCTGATCATAGAATGGATAGATCATGGATGTCCATTCGTAATCGTTGCACCCCAGAGTTTATATCTGGTCTTGATCAGTTTATTAGATTTGCCGAGGAACATAGGAAAAAACCTACAGATAGGTTCTACTGTCCATGTAGGCATTGCGGTAACAACTTGAAACTCAACACTGGTGAGGAAATCAAAAGTCATGTCATGTGCAACGGGATTGTACAAGGCTATACAGAATGGCACTGGCATGGAGAGATTTCAAAATCGAATCCAGTAGATGTCAATAGCAGTGCTTGGGTGGAAGAAGAAATTGCCTCCGATGACGTAAATGTGAACGAACCAGTTCCAGCAGACATTGTTGATGCGATGCTGGATAGTTGTAGGGTAGAGCACACCGATCCACCTCCTATCTTTACAAACATTGTGCATGATGCTGAGATACCATTATACACAGGCTGTGCTAAGTTTATGAAGCTTAGCGCTGTGCTGAGATTGTATAAGTTGAAAGCTAACAATAGATGGAGCGACAAAAGCTTCACTGAATTGTTGACTTTGTTGAAAGAAATTCTTCCTGAAGGAAACGAGCTGCCAATCTCAACATACCAGGTAAAGAAAATGTTGTGCCCAATGGGAATGGAGGCCAAAAAGATACACGCATGCCCGAATGATTGTGTATTATTTCAAAAGGACTATGTAGATTTGAAAGATTGTCCAAAATGTGGTGCGTCACGATATAAATTGACGACTTCGGGGGAGTCCAAAACTGGTTCTCCTGCCAAGGTGTTGTGGTATCTACCTATAACATCACGGTTTCAACGCTTGTTTGCAAATCCGAAAGATGCGAAGAATTTGAGGTGGCATGCAGATGTTAAGAAAAATAATGATGGGATCCTACGACATGCGTCTGATTCCCCACAGTGGAAGAAGATTGATGTATTGTTCCCTGAATTTGGTAAAGAAGTCAGGAATCTAAGACTTGGGCTTTGTACAGACGGGATGAATCCGTACGGGACATTGAGCAGCCAACATAGCACTTGGCCAGTCATGCTTGTTATATACAATCTTCCTCCCTGGCTGTGTATGAAAAATAAGTACGTTATGTTGTCATTGTTGATATCGGGCCCTAAACAACCCGGAAATGATATCGATGTTTATCTTGAACCTTTGATTGATGACTTAAAGAAACTTTGGGCTGAAGGTGTGATGACCTATGATGCTTCTGCAAGAGAGACATTTCGTTTGCATGCTATGTTGTTTTGCACTATTAATGACTTTCCGGCATATGGGAATTTGTCTGGATATATTGTCAAAGGAGCTAAAGTGTGTCCTATATGTGAAGAAAACACTGATTCAATAAGACTAAAATATGGCGGCAAGACTGTATATCTTGGTCATCGAAGGTTTCTTTCAAAATTCCATCCGTATCGTAGGAAGCGCAAAGCATTCAATGGATGGAATGATGAACGGAGTGCACCTAAACCTATACCAGGGGATGTTGTTTATGAAAGAGTAAAAGACATTGTCAATGAATTTGGTAAGAAATCACAATGTAGTATGGCCACACGGAGTGACAATTCTTCATTCAAAAAGAAGTCAATATTTTGGGATCTTCCTTATTGGAGTTCTTTGTCAGTCAGACATTGTATCGATGTAATGCAAGTTGAGAAAAATGTCTGTGATAGCATCATTGGTACTCTATTAAATATACCAGGTAAGACTAAAGATGGGATAAAATCCAGACTGGACCTACGTGAAATGGGAATAAGGTCAGAATTAACAGAATTACGTGAAATGGGTAATAAAAGAACATACTTACCTCCCGCTTGTTACACGTTGTCTAGAAAGGAGAAGAAAACTTTTTGTGAATGCTTGGTAAATGTTAAGGTGCCACATGGTTACTCATCCAACATCCGTAGATTGGTATCAATGAAAGATCTGAAGTTGATAGGTCTTAAATCTCATGATTGTCACACTCTAATGCAACAAATATTGCCCGTGGCAATTCGATCTATATTGCCGAAGCATGTAAGGTTTGCAATTACCAGACTTTGTTTCTTTTTCAACAGTCTATGCAGCAAAGTTATTGACCCTGATACTCTCGATAATTTGCAAAGAGAAGTGGTTGTTACCCTATGTCAGCTTGAGATGTATTTCCCTCCTTCGTTCTTTGATATCATGGTACATCTTGTTGTCCACTTGACTAGGGAAGTGAAAATCTTGGGACCGGTTTTCTTGCATTGGATGTATCCCTTTGAACGATACATGAGCGTTTTTAAAGGTGATGTTCGAAACCGTTATCGTCCTGAAGGGAGTATTATTGAAGGTTATGTGGCGAGAGAGGTTATGGATTTTTGCAATGACTTTCTCAGTGGTAATGACACTCCTGATAATGACACGAATATTGAGGAGGGCAAAGGAATTTTGGGATCACGGGTGAAAGTAATCAGCTGTGAGCAGTTGGAACAAGCTCACTTGTATATTTTACATAATATGGACGAAGTGAGTGTTTATATCGAGGAACATACCAATTTCATAAAGAGACAACATCCTCGAGCAAGTTCAATGTGGCTTGCTAGAGAGCATAATATGACTTTTACTAAGTGGCTTGAAGATAAAGTCTTACATCAACTATCTCAAACACCAAATGATATTACAGAAACTATCAAATGTCTCGCCTTTAAACCAAAACCGAATGTTATGTCTTATGAAGGGTTTGACATTAATGGATTCACATATTACACAAAGCGCCAAGATGATAAGAGTGTCGTCCAAAATAGTGGGGTCACTCTTCAAGCGTCAACTATGTACTTTGCAAGTGCAAAGGATAAGAGTCCACGTGAAGCTAAAATGTCATATTACGGTGTCATTGAAGACATTTGGGAGTTTGACTACATAGATTTCAATATTCCGCTCTTTAAATGTAATTGGGTTGATAACACCAAAGGAGTTATAGTGGATGAATTGGGTTTCACTTTGGTGAACTTTGAAATGATTGGCGAGAAGGCTGAACCATTCATATTGGCATCACAGGCAAAACAAATATTCTATATCGATGATCCTGCAAATGATAAATGGTCGGTTGTTCTTCATGGTAAAAGACAGTTCATTGAAGATCCTATAGATGAAGAAGAGTACTATGATAAGTATGATGACTCCAGTCCATTCTCAGTTGGGTTGCCAACTCCACAAAATATTGATGCTAATGATGACTTATATGTGCGCGGAGATCACAATGAAGGATTGTTAATTGATAAAAGATCACAATTTTAGAGACATGTATGTTTATACAAATGGTAAATGTTTTCCTTTTTCTAGTTTATACAAATGCTAAATGTTTTCCTTTTTCTAGTTAATACAAATGCTAAATGTTTGCCTTTTTAATGACATTTTCAGATGCGCGGAGGCGGCTGCAAAAATGGTAAAATACAAACGTTTAGAGTAATGTTTGCTTTTTTAATACAAATGCTAATTTAGTGTGTTTATTTTTGTCAAATTTTAGGTTGATGATGCACATGTACCCACTGAAGCACTGGAGCAACTTGATGTGCGGAGAGGGACATTCCAACTCAAGATATCGTCTACCGTTTCCTCCTCCTCCGCAGTAATATCCTCATCTGTAAACGTTTCTCGTAGGATTCTGAACCCCTTCCTTCCCTCTACTACATCGAAGCCATGCTGCAGTTGAACCCTTTCGCCGAGCCCTACCCGGCCAAGTAGGCGTCGCCTGAAGCACCACTGTCATCGTCGTCTCCACCTCCATCGCAACTTGCTGTGCTAGTCCTGGCAGTTTATCACCCCACATGCCTTCTTCCCCAGTTCCTGCCGCTAGACGACCACACAATGGATCCAAGAGGATATGCAGGAGTTCGCCAAAGACTATAAGCTGAGTATACTCATCCTATAGTCTGTGGCGAACGCCTGCATATCCTCTTGGATTCCATTGTGTGGTCGTCTAGCGGCAGGAACTGGTGAGGAAAGCATGTGGGGTGATAAACTGCCAGGACTAGCACAGCAAGTTGCGATGGAGGTGGAGACGACGACGACGGTGGTACTTCAGGCGACGTCTGTTTGGCCGGGTAGGGCTCGGTGAAAGGGTTCAACTGTGGCATGGCTTCGATGTAGTAGAGGGAAGGAGGGGTTCAGAATCCTACGAGAAACGTTCAGAGATAAGGATATTGCTGCGGAGGAGGCAACGGAAGATGATATCTCGAGTTGGAATGTCCCTCTCCGCACAGGAGTCTGTGAGGGAGATACTGGAGGAGAGTTCTATACCATACACAGGCGAAGAAAGACATCGATACCATACATGAGGTATTATATATAGTCTCATTAGTTAGTATAAAATATATCAATCTTATTTTTATATTATTACTTATATACATCATTCTCTTTGCAGGTGTTTAAAACTGACCACACTATAGGCAAACACTTAAAAAATGTACATGCTCCATATACGAGGGAAGCATTAGATGAAGTAAGAGAAGAATGGGCAATAGTTGTACAAACAGTGGCAACTGTAAGATATAATTGGGATGTTGATAGTGATGATGAATGATACTTTGTAAATGAATGTTTCTGAATGTTAAAACATGTATTTGAATGATTCTATATGTGTGAACGTGACAATTGAATTGATGTCTGAATGTATCTACTTGTGTGAATCTTTTTATGTTAATTTTGCAGGTTTGTGGCCTGTTTGTAGGCTGATATCAATGGATGTCGTAAACCTGCAGTTCAGAAAACTGAACTGCAGGTTCTCATCCTGCTGACCAGCCACAGCAGGCCTGCAAACAGATTTATAAAAAAAAAATATATATAGGCGTCGGTTATTTACCGATAACCGTCAGCACAGACTTACAGCGTCGGTTTTTTGTTGAACACCGACGCCAAAAGTGTTCGCGCTACAGGAAATGGGAGTCATCTAGGACACTTTTCTGTGTCGGTTTTTTAGTATATAACCGACGCAGAAAGCGTCCTAGATGACGCCGTTTTTTGTGGCGCGAACCCTTTTGGCGTCGGTGTTTTATAATAAACCGACGCCTTTATGTTAAATAGGCGTCGGTTTTTTAACCGACGCTGAAGTGTCCAACCTTTTAGCGGCGCCCACATAGGCGTCGTTCAGAAACCGACGCCAAAGGGGGTTAAACAACCGACACTAAAAGGCACTTCTGTAGTAGTGAGAATGATCGCTAGTACTACTCAATCCTCAGTAGACATGTATGAACGTTCTCCTGGTTGGCCCAGAGAAGGCATTCATTCTCAAAGATGGTCTTCTAGTTCTCATACAACCATCCCTGAATGTCCCACACGTCAGCTAGGGCCTCCTGGAGCTGTTGCTGCCCAGTCTGTATCAACTGCAGCATCACACACATGCCTTGCATGTTGTACGGGTCAGTCTCCTCCTGATAAGGGGGTGGGGATGAAGATGTCAAGGCCGCATAAGTGCGGGCCCGCTTGTGCAGGACTGGTCGCTGAGTGATGGGGATGGTGGGCTCCACCTCCTCAACCTCATTGTCATCCTTGCCTCCCTGATGTTCTCTCGTCGGTTCTTCTTCCTTACCTTCATTGAGTGGCCACCTGAGGTTCTCCTCCCCACAAAGGTTGTAGATAGGGTCAGGGAGGATGCACTCCCAAAAAACACCTCCCCGGTTGCAATGTGCATAGATGACATCGTGATTGCTCTGCAGTAGATGCGCCTTGCGGAAGTGCATAGTGTCCTCTAAAGGCTCAAGTGTGGACAAATCCAAGTCCATATGAAGTTCAATGTTGGTGATAAGGCCCCTAAATAGAATCAAACCCTTTCTCTTCACATTACATCTCACATATAACATGTGAAGCAGCATAAACGACCCAAAATTCATAGTCTTCCCGCCCAATATCTGGTAAAGGAAATAAAGATCAGCATGCTGGACTTTACCTTGCACTTAACCTGACCGGGCGAAGATGGTGTTGACGTAGAATCGATGTAGTATCTGACCAAATGGGTGCTCAATATCAGACACCGAATTGATGTGCCAGATGATATGGTAACCAATCGACACCTCTGTCAGCTACTCCCATATTAGATCATAGTCGAAATCTGATACATGGAGCGTTCTGGTACTTGAGGCCAGCCAAAGATATCATTGAAGGCATGCACTGTGAGGGAATAAGTGGTGTTGAAAAGGCAAAAGTTAACACTGCCTTCTATCCACTCTCTACCTACTATCTGCTCGGGGGCGACAATACCGTTCAAAGATGCCAGGAATTCTAGGACAAGAGTCAGATAAGGATGCTAGTCATTAAAGAAAGGATTGTCTCCCTCCAGATCCTACTGTTGACACACCCAACGTATGTTGTTCGTAAAGCCAGTCATCTCAAGGAGATTGTGATCACCATATCACGTTGGTATCACCTGCCTGGTTTCTACATTCTAGTGTTGAATGTGAGCTGGTATGGGAACCCTGGTGAAGAATAAGAGTGAGGATAGGAGAATAGAGCTCAAAGAAGTTTGTTGGTGCCTGTGGTAATTGTGCACTAGAAGATATGAGAGGTGGATGCCTGAGGATATGAATGAAAATAACTCCACTTCCTTCCTTCTTATAGCTGCTCACGATGTTTTCGGTACTACCAATAGGAGAGTCGGTGGTACCGAGTTCCAGAGCATCATCCATGGTTCATTCTTGCGACGCTTACGATTGGCTGATGTGATGTGCACGAATTGTCCTTCGTTGATGGTACCGACGACACCATCAGTAGTACCGACTTATGCCATGGATCGATGCCACCGACCGCTTGGTGAAGTGCATCTAAGATGTTAGATCATGACCACTTGGATTTCTGATGTGGTGAGTCAGTAATACCGACTTCCTTGGTCGGTGCTACTGAGATTTTGCATTTTTATCAGTGCTTGTGAAAAAATGGATGCAGTGTTCCAAGCCTGGGAGTGCCCAAAATTTAGTAGCACTGACGGGAAGTGTTGGTGGTACTGAGTCCTTATCAGTTAAACTGTGACGCATCTCCAAAGACTCGGTGGTACTGACATTGCTGGTCGGTGCCATCAAGTTGGCACTATTGATTTGGAAAAATGTTGACCCCATCTCGGTACCACCGACTGATTGACTCGGTGGTACTGACATTTCTTTGTCCTGGACACTCAAAAAGAATGGATCAAGGTACCATTTTTACTAAAAATCAAATTAAAAGTACATCTAAACATGAACATTAAATCTAAGAAGTGAGATAAACATTGGGTTGCCTCCTAACAAGTGTCATTGTTTAACATCCTAGACTAGACAGTCCTTAGAGCATGAAACTAAGGAATGCTGCAAAGTTGCACCTCCTCTAACCTTGCCTCTACCTCCCCTCCAAAATAATGCTTTAGGATTTGGCCATTAACAAGGAATGACCTACTCCCATCTATAATGGTCACAACACCATGGGGGTGAACTTTCTCAATAACAAACGGTCCACTCTACTTGGACCTTAGCTTCCCTAGATGTAGTATAAGCCTAAAATTAAAGAGGAGGACCTTCTGTACAGGTAGAAACACCCTATGAAGAATGTGTCTATCATGAATTTTCTTTGTCCTCTCCTTATATATCCTAGAACATTCATAAGTTTTCATCCTTATCTTATCTAATTCATTTAATTCTAGAAATCTCTTCTTACCTACTTCATCTAAATTGAAGTTCAGTTTCTTCATAGCCCATCTGGCTTTATGTTCTAATTCTACAGGTAAATGGCATTCATGACCATAGATCAGCCTAAAAGGTGTGGTATCTATAGATTTATAAGTTGTTCTATAGGTCCAGAGTGCAACATTAAGAACATAAATCTAGTCTGTCCTATTGGTTGAGATTGTTCTCTCTAAGATCTTCTTAACTTCTCTATTTGAAACCTCAACCAAAGTTATATCGATTTCCAAATGATTCAAATCATATAGATATAATGTTATTCAAAATCATCACAATAAAAATGGATGTATCATTAATGAACCATGAAATAATCACATGATCCACTAAATATCACTTGTACTGGATATTTCTAGTGTGGGGTATATAGGTGTGTTTTGCACACGAGTGTTTGAGTAATGCAAGGCATGTAAAATATTATCTTAAATAGCTATTCAAACATGAAAATGGCACAACATATGTATTATTATTAATGAAAACACTCAAATATATAGTGTTAACAAATAATATTAAATTCCACAACAACAAGTTCTACGTTGTTTGTAATGTACTTGCTCAAGCAGTACACAAGTGTTAAAACTATCCAACAATATCAATTAAACTTATTTATAAAAATAATTAACATTTGGAACTAAAGGTACCCACACGGTGTTTCACCCCGTACTTGATCAAGAGAGCTCCAAACTTTCTATTAGTGAAGTGTGAGCCACCATCACTAATGATTAGGTGAGGGACACCAAACCTGCTGAAAATGTAATCCTTCACAAATTTGTGCACCACTTGTGCATCGTTAGTGCGGGTTGGAATTGCTTCCACCCACTTAGACACATAGTCAACTATAAGAAGAATGTATAGGTATGAATTGGATGACACAAACAGACCCGTAAAGTCTATACCCCAAAGATCAAAAACTTTGATCTCCTGAAATACATTTAAGGGCATCTCATGTCTCTTTGAAATTGTACATGCACATTGACAAGCATCACAGTGACGAACACAATTATGTGCATCTTAAAACAAAGTGGGCCAATAGAACCCACTCTCCAGGACTTTAGATGTCGTCCTGGGATTAGCATGGTGCCCACCCATGGGTAGAGAGTGACAATGTGATAGAATTCTCTCTACTTCACACTCCGGAATACACCTTCTCAACAGACCATCCCTGTATTGCTTGAGAAGAATGGGGTCATCCCAGATATAAAATCTTAAAGAATGGAAAAATGATTTTTTCTTCTGGTAACCCCAATCTGCAGGTATCTCCTTACAAGCCAAGTAATCCACTATATCTACAAACCATGATTCATCAGATTGAACAATGAATAGTTTCTCATCTGGAAACTCCTCAACAATGAGGATAACTTTATCTCTCTCATCTGACATCTCTAACCTAGAAAGACGATCAGCCACTACATTTTCCACACTTGCTTTGACTTTAATCTCAATATCAAATTCCTGTAAAAAAAGAATCTACCTAATAAGTCTAGGTTTTGCATCCTTCTTCTACAACAAATACTTGATAGTGGTGTGGTATGTGAAGACTATTACCTTAGCCCCTACTAGGTATTGTCAGAATTTTTCAAAGGGAAACACTACTTCTAATAACTCCTTTTCAATAGTGGTGTAGTTCATTTGTGCATCATTTAGAGTTTTAGACGCATAATAGATAACAATAGGAATTTTATCATGGCGTTGAACCAACACCACTCCCACTACATAATCTGATGTGTCACACATCAGTTCAAATGGGAGGCTCCAATCTAGAGCCTACACAATCGGTGCAGAAATCAATTTTTCTTTGAGTGTTTCAAAAGCTTTTAAACATTTTTCATCAAAAGAAAAATTAGCGTCTTTTCCTAAAAGCTCAGACAAAGGCTTGGAAACTTTTGAAAAGTCGTTTGTGAATCGGTGATAAAATCCCGCATGACCTAAGAAACTCCTAACTCCTTTCACCGATGTCGGTGGAGGTAGTGAGGAAATAACCTCAATATTGACTGGATCAACTTACATGCCCTTGGTGGACACCTTGTATCCAAGAACTATTCCTTCACTCACCATCATGTGACACTTTTTCCAGTTAAGAACCAGGTGAGTGTCCTCACATCTTTGTAACACCCTGTCCAAATTATGCAAGCAATCACTAAACGAATCACCATAGACTAAAAAGTCATCCATGAAAACCTCAAGGCACCGCTACACCATATTATAAAAATGGTGAGCATACACCTTTGAAATGTGGCATGAGTGTTACATAAACCAAAAGGCATTCGGAGATAAGAAAAAGTGCCATAAGGGCAGGTGAAAGTGGATTTCTCCTGATCCTTCTGCTCTATAGAAATCTGATTGTAGAAGGAATACCCATTGAGAAAACAAAAGTGAGATTGACAAGATAAATGTTCTAGGATTTGGTCAATAAAGGGTAGGGGGAAATGGTCCTTCAAGGTGGCTGCGTTCAACCTGCGGTAGTCAATACAAACATGCCACCCTGTCACAAGTCTGGTGGAAATATGTTCATTGGCTGCATTTGTGGTAAATGTAATCCCCCCTTTATTGGGAACTACCTGTGTATGACTCACCCACATATAGTCAAATATTACATAAATTATACCTACTGATAAGAGCTTGATGACCTCCTTCCCAACCACCTCAGTCATGATCGGGATGAGATGTCGCTGAGGCTGAACAATTGCCTTCGCTCCCTCTTCAAGATAGATCTTATGTTGACATAAGGCTAGTGAGATCCCTTTTATATCTACTACAGACCAACCGAATGCAGCTCGGCGGTTCTTCAACACAGTGAGAAGTTGCTTCTCCTCCTCGTGACTAAGAGATGATGAGATGATCACTAGCAGCTTTTCTTCTATAGCAAGGAACACATACTTTAAATGTGGAGGTAACGGGTTCAGCTCTAGGTCTGTTGGGTTCAAAAGAGATGGGACCAAAGGAGGGGGTGTAGTCCTAGATCTTCAAAGTTCCTTGCATAAGAGAAAGGTATTGTGTTTAACAGATAAACACACTCCTCCGGATGATTGTTGCATAAGCTATCGTCCACTCTTTTGTCAAGAAGGATTCTAAAGGTAATTGTAGAGATGACCCTATCACAAAATCAACCTTTATTTATTCTTTTATAGCTTGGTCATAATTCTCCCCGTCATCTCCTGGATAGCACATAGCTTGAGTCAAAGAAATTACCATAGTGGTCTCCAGGAAGTCAACATCTAGAGTGCCTTTACCCACTCTTGTCATCGCATGAGCCATATCCAAGAATGGTTTCCCCAGAAACAAAGAAATTTTGTTGTCTACCTATTGAAGCATGTTGCATTACACCTTATCTCCCATTTCTTGGTAATGCTCCGACATCTTTATTTCAAATCAATCATCTTGGATTCCCATAGTGAGGCATCTTCTTCCCATCAAGTATCATGTCTGCAGTAGCTTGGAATGGTCTCCCTAGTAGGACGTCATTACCATGGTCGTCTTGCATCTCCATAACCACAAAATCTATAGAAAAAATGAACATGTCCACCTTCACTAGAATATCTTCACAAATCCCATATGGCTTCAATATAGAGTTGTTCGCCAACTGGATTGTCATGTTTCTCCTTCTAGTTTCTTTGAGTCCAAGCTTCTTGAAAGTAGATAGGGGCATGAGATTTATACTCGCCCCTGAATCACACAAAGCTTCTCCAAATTTTGTCTTCTCAATAAAGCATGTGATATTAAAGCAGCTGGGATCCTATCTTTTGGGTGGCAGTGTGCCCAAAATAAAATCATTGACTTGTTCTTTAAGCAGCACCACATCAGATTCTAGGATCTTCCCCTTCTTAGTAATGTAATATTTCAAGAACTTCCCATAAGATAATATTTATTCAATTGCATGCATCAATCAAAGGTATGTTCACCGATAGTTTCCAAAATATGTCTAGAAACTTCGTGAACTACCTATCCATCTTTGTAGCCTTCAAACTATTTGGAAATGGCACTAGAATCACAGTTGTCCTCTGGTGAGGTGGAATGTATGCTCGAGTCTCATTGCCTCCTACCTCATCATCTTGTTCCTCTGTGGGCTTCTCTTGGTCTGTAGTATCTACTTCTTCTACTTCTACTGGCTTAGCTTGAATCCTCTCTCACTACATTTAGTGGTGCTCCATTCAGTATATTTCTACCACTTTGGAGTAGAATTGCTTTCGCATGTTGGTTTCTAAAAGGTACATTGGTGTTCGCCGTAAAACCATGCTACATCGGCTTCTTCAAAGCATTCACATGTGTTGTAATCTGGGATATATGTGTCTTGATACTGTGAATGTGTGCCCCCTCATTCTACAAGTCCCTTTGTGTCTATGCAATCTGTAACTCATTCTAACTCACAAACTTGCCTAGCATCTGCTCGATCTTATCAATCTTCTGCTATTCCGGTGTGTATTGGGCTTGACCACTGAACTACTGCGGTCTTGGTGGTTGTTGTTGTACTTGAGAAGGATCTTGTTGGAATTTATTGGGGTCCTTCCATGAGAACTTGGGGTCTTTCCTCAATGAATAATCCTTATTCCTCAACTGACCTTGGCACACATATTTGCACTCCTCTTCCTCTTCTTCATTAGGGCCTCTATCTAGATCACATAGTGACTTAGCAATGAGATCCAACTTCTCATTCAAGACAGATATGACTTTAGATTCACTGACACTCTTTATTGTGGCTGGTGTCTCTCTTTCTTCTCCTCAGGATTGATTCTTTGACATGTTCTTGAGGATCTCTAAGAAATAAGTGGGCTTATTGTTCGGGAAGAACCCTACTCCTATGTTGTCAAGTGTTGTTCGCTCCCCTTTGTACAAACCATAGTAAAAGATCTTGGCCTATCCCTATAGATCAATGCCATGATGAAGCACTTTCCTAAGCATGTTCTGGAATCTCTCTCATGCCTCAGAATACGACTCCTCAGCTTGCTACCTGAAGTTGTGAATCTTCTTTACTAGATCATTGGTCTTCTGTGGAATAAAGTAGCATTCAAAGAATGCATCAATCATCTGATACCATGACTCTATGATCTCATCATCTAAATTATTGAACAATGACTTCACCCCATCTACAAGTGAGGATGAAAATAGCTTGAGGTAGATTGTGCTAGTTGGAATGTCACAAATATCTATGAAATTTCAGATGAAATTTCAGATGCGTGTCACCAGATCTTCAAAAGAGTGACCATGGAATGCCTGGGCCTTGACTAGAGCAATGATTCTAGGCTCTATCTTATAGATGCCCACATTTATAGCTTGTCTTTTGATGGGCCCTTTTTGGGTCGTAGACGATGATGCTTTTATTTTCTCCCATATAGTTTGCTCTTCTGGTTCCTCAACGCTATCCCCCATTTCTCTTAGTTTAGGTGCTACTAGTGCCTCTGTTTCTTCTAATACAGGAGTATTTAGTGAAGGAGTTATGTTGAACCTGTCCACAAGTCTACCTTGCACTCGCTCTCCCTATAAAAACTTTGCTTGCCCAAAACCTGGTGAAGATGGTTCACTGTAGTCTAGAGCTCTGGTTCGCACCATGCACTAGTGTTCCTGAAATAAAGAAAATGAATGTCATCTTTAGAAAATTATATTTGAATGAAGAGATTATTATGATTCAGTTTGAATAATAATATAAAAAAGTAAAAAAAAATTGTCTAGAGTGGCTGACTGTAGCACTCATAGTGCTGGATGTTGTTGCTTCCCTGCAACGGCACCAAAAACTTGACATGTGTTTACCGTGCACAAAATGCAAGTGAATGTATCGCAGTAATAATGGACTTGTGAGGCCCGAGTCAAACATGGGGAAGCGTTTCTCCAGAAACTACTACTAACTAAAAATCGATCAGCTAAGCCGATGATGGTTGTTTGAGTTGGGTTGAATTACTATATTAATACTAAAGTAAATGAATTAAATGATTTGACTAAATAAAAAAGAGAACGAGTTCCTTATGTTGATGTTTTCTCCACAGATATCACCTACAGTCTATCCTATAGACTAATACCTATTATCTCAATTCCTGGATAAGGAGCATGTAGCCAGAATTACTTGCTTCTGTAGTGTAATTCACTACCTATACCAATGCCAATCCCACTCCTGTGGTTATTGGTTTGATTAGTTAGGTTAATTACATTAATACTATGGGTTTCTCCCATCATCTATTCGCCGTTTTTTCCAAAGGATACAATAAATGAGTAATTCTATGTTTTCCAACCCTTAATCCCTCTCTTGAGATGATTAAGTGTCAATTAATCCATTCATGGTGATCAAGCATAAATAGAACAAGCAACATCCATAGAATTATATCCATTAACAAGAGAATAATTGATATTAATGTATAGAAATCAATTGTAGTTTATATCTGGGCTACTCCTGAGTCCTAAAGAACAAAGGTTTTTAGCCTTGCATGGTTTTAATGACAAAACACACAGAAGGGAAGAAGAAAATGTGAGGAACATAGTAAAAACTAAGGTAACCCATGGATCTTTGGTTGTCCAGATGATCCCCTCCATAGTATGTGTGGTCTACTATCTTCCGAAGGTAGAAACATCCCCCGTAGGTGCTCAGATCACTCTCAGTGAAGTTTTTGGTCCTCCGTCCTTCTCTTCTCTCTCTCCAGTCACTATACAATGAAAATAGTCACTCCTTAGGTCCGGTCATTGTCCCCCTAAGTCATAGGCACGACTTAGGGTGCAAAATGTCATCCACCATGGGATTAGAAACAAATCTGTGGCTGTCTTGGTCGGGCAGACTTTGTGGTACCGACTGGTGGGTTATAGGGGTGGCAGAGAAGACATTGACAACAAAAAAATTTCTCTTCCCAAACCCAGAATAAAGGAATCACGTGAACGTCTATACAGTAGGAAGGATGGTTTGTAGAGACATTCCTTGTACCAAGGCTTGCTCGGCGACATTACCTTGTGGCTTGTGTGGTCTTCACCTCCGGTCTTGGACGGTGTCTGTGCAGCTCCTGGCTTCACTGAGACTGTCAGGATTGACAGTTGTCCTCCGAGCGGTAGAAGTCTCCCGTTTCTGTAGTAGTCCACACAAACCACCTAGAACTACGATCGCCTTGTCACACAAGGCATCGGAAGGAGTCATACCCTCATGTCGGCGTACTAGTCACTGACACACTCTCCTACCACCAGTCACCTTTCTGCAGTTGTCTTTCCCTTATTGTGCCTCCCTTATCAGGTAGCACTTGCTCGGGCTATCTTGGTTACCACAACTAGAGAGAATGAAAACTTTGCAGAGCAACTGGTGTTCTAAGTTGTTGTTCTTGAGAAGCCCCCAATACCCCTATATATAGGAGGGTCATGGGATAGGGTTCTCTACCCCAGGCAATGCGGGATTAAAATAGGAGTAGAAGGGTTCGAGATTTTCCACAAAACAACCAACTGTGCTAGTTGAACCAATCATTTCAAGCATGAACCGATCAGTTGGGGACCTGAGCCGATCAATTCACACCTAAACCGATCAGTTGGGACCCTGAGTCGATCGGTTCATGTTTGAGCCGATCAATTTGTGGTCCCGGTCCAACTCAAATTGGCTTTCATGTTCATTTCCAACTAATCAAATATTAGTCCTTGCCCAAATCAAATTTGTACAAGTGAAACAAATTTGTATTTGCAAAATAGTCATCTGAGTTTCCAAACGATCTCGGTTGGTCATGCGAATTGACCAGTTCAACAATTGAGCCGATCGTTTCATGACACATGAGTCGATCGTCTCAACACTTTGAGCCGACCGGTTCATCAACCTGAGCCGATCGGTTCATCACTATGAGCAGATCGGTTGGGGCAGCAGACTGTGCAAATCAGTCAATTGCAGTTCCAATCAATCTGATACTCTTAATCATCTGGTCCAACACCTTGAACACTATGATTTTGAGTTATCAATTAATTGAGTGTTTAATTAAACTACGAAACTCCTTTAGCAATCAATATAAACATCATTTGTGGACAAACTCATCTTCCAGGTCAAATCATGTGTGTGACCTTGTAGGCCCATTTCACGTTGGCAGTGAAAGTCCATAACACTTATGACTTCACAAGAAAAGAGCGCTGCCTAGTCGCACATCAGTGCTACCCAAGTGAAAAGGAAAGTTGGAGAAAAAATTTCAATCCTAAAATCCATGAATGGTGTTACAGTGAATGTATAATTCCTTTGTCAATGATATCCCGAATGAAATCAAGGCATGGAACAGTCATCCTATCAATGTTCATTCACTTTCTTGATCTCAGAGTAGATTGGAGGAGATATGTATGACATCAATATCACATACTGACTCACACATGCGTGTGCATGCCTATCTCAATCCTATTGATCAAGTGTCCATGGATATCAAACTCCCTCAGGAGGGACAAATCCCATATCTATCACTCACCCCTTAAAAGCCCCATGTGTTAAAGCCACTCAATCATCACCTTTATAACAACCCATGTTTTAGGACTACGTTTGATGATGTCAAAGTGTACCTAATGACATGTGTTGGGTATAGTGATTTTAGGTCAAAGAATCACACTCACCACCATCACAGTGAGAACTGATTGTGACTACCATGTCATGGTTCCATGTGTCAAACTCACAATGGGTCTGTCTAGTACACTTGTTCTCTAACTAGTACATATGTATTTGGTTTGATATCTCCATGTCATGACTAATGAGATTTTGTCATCAACCAACACCACAATCTAGTCTTGTGTGTCATTGTTGTCTATCTACCTTCTAAAATGAAATCTAACTAGGGACATAATAAGAATTTACAAACTCTTAGCATCCGTATGATCTCATCATTTAGGTCCTTAACCTAAAAGCATACGTCATTGAGTATTGTCATTCTCTAAACATTCAATTTGTTCTATCACTATCTCATATGACTGAACCAGAAAGAATTGGAAGCTTGCCTTTGATCTTTATCAAATCAATCTTAATGTATCCCACCAATCATCCCATGATTGCCTGTTAGGGCATACATACCAACAGACTCCCACTTGCACTGCAAGCTAATCACCCTTGAATCTTACTCATAGTGATCTTCAAACATGTCCCACATATTACTCTACTCTAGTGCTAACATAGTGAGTTATGGCAACATCTTGCCAAAGTTGGTATTAACTGCATGTCTCTCATCTCTTTGTTGTAGGTCACACGTATAAGATGGAGTTTTCATAATATGCGATCTAGAATTCTTTTGCTAACCTTTAGTCACATTGCATGACCAAGCATCCTAACTTGTCATCAATGACCGGAATATCTATAAGTTCATCTCTATGAACTTCCAGATTCATATAGTATCCACTAATGTTTTCTAACACACAGATACTTGACTTTTCCTTTTAAATGACTTTATTGGAACGTTTCCATTTATCAACAAACATTCACTTTTATATATCTCATATATATTTTTTGATTAATTTTCTATCCTTTTTGAAAGTTCGCATCAATGTAACTCTTTAAAGTGATCCCTTCCTTATTTTCATAGAACTAGTACTTTTCAAGTACTTGTCAAATTCTTATGGTATTCCAGTAACCCTAATGGGAACTAGACAGACATCCACTCGTCATGTCCCACATACGAGTTATCAGGATGAGCACATCATATTGTCATGTCCTACATACAAGATGATGAATGCATTTCATTCTTGCTATATCCTATACATGCAAGATAATGGGATGATTACATACATGATAGATCCATATCTATTCTCAGTGTTCCCATTCATCATAAGAATTGGACACTTGGCCTTACGATCCCAACTCCATGTAACATGGACAAGTTTTCTCCCACTAAATCTATGCATACTGAACCCTTCAGTATAGATTGCCAATGTATGCTCTCTCTTTTCAGGTCAAGAGATTTTCGAGAACTATCTCTATAGATCACATAGGAAACATCTCTATCTTCCTTAAAGATAATTTCTACAAAGGATTCCATTCTAGAATATCTTATTTCACATCAACATGTGGAATGTGAATACACTCCCACTAAATCACAGATCTCTCTTTATTTGTTTGACATATCAGTCAAACCCTTTGACTATATTATCAAAGTAAAGATCCCAACTCTGAGTTACTTGTACTCAATCAATCACATTGATTAGTCCATTGTAACTTATAGACTTTATTTGCATTAATGGATTCATAAACCTTATAGGTTGTGTCACATATACATCCTTGTTTTATTCCTCACAGTAATGCAGTTTTAGTATTTGTATGCCAAATGTCTTAGTCATTAAGTTGCAATCAATAAGCGTCATCCTTCTCAAAATGTTATCCATGTTTCATAATGCTTAAGACTCATTCACACTTATGGATTTCATCCCAATGGGTGCTTATGGTTCACATGGAAGTCATTTAGGATGTAATGGTCATAAACCATAACTCAAAATCCGGTTCCTCATATTTATCTAGATAGTTGATTCATCACATGACCAACTCATCACATAGATAATAGAGGTGTATCTGTCGAGGATATAAGAACTCACAACTCCTTGTGATTCTTAATGTGCTTTATTAGTGTGGGGTATTCTTTATTTAAGAAGAAATTAGTTATTTGATAATCATCCTCTAACTCCTTAGAGTATGACTCCTTCTGATTTAGACATCACCATGCCTTAATCATGAGTTTACTATGATACACTATCATAATCACTCACAAGGTTCTCAAACATTTGGTCTAAGTATTTCATTCATTGATCTCATCAAGAATTCACACTTACCAAATTCATACTTCATCTATGATATTCTTGAACACTTCAAGATATTCATATTGGTATTTCTCTAAACATTGTTTGAAGTGCTAGAATTAACTCTAATAGGTATGTAAATACATCACATGTATTATACCTAATAGGATAATCATTCTCCCACTACCACGAGTGAAGATTGATTAATCATGTCTAAGAGATTCATGTCTCTTACTGGTTCTCTGACCAAAAAGAGTCTAGACTTATCCATCATATGGAAACTAGAAATGAATTTCTAATGATTTACGCTAATTTGATTGTTTGAGTTATCAATAACTTTTAGATATCATTTTATCTTATGCATACCAAGTACCACAATATAAACATGGCATTGCCACAAGGAAACATCAACTTTATTAATTGCCATTATTGTCATACAATATGCAAAAATAAGGTGTGCCTATCCATTAGAAAATATGAAATAGTAGTTCATAACTCTATTACATGCCTTCAAGGCTGAAAATAAAATAAAGTACTCCTATCTATGGTGGCAACACTTGCCCCATTTATTGGGTGATTTACATTTTATATCTTGGTATCAAATACCCCAAAAATGTTATAAGTGTATTTTATGACACCTTCAGGTGGAGACGTATGTCGCCTCCTTGTTCTTTACTTCTTCTAGATAGAGGGAACAATTCCTTTTCCAATGTCCTGCCTTTTGACAATGGTGGCAATTGCCTCTCTTGGTCATGCCTCCCTTGGCCTTGAGAGTTGAAGACGACTTGGGCTGCTGGATAGCATTAGAACCTTTCTTATCCTTGCCCTTGCCCTTGCGCTTGGACTTGCCTTTCTTGTTGTTGATCATCATCACAAATTTAGGCATGTCCTTCTTCATCTGTGCCTCAGCTATCCTCAACATGCCCAACAACTCTGTCAATGGCCTGTCAAAGTTGTTCATGTTGTAGTTCATCACAAACTGACTGTAGGATTCTGGCAATGATTGCAGTATCACATTAGTAGCCAGCTCTTGGCTCAGGGGAAATCCCAGTCTTGTCAGGTTCTCCACATACCCAATCATTTTGAGCATTTGAAGACCAACTGGATCTCCTTCTGTCATGACACACTTGAACATCGCCCTGGAGACATCATATCTCTCTTGTCGTGCTTGATCTTCATACATGTTCTTGAGATGTTGAATCATCTCAATGACACCCATGTTCTCATGTTGTCTCTGCAACTCATGGTTCATGGAGCACAACATCAAGCACTTTGCATCAATGGAATCTTTATAATGATTCTTATAAGCATCCCTTTCTACCTTTGGTGCAGTAGGAGCAGGTTCATCTGGAGCTGGAGTATCCAGGACATAGAGCTTTCGCTCTTGAGTGAGAACAATTCTCAATGTCCTGAACCAGTCATGGAAGTTAGTCCCATTCAACTTGTCCTTTTCATGGACTGATCGTAATGAAAAGTGATTATTGTTTGTTGTCATTTGTACTACAAAAGGAAATATATGCAATTTAGTCCAAAACTCAATTTTTGACTTATTTGATTGATTTGAAAGGTTGATGATATAATTAGGACTTTAATTAATTATCGCTCCCACTATTTTGTTCAAATTGATAGCCCTCACCATAAATTCAGAAGATTGCAGCATACAATCTTCTAGTGGGTCAAGATCCTGAAATCCTCTGAGTCATGGACCAACTAGGGTTGTCACCCACAACTTAGATCTTCCAGGTAGGAAACTTTTGCCAATTGCATCATATGCAACTCTTGAAAGATGTCATATGCAACTCCTTGCCATAATTACCTCCATGCCTCAAGGTGCTAGATCCTATCTAAGTCACCTGGTTAAGTCCGACCCAAATCCAACACGATGAATATGCACCCTGCTAGGGCAGACCCACATATACATCCTTCACGCTTCCACGAGATAGATGATGCACCACGCTAGGGCATGCCCACACTTGGCTGATCAAGCTTTTCACGTGTGTCACATTTGGAAGGCATCTAAAACTTTAATATTTAATGAGGGATTTGGTTTTTATAGGTACATATACATATGCAATCACCACAATATGCAGTACGTATCATATACATGCTATATCCCATAGAAAACATGTGAAATAATAAAAGCGATGATTATGGCCATCCTAATGTGATTCCTCGAGCCAAGAGGAATCACGGTCATCTAAGTCCACATCACATGCAACATGTACAAGACGAACTCTGTGCTTTGCCGTTCTGGGTTTGATCAACTCCATGATTGATCAGCTCGCCATCAGGCTGGTCGGTTGGGTGCCACCAACCGATCGATTAGCACCTCCATCCGATCGGTTCACTGGCCGTCATGCATCTCCACAAGGCCACCACCCGCTCATCTCATTCCTCAAATAGGTCGTCTGGAATGCCAATCGATCGGTCCAAGCCTTGAACCAATCATCTCAGTTGTCGTCAGGTTGTCCGTCGTTCTTTGACATAATAGGAAATAAAAGTTCTATCCTATTTACATTTGAATAGGGAAACCTTGAGTTACATTCGAGGGGAGAAAAGGTAGGAAAGAGATCTCGAGTTATCTCTAGTTACATCAAGAAAAAGAGGAGGGAATTGGTGCACAGACCAAGATGTAAGAAACCACATACAACAATACACAGATATAGGGTTTATTGGTCGTAACCACGCTATACATCCACCACAAAACTCATTTAAGGGTGACGTGTATCAAGTGCATTCATATTACATATCATATATGTATATAGGGATTTGTGGATTTAGGATTGGACATGCATAAATCCAATTTTATTCGCATCGTACGCAATAAATAAAGGTGACAAACCAAAATCGATCACATCGATAACCCTAAAGTATAGAGCAGTTGATGTGGCTTTGATACCACTGGTGGGTTATAGGGGAGACAGAGAAGGCAGCGGAAACAAAAACAATTCTCCTCCCAAACCCAGAATAAAGGAATTGCGTCAACGTCTATACAGTAGGAAGTATGGTTTGTAGAGACATACCTTATCTCGAGGCTTGCTCGGTGACGTTACCTCACGGCTTGCACAGTCTTCACCTCCGGTCTTAGACAGTGTCTGTACAGCTCCTAGCTTCACTGGGACTGTCGAGATTGACAACTGTCCTCCGAGCGGCAGAAGTCTCCTGCCTCTATAGTAGTCTACACGAACCACTTAGAACTTTGATCGCCTTTTCACACAAGGTACCATAAGTAGTCGTACCCTCCTATCAGCGTACTAGTCACTAACACACTCTCCTGCCACTAGTCGTCTTTCTGTAGTTGTCTTTCTCTTGTTGTGCCTCCCTTATCGGGTAGCACTTTCTTGGCCTCTCCTGGTTAGCACAACCAGAGAGAATGAGAACTTTGCAGAGCAACTGGTGTTCTGAGTTGTTGTTCTTGAGAAGCCCCCAATACCCCTATATATATAGGAGGGTCATGGGATAGGTTTCTCTACCCCGGGCAATGCAGGATTAAAGAAGGAGTAGAAGGGTTTGAGATTTTCCACAAAACAACCAGTTGCGCCAGTTGAACTGATTGTTTCAAGCATGAACCGATCGGTTGGAGACCTGAGCCGATCGGTTCACACCTGAACCGATCAGTTGGGACCCTGAGCTGATTGGTTCATGCTTGAGACGATCGGTTCGTGGTCTTAGTCCAACTCAAATTGACTTTAATGTTCATTTCCAAGTAATCAAATATTAGTCCTTGTCCAAATCGAATTTGTACTAGTGAAACAAATTTGTATTTGCAAAATAGTCATCTGACTTTCCAAATGATCTCAGTTGGTCATTCGAATCGACCAGTTCAACAATTGAGCCAATCATTTCATGATACATGAGTCAATTGTCTCGCCACTTTGAGACGATCAGTTCATCACTATGAGCCGATCGGTTGGGGCAGCAGACTGTGCAAATCAGTCAATTGTAGTTCCAATCAATCTGATACTCTTAATCATCTGGTCCAACACCTTGAACACTATGATTTTGAGCTATCAGTTAATTGAGTGTTTAATTGAACTACTAAACTCCTTTAGCAATCAATCTAAACATCATTTGTGGACAAACTCCTCTTCCAGGTCAAATCCTATGTGTGTGACCCTATAGGCCCATTTCACGTTGGCAGTGAAAGTCCATAACACTTATGACTTCACAAGCAAAGAGTGGTGCCTAGTCGCACATCAGTGCTACCCAAGTGAAATGGAAACTTGGAGAACAACTTTCCATCCTACAATCTATGAATGGTGTTATAGTGAATGTATAATTCCTTTGTCAATGATATCCCGAATGAACTCAAGGCATGGAACAGTCATCCTGTCAACGTTCATTCACTTTCTTGATCTCAGAGTAGATTGGAAGAGATATGTATGACATCAATATCACATACTGACTCACACATGCGTGCACACGCCTATCTCAATACTACACATCAAGTGGCCATGGATATCAAACTCCCTCAGGAGGGACAAATCCCATATCTATCACTCACCCCTCAAAAGCCCCATGTGTCAAAGCCACTCAATCATCACCTTTATAACAACCCATGTTTCAGGACTGCGTTTGATGATGTCAAAGTGTACCCAATGAGATGTGCTGAGTGTAGTGATTTTAGGTCAAAGAATCACATTCACCACCATCACTGTGAGAACTGATTGTGACTACCATGTCATGGTTCCATGTGTCAAACTCACAGTGGGTCTATCTGGTACACTTGGTCTCTAACAAGTACCTATGTATTTGGTTTGATATCTCCATATCATGACTAATGAGATTCTGTCATCAACCAACACCACAATCTAGTATTGTGTGTCATTGTTGTCTATCTACCTTCTACAATGACATCCGACTAGGGACATAATAAGAATGTACAAACTCTTAGCATCTGTATGATCTCATCGTTCAGGTCCTTAACCTGAAAGCATATGTCATAGAGTACTGTCATTCTCTAGACATTCAATCTATTCTATCATTATCTCATATGACTTAACCAGAAAGAATTGGAAGCTTGCCTTTGATCTTTATCAAATCAATCTTAATGTATCCCACCAATCATCCCATGATTGGCTCTCAGGGCATACATACCAACACTGACTTGATGTGTCGGTGGTACTGGGCCCTGATCCCATCGATATCATCGACAATGTCAAGGTGGCACCAACTTCTTGTGAATTCAAGCCACCTCTCTGACGTCAACTTGGTGGCACCGACTTCTTGTGTCGGTAGCACTAAGTTTTGGGTTGTGTTTGGGCAGCTCTCTCAGGTCAAGTTGGTGCCACCGACTGTTGTGATGTCAGTAGTACCAAGCTGTGTCAATCTGCCTTGTTCCTAAAAACACATAAAGCATCATAAGTTCTCAAAATGCTTAAAATGCTAGTAAAAAATGATTGAAATCATATAATTTGATGCAAACAAGGAAATATATGCTAACTATGACATTCCATGCATAATAGGTCATATAAATGTCCAAACTACACATGAAAACAAAGGAAAATGAGCCTATAAAAGTGACTAAAAACACATGCATCAGATGCATCCAAGATTGGTCTGGGTTGTGTGTTGATGCAAGACAAGCAAGTGGTTTCTTTTGCTTCTTGACAGCTTAAGAAACATGAGGATAATTACCCAACCCATGATCTGGAACTAGCTATAGTAGTTCATGCCTTGAAGATTTAGAGGCATTACCTATATGGGGTGAAGTGTCAGATCTTCACAGATTACAAGAACCTGAAGTACATCTTTTTGTAGTAAGAATTGAATAGAGATAGTGTCGTTGGATGGAGTTGATCAAAGAATACGAGTGTACGATTGATTATCACCCAGGGAAGGCAAATGTCATAGCGGATGAATTGAGCAAGAAGTATTCATCTTCATCCATGGATAAGGGCCAGTTGAATTCTTTGATGTGCCACAAGTGAGACATGTTGGTCTCCTTGCATCAGATGAATGTCAAGTTGGAAGTCTCCTTATTAGTCGGATTGTTGGCACTATTACAAGTGAAACCTATGCTGAGACAGCAGATTAGGGGAGCTCAACAGATAGGTATTATGATACAACAGATTAGATCAGAGTTTGACAGCGAGAAGCATGATGGTTTTAATGAGACAGATGACTGGACAGTTTGTTACCATAAAAAGATAGTGGGTCCTGATGTTGATAACCTGAGGAAAATTGTTTTAATGTAGGCTCATTCATCCATGTATCCTATGCATCTAGGTAGTACCAAGATGTACCACAATTTGAAGGATATGTATTGGTGGCTAGGTGTGAAGAAAGATGTAGCTGAGTTTGTTGCAAGATGTGTGGTATGCGAACAAGTCAAAGCTAAGCATAAGAAGCCTACATGAACATTGCAACTATTGCCTATACCCCAGTAGAAATGGGATCATGTAACTATGGACTTTATGGTTGGTCTACCTAGAATAGCCAAAGGTTACAATTCCATTTGGGTGATCATTGATAGGTTGATCAAGTCAGTGCATTTCCTTCCCATGAAGACAACTTTCATAGAAGAGAAGATTTCCCAAGTCTATGTGGATGAAATAGGGCATTTGCATGGTGTTCCAGCTACTATTGTGTCTAATAGAGGTCCTCAGTTCATGAGTCACTTTTGGGAGTGACTACACATAGCTTTGGGTACACAACTGAAGTTCAGTACTTCTTTTCACCCGCAGACAGATGGTCAATCTAAAAGGACCATATAGGCCTTGGAGGATTTGTTGAGGTCTTGTGTTCTTCAGTTCTCAGGAAGTTGGGATGTACATCTTAGTTTGATAGAGTTTTCCTACAACAACAACTATCAAAGTAGTATTCACATGGAACCATATCAGGCATTATATGGGAGATGTTGCATATCTTTGTTATGTTGGTATGAAATAGGAGAATATCAACTTCTCGGTCCTGATCTTGTGCAACAAATAACAGAGAAGATCAAAGTTATACAACAATAGTTGAAAGTCGCACAGGACAGACATAAGTAGTACATGGATAATTGTCATAGACCCTTAGAGTTCCAAGTGGGAGACAAGGTATATCTGAAGGTCTCTCCTTGGAAGGGTGTTCTGAGGTTTGGAAACAAGGGTAAGTTGTCTCCCAGGTATATGGGACCTTACTCAGTGATGGCACATGTTGGAAAGGTGGCTTATCGGTTAGAGTTGTCACCTGAGTTGCATAGGTTGCATCCAGTGTTCCATGTCAGTGTGTTGAGGAAGTGCCATCCAGATGCAGTCAGTGTTATAGCCAGTGGAGGTAGATCTTGATAAGGATGTATCCTATATAGAAGGTCCAGTGTTGATCCTTGACCGGAGGGTGAAGAAGTTGAAGAGGAAGGACCTTGTGCTTGTGAAGGTTCTTTAGCATCATCGTGGTGTTGAGGAAGCCACATGGGAGCTCGAGGAAGAGATGGGGAGGAAATGTCCTTCCCTTTTCTCTTAGGATTTTGGGGGCGAAATCCCTATTAGGGGTTTATGGCTTGTAAGGACCCTAACCCACATTTTGGGATAACCCAGTTTGTTTTTCTTAAGTATGTTTCTTAGATCCTTTCTCAAATCACCTAAGAATGAAATTAGGGGCATGTTGAAAGCTTGAGTTCCTTGTTTGAGCTTGTTTTGTTGATGCTTGTGTTTTGCGGAGAGGTTTTTGTGCAAATTATAATTTACCTAGAATAGGGGTTGATGTGAAAGTTTTCCACCTCTAGAGTGTTCCTTCTCTCACTTGACATCATCTAGATGAGATAGAAAGAGATGGACATCTTGTTTCGTTCCTGGCTAAGTGGTGATACCCTTGGTGATGTTTTGCACTCATGTTTGGGGTGTATCTTAGGCCTAGGAGTGTTGTCTCGGGCTGGAAAGCCTTGGAGAGGCCTCATATTGGTTTGGGGATTTCTTGAGGATACCTCCTATCATTTTGTGGTTACTAGTGATACACCATATCGATTTGTGTCTCTAGGGTTTCATCCCTATCGGTTTGTGAGGGGAGTGGGTGTGTGTATCGGCCTTGACCTAGGAAGGTGACCTAGCGGGCGATACATGGTTCTTTTCACCTTGTTACATGGTGTTACATCTGGCCTTTTCTTCATAGACATGTGTCATCTAGGGTTCTCTATTAGTGACACCT
Organism: Alisma plantago-aquatica; assembly: GCA_963693085.1. Taxonomy (NCBI): domain Eukaryota; kingdom Viridiplantae; phylum Streptophyta; class Magnoliopsida; order Alismatales; family Alismataceae; genus Alisma; species Alisma plantago-aquatica. The sequence goes on along the minus strand of OY856411.1, from coordinate 1,064,458,078 downwards.
TTCCTTTGTTCTCTCTTTCATCCCTCTTATATATATATATATATATATATATATATATATATATATATATATATATATATATAAATATATATTTCCTTCCATGCAAGAGAAACCTTTTGATTATCTTTTCATTCTCTCCTTGGTAGCCGGTCTTGAGCTTGAGGAGTGCTCTCCCTTGGATCTTGGAGGATGAGTTTAAGCTTGTGGTGTTCTCTTTTCATCTTCTTCCTTGGTAAGCCATGATCCTTGTGTCTTCTTTCTCTCCTTCTTTCTTCTTTTTGGCCATGGACCTTGGTATCTTCTTTTTCCCTCTCATTCTCTCTTAACTAATGCTCCTTCTTCTCTCTTGGAGGTGTTGTGGTGATCGAGCTTGGAGGATCTTCTTCTACCTTGAGCTTGTGAAATTGGGAGATTGACCTTGGAGCTTAGAGCTAGGTGGTGATCCTTGAGGAGAGATATATAACTCTAAATTATCTTTGTTATTATCAACTTTATTGGTTATGTTGCTCTATATTCTTGGCTCATTATCTCTCTTGCATACTAGTAACTTTTCTTGGTAGCTTTACGTTCTGTTTTGGGAAAGAATCTTTGCATAGTTTTTTCTTTGTGTTACACCTTTCTTTTACCTTGTTTATAGCGTCATCTTGAGGTTGAAGATGAGGTGGCCGACATGCTTGAGAGGACGATATGCTCGTGAGGTCGACACGCTTGTGGAGGCTGACACATAGGTTAGGCCATTAGGCTTAGGGTGGTCGTCATGACCTGTGACGTCACTAGCCATTACTCTTGGTGACAAGTCATCACGACCTTGGGTAGCTCTAGGTGGACATGTGCTGATGTTGTTTAGATCATCCTACCTTGGCTATGAGTGGGTCAATGTTAGATGTGGGTGATAGTTTGTTGGTGGTTGTTGACTGATTTGGTGTTGGACCGTGATACGAAGGAGTGTTGGATGATATATCCTGGGTCGTCATGACTTGGCGTTGAGTCCATGGACACGTTGCTTGAAGCATTGTCAAACCCTAAGAGGATCGTCACCTTGCTATATTGATACCTTAGGGCATTTCCCATTAACCCTGCTGGCTGCCACATCTGTGTTTGATGATGATAATAGGAGAGGTTGGCCAATACATCATGTTGCCTGATATATGTGTGTTGCAGAGCCATCATGGAGGAGGTGTTGCTGCTTGATATGTCTAGGGTTGCGTTGCCTGACACACCTACATTCCATCACAATGTTGTGTTAACCCGCTATGCCGATTCCCGTTTTGCCTTAAAGGTGTTGCTCATTACACCTTGTGTTCGACACCCTCTCTTTTAGGTGTTGTACGTGACACACCCATGGTGAGGAAAAACCGATACACTCCTTGTGTAGGTAGACTAATACCCCACCTTAATGAGGTTACCTGACACATTTTAGGGTTAACCTAATACTCTATGGTGAAAATCTAAATGGCACCTTGTGGTGATGTTTGAGATGCACCATATTGATGCTAGGGTCACATGGTATGATGTGATACTCTATGAAATAGTTGTATGAAGGGTGTTAAGTTATGTTTCTATACATCATAACATGTTTTATAATGATGATGAGAAATTTGTTTCCATATCTCTTAGCATACCTCATAATGTTGGTGAAAGTGATAACCTAAGGGTGGTTGTTGATCCAAACTTGTAAACCATAATCGGGTAAAGTGAAACCCTAATTGTCATGATGTAAAATGTATGACATGAGTCCTATGAGATGATGATGTTGATGATGCATTGCCTTCTTATTATTAGTTTCTAACCATGCTAGTGAAACAATGTTATGCATAGCCAGGTATGATCTATGATGTTTATGATATGTTTGAATGAGCCTTGTGAGGCATAAAAGGTTGTTGACATCCTTGAAAGAGGAGGTGAATGGTCTTATGGCTTAATGATGGCTTATTTCTTTATAAGAGATTACGGGTTCCTTAGTTATGAGATGTAGGGTTGTTACCCCAAGACATGTGGTCCTTGTGATGGACATTTAGTCCTTGTGATGAACATAGGTTGAATAATAGGCATAAAAGGCATGATTTGATGAGATCACACCTAATGTGTTTAATTATGTTCTAGAGATGAGTCACACCCTTGTTTATGTAGATCTCATTTAGAGGTTATATGTTGTAACTTGGTTGATTCTTAAGGATGTTTAAATTCATCAAATTAATCAAGTGGAATCTAATAGTGTAGTTTGCCCTGTACCATAGATCCATTCAGTGTCAACAATTTGTTGAATGGTAAAATGAGTTTAACTCAGAATGCATATTTTCAAATATGTGGGGTACAACTTGAGTAATTCCTTGTATCCTTAAATACAGATTGTGTGAGACTACCATGCATGAGTCGATCTCGTTGTGGTAAGGATGGCCATGTGTGAGCCACTCCTTTTGTTAGAACGGCCATGAGTGAGCTTGTTCTTCTAGCATGATATCTGTACCAAGGTGGGCTAGTTATGATTATATATGTGGATGGCCATGTATGATCCAATCCCTAAATTTGACTATATGTCATTATTATAGTTGACTGATATGTCTCTACGGTGTTTTCTCTTGTGTTGACCAAGAGATGTGGTGAGGCCATGGATTTCAACTCTTCCATTAGACCTTGTATGGCACCGATTTCGACCTATCCAGTTGTCGATTGGATTTGGGTGGTACGGCTCATATCCTTGGGGCATAATTAAACATGTAATCAGTCGTGTACTATAATTTTATAGGATCAAAATATGAAATCATTGGATGAGGTCTTGTTTGATCTAAATGCAATGTTGTTGATAGGAATTATACATGTTCTTTATATTCCTTTTAAATTGTTAAGATGTTTCATAATTCCATAGTAATTGCTCTTTTGGGAAAAATCATTACCTTCTTCACAGTTATAGTTATATTGCTACTTAGTTTATCTTATACATTATAATAATAGAGTTTTTGGTGAGTTATATATCTTGTTGAGATTTGGAATCTCACCCTGTGGGTTTCCCACACCATTTTTAGGTAGACGAGCACGAAGAGGTGCAGATCATGTAGCAGAGGTTGAGGAGCAATAGGAGGGTCAGTAGGTGACAAGGTTGGTAGTGTTGTTGGATGTCTTTTACTGATAGAGTCCTAGAGTCATCCATGTACATTGGGGTCTTTGGGAATGTTTTGTAGATGTTTCATGAACGTGCTTTCTTTATGTGGTTGTCTTGTATACCTGTTATGAGCGGTTATGGTGGAATCATGCATATATGTTTTGGAACAATTATCTGGTTACAGGTTGACTTCATGCCTTGTATATGCTTTGAGGCATGAAAGGACTTATATGTGAAGGTTCTTATTATTTGGCTATTTTGTGAAAATGGTTTTAATTTATAGTGTTTTTCGATAATACGCCTGTTAATCTTTCTTCCACGGTTATGTTTTGAGTAATCTCATTTTGTGTGGCAATGGGTGTCACAACATTGAAGTGGATTGCCACTTTGTCTGAGAAGTAGTACGTTCTTGATGTAATTGCACTCTTTATCTTCAGATAGAAGATCAGGTGGTTGTATCTCTACCAAGATACTTCCCAAGACTCACTTTGCTACACTCGTGGACAAGTTGGGCATGCTTGACATTTATGCTCTAGTTTGAGGGGGAGTATTAGTATATGTGCTTTATGGGTTATCTTTTGTTATGTGTTTTGTTATCTTGTGATGTGTGTTTTATTATCTGCTTCATACTTGGCTTGTCTTCAACTTTTTCATTTATCATATATTGCCTAGTTCTATTTTTCCCTTTCTCTCTTGTCCTATAAAAGAGAGTGCATTGTAACTTTTTACAACACATAAAATAAAACTCTTCCCACTATATGACTACAATGATCACATCTTTTACAATGTACTTTAATTCTACTCAACATGAGCTTGAATAAGGGTTGACATACAAGTACTTGTTGAGTACGATGTGACTTATGTGGATTATTGTGAGTGGTGTAGATGGAATTTTTTCATCCTATTGGAGTGAAATCTAGGCCACATAATGAGTGATACTATAAAATGAATGGATACGTTCATGTGAGTCAATATCTATTATTGAGATCATATGTATCTCAAATAGTATACTCTAGATAAAAAGGACAACTATTAAACATAATGAATATATGTAACAAAAATAAGACAAGAAGTTACAAACCAATCAGGAGATAGGGAGTTGAGGAGATATGCTTGGGGCCAACAGAGGGGTGATCAGGGTTCTAAGGGGTGGCTTGGAAGAAACTATTTAAATGCGGTGTATTCAAAGGAAAGAAGGGTTCATGTGGAAAGACAACACCATTGGAGATATTATACACGCGAGTCTCCAAATGTACAGTCGAATAGAACTGGAGAAACAAGTTCACATGTGAAGGAGGTAGGGATGAAATATAATATACGAAGGCCTGAGAGGAGGTAGTCAGGCGTGTGGGGATATATCTTATAGATAACAACAAAGGGTATTTTTTTGCATCAAGTCATGTAGAGGTTTTCCCTATAAAGTTTAAGGAAAACACTAATCATATAGAATAGGAAGAAGCAAGTAACACAAACTAGGAATCATGAAGTAAGGCTAAACTTTTTTATGGTGGAGGTGACTATTGTGCCTAATTGAATCTAGCTAGAAACATTCATCCTAGACAACCCAGTAGATCCGATAGACCCTGATGATAATGCACTAGTTAACGAACATGGAAGTCTACTAATTTGTATTTCTCAACATGCCAGGGAGATATTGGAAACAAAGTTGTTTTTGCCTTGGATGTAAATCTAGTAGCAACGACTATAGGATTCATAACTATGAAATACTAAACTGAAACGTTGTGGGAACCAACTAGTAGATTCAATATATATGAAGTTAACATGAATACGTTTTTTTCAAATTTTCATGTGAGAAGGATTACCTTCATGTATTGATAGGGGGCATAGGTGATATTCGGATGTCTACTCATGGTCTGTGAATGGTAACCAAGCTTTCAACCTATAAATGGATTGCCTCCGAAAATCATGTTGTGTGTATGAATAATTGAACTTCATATCTATATGTACCATGAGATTGTGGTTGAAAAGATTGGGGAGGTGCTTCTGAAACTAATCAGGGTTGATGATCATGCACTTCAATGTACAAGAAGTAAGTGCATGGACTTGGTTGTTGAAGTTGATGCCACTATTCATGTGCAAATCATAATCACTATTGATGGGCACGTGTATAGAGTGGAATATAAAACTATACCAAAAAAATTTCTAGGATGTGGTAAAATGGGATGTACTCAAAAGGATCGTGAAGTGAAAATCCAAATGTTGGGTAGGAAAATAATAAAAAATAGACAAAGGAGGTTGGAATGATATGAGTGCAAGAATAGGAAAATTGGCATAAAAAATAGGGGAGGAATATTCACACAAGGTGACAAAAGAGAGACAAGAATACAAATAAAGGAAAAAAAAGGGTAATTCAACCACCAATCAAACAAGTATGAGGCATTGGAAGTGGAAGATGAGAATGATGAGAATCTAGAGGATGAAACAAGTGAGGAAATAGAGGTACACTATAGGAAACACCCACTTCCATGAAAAAGTTAAAATGAGAAGGGAAAAATAGGAGGAATGGAAACTAATTAAAGGAAACTACAAAGGTTGTGTATGACAGAGAGGATGCTAGTTGAAATTCTATAGCTAACCCTAAAAAACCTATAGAAGTAATGAGTGAGGAACAAGTTCATATTGTCTTAGATTGAGGTGATCAGAACAATTATATAAATAGAAGTTGAGGAGGAGGCCATGGCAATATGAACACAAGGGTGATTCTAGAGAATCCTCTCCACATTGACCCTCTAAGGACAAGTGAATTGTAGAGAAAGACACAAAGCAATAGTAGGAAGATGAAGATGAGATTGATGAAGATAATCCTCCCCCCACTAACCCCCATATACAAGTGAATTCTGGAGCAAGACATAGAGTAGTAGTAGGAAGATGAAGACTACATTGTCAAAGACACTAACAAGGAAGATACAAAGTTTGAATAAGAAGGAAGTAGAGAGAAACCATGGTGTGACTGGTGTATGTTAGTAAGTATATGTCCTCTTCTTTATGTTACTACATTTAGTATTCTAAGCTTGATTGTTTAGGGAATCTGGAATGATAATACTGAAATACCATATAGGAATTAGCCTTGGTGCATAGTACTAAGATTTTTGTTGTTCTTGAAACTCAAATTTCTCATTTTAGGGCGGATGATAGAATTTTTTTATTGGGATTCAACATATCTCATAGTAGTGAGGCATGAGCAATCTTGGGAAGAATTCAATTTCTCTGGTAGGAGGGGAGATGTAATTTGAAGATCTTGAAAGTAGATTGACAATATTTGCACTATAGGGTGAATGGGATATTCCTCATTGTGGTAGTCCATCCTAATCCTATTATGATGGCACTAGTGTGGAAGTATATCAATCGTATTGGTGGGAACACATCATGAAATATTGAGTTGCGGTGGTTGACTTCAACACTATGTTGAACCATGTAGAGAAGCAAGGTGTAAATTTTTTTTGACATTTAAAATCAAACACATTTAGTAAAGTTATTAGTGGGGTTGTATTAGTGGACCTTGGTTTCTCGGGAGAAAGGTTCATGTATAAGATAGGTCTTCTTCATGAAAGGCATTATAGGTTCTTAGAAAATGATTAATGGAGTCAACAACATTGTTCTTCTCTATGTGAAACCTTCCAAGAATCAATTCCTATCATTTTCTGATCCTATTGAGTAGTAGAAACATGAAGCATCCACAATCATTATTTAAAATAATGGCTCATTGGGACCTCAATGATGATTATAGAAAGTTCCATGATCAGTTGTGGAAAGAGATACTTCCTTTTGGGTATCCTACGGTGAAATTAAACACAAATTGACAAAATAAGACATAATTTAAATGGGGAAGATGGGGGTGAGAAAGACTAAACTTTAACATCAAGCTAAAGAGTTACAAATTCTCATTGAAGATCACTATGACCACAACCTTGATATGCAATGTCTATAAAAACAATTAGAGTATGAGGTAGAATTGTCTAAGGAAGAAGAGAACTTTCATACAAAAATTCAATTGAACTGGGGCACTCTTATGTGAAAGGTAGGTAAATGAGGAATATAATCATGACTCTAAAATATTATAAGGCAACTGAGTTACGAATCGTACTACCTAAAAAAATAGAGTACACCAATACTTCAAAGAACAATTTAACTAGACTAGACAACCAACTAAATGGACATGGGTCGGTTGTTGTGCAACTCTTAGTAACCCTCTAGTGTCCATAGTAGAATCATTGGAGGCACACCATTTGTGTAGGAAGTGTTCAAGTCTTGAGAAAGATGGGGAGATACAAGTCAAGCGAACTCGGATCAACTATAAAAGTCTTGCTTTAGGTTATGTAGATGATCATGGAATCAACTTAGGGCTACCTAGTGGAACAAGTTATTTGGGAATCAGTGATTTCCTTAATACCTAATACTAGCACACTATGGGTTGCAGACAACTTAATCCAATTTTTGTTAATAAAATTGGCATGCAATTCTGTTAGAAAACTATTGTTGAAAGACTCAAACCTTTCATATCTTGTTGGATATCTAACTCCCAGAGTATCTTTGTTCTAGGTATAAGGATATCTGATAACATCAAACTTGTGCAAGAGGTCATCCATACTATGAAACATTATGGATCTACCCCTCAAGTAGAGATCAAGGTAGACCTATGGTAAGCCTAGGATCGTATGTATCGAGGATTCATACATGATACTATTGTTAGAATTGTGATACCACCTAATGTAATCTTATATGTCATAAACACCATTGAGTGTGGTTCTACAAGTGTGCTTTGTAACAATGAACATTTACAGAGAACTAAGACCCCACGTGGTCTTCGCCAAGTGGACCTCCTCTCTATGTACATGCTTGTTATGTGTCTAGAGAAATTAAAGCCAACTGATTGAGATGCAAGTCAAGAGTAAGGAATGGATGCCACTACAAATATCAAGAGTAGGATTGACCCTTTCCCAAGCACAATTCACACATGATATTATCTTTGTGATGGCGGACATGAAGTAAATTCAAGTAATCTTGGATTGTTTCATGATTTTGAAAAAAGACTCTAGGAAGTTCATGACAACCAAGAAAACAATTGTATCTTTTTACTCGACCATTCCTAGTACACTTAGGACCTTAATAAGTCAAGTGGTTGGTATGCATAAAACCAATGTATTTGGGAAATACTTAAAGGTAAAATAAATAATAACCCATACATTGAGGCTATAAACAAGATAGGGGGCCACATCAGTGGCTGGTTGGTGTGAACCGTCTCTCTGGATGGTTGATCTTGTCTAACCAAATCAATTGTGGACTTTATGCTATCTTACATTATGCAAACAAGTCGTATCCAGGTTATGTGCTAGGATTCACTATATCACTTACAAATTCATTGGGGGTGTGCAAATAAATATAATCACAACTCCCTAATGGTGTGGGAGTAGGTTAAGGCTTGTAAAGATGAATGAGTTCTGTGGGTGAAGTCAATGCAAGATTAGAATAAGGCTTTTTTCATGCATAGTGGATGTGAGTTCCTACAACAACAAAGGGTTTGTGGTGGGAGGGTATGTTCCACTAGTATGAATCCTTTATTGGAAGGTTGGCACAACGTGCTACATGATTGGGAATATCCATTAGCAGACTACAACCACTCATTGAGCCACTTCATAGAAAGTATAAGAAATAAGGAACTTTCAGTTTCTTTTTATCACAAATATAATATAGTGTGCGCTATGGAAATGAAACTCTACTACTTATTCAAAAATTTTCACATGGTTAATGGGAAGGCACTAGCCAAGCAGAAACATATGCATCATTCGGCATCATGATGTAAATTACCATTCTACACTACATGAAAATCATATAGTGGTTTTGATAGCTGCTGAATGTTTTTATAACATTGAAAATAGCAATTACCAAGAAATAGAATCCATCGGTGTTGGTGCATCCACTTTTATGTGGTGTGGTTGTTGACTGAAGCTTCCTAGACACTGCCAGTCCCTACTGAATGCTTTCTCAAATAGACTAATAATCTTTAACTACGTGTTCATGTAATTAATGGAGTTGATATAATTTAACCCTATAATTTATTATTAAGTATATCATTGAAAAATTTGTAATTCTTGGGAGGCTTTCTACAAATTCAAGCTTAAGAAGGAAAATATGATAGTATATTATATATTAGTAGACATAGCAATAGAGGAAGAACATGCACATTAAGAGTTTATCATGTATGTGGAGTACAGTCTAAAGGTTAATATTAAATCACAAAAGAACGTATTCTATGAAATGAAGGAATGCATAAAGTGAACCAAAGTCTAAAGACAATATTTAGAATAAAGGCAACCTATCCATATTTTACTTCTTCTTAGGTTGATCATTATGCTAATGAATAATAAAAATATCCTTCACTATAAAGGAATTTATTCCCATCTTAGGGATTAGAGATATTGTCATGTTCTTGGTTTAAGCATCAACTGTAAGAGTCTTGAAATAATAAATGCATTCATGTTGTTTATACAAAACTATTGAAATGAATACAAAAATGAAATAACAGTTAGTAAACTTACTAGAAACAGTCATGCAATAATAGTGGTTGAGAGGGTCTAATAATCATACTTCTTAAAATACATTTCCATACTATGCAAACTCTTAGTGTACTAGGATTACAAACCTATTGCAAAGATTTTTACTTTCTAAATATTTAATTTCTAAATTGGCATCCAACCTAGTCAACATTGGAAAAGGTTAATAGTTGTATGTTATTATAATATAATATTTTGTCATGTACATAGAGAAACTTCAAGTCACTCCTCAAACTGTGGAGTGAACAAAAAAGGGGTAAATTCGAGAACAAATTTCCAAAATGTTCTACTTATCATCTACACCAAGAAAGCAAGGGTATATCAAATTAAAATTGCTACATCATCCAGATGTTGACACTCCATCTTTTGTCCACTCAATGTGATGGCCTAATGAGTTGAGATTATGAGAAATTTCAATTAGAGTGATTAATGAATCACATTAAGATATTTGAAAGAATCATAAAAAATTTAGTGTTGGACTTTGGACATACCATAGACACTAACATCTAACAAGGCACTAAAGGTCACCCTCAAATGAAAGAAAAATATATAAATGTTTTATCTCTATGAGTTACCCCATGAGATGTTCATATATGTAAACATTATAAGTGGAAACAAATCCACCAACGTGGGAATTCTAACTAGATCCATGGTCAATTATCAAGACATGATTTGAGAACCAATGTGACTAATAGTCATAGAATTAATTCTACTCTCCCATGATTAGAGGTCATCATTGTGCATTTCATACATCATATTTGAACAAAGTGGGGGTGTCAACTTGAATGGACATAGAATTGATGGATGTTACACTATAGACTACCTCTCTTAAACATTATCATTGATGCCTTAACCTCAGAAAATTCCATAACCTGGTCCTTGTCATCCAAAATGAGCTAGTCAACTCAAACTGATCCATGCACCCAAAACACACACTTTTTTATCCCTCATCATACCGTGACCCAATTACAACACAATCTTTAGTTCTTCCCTTACTGGTAGTACCTCAGCTTCTAAATGATAATAGCAATGCATCCACAATACTTGTAGAACAACTGAAATCATGCCTCTGTGGCCCTAAAAATTTGTCGAAGTTTAAATGGGACACCACATTCCAAAAAGTGGTGGTATTCACCTTGATGATTGTATGTGGAAGTGACCACCATGAAGAATGTGCGGGGTTGTCATGTCTCTATGTTGGTTGAGTTGTAGAGTGTAGCTAATATCAGTAGTACATGAAGAGAGGCTCTATGGAGAGAGAAAAGAAAAGGAATGAGGGAGAGAGGATAAGGAATCTAAATGTGAGGGCCAGTAGATACTTCTCCCCAAATATGACTCCAACTTCTAGGTCCTAGCTCTAACAGGTATGATTTAGGTATATATATCCATACCATCTTCTCCTTTCCTGAGACACTACCATGAATCTCCTATGATATCGCCTTCTCTTCTATTTCACTATTCCTTTCTCATATATTCATCTGTGTGTTGTCTATCCATCCAACAACATTAAAGTAGATATTTTTACTATCAGACTCCCAAAAGATAGCCAAGAATCTGATTTTATGTCACACAAACTGGCTATGTTGTTGTTTTCTGTTCACTCAAGATGTGAATGGTTGGACTCCTTCATCACCACCTTTCCATGTCCTCCATACAATCACATGTTGATATGGAAATGAATATCCTCACACACCAAAGTATAAAACAACCATCAAGGAGGTAGGTGAAACACAATAGGAAGTCTTATACCCAGACATATTCCATTCAAGATACACTCCTGATGGCTTTACATAGTTCTCCTCTTTGCCTATAGGTGGATGATTCCTTCACTTTCCAACTTACCCTATGATGATATTAGAGCTACTTACACTATGACTCTTTCTAGTATTATTCCAGACTAACTAGAAACATCTACTCCACTAGTGCATGGACGTCTCTAGCCAGCGAACTTGAAGACATCAAGGAATGGATCCTGGAGTTACATCCTATTCATGACAAAAATATATATCCAAGAATACTCTATGAACAAGCACACCCTCCTCCATAATACTTCTATCTTTATAGATACCCCTAACATCACCCTCTACAATTGGGTTGAATACAAACTTGCCCCATTTACGTCCATGTTCTCTCATTCAACATCATGAGGAATACTCTTCCTCAGATCTGATTGAAGGACGTGTTTGAATTATAGAAAGATATCTTATCATCATTACACAGGAGAAAGTAGACATTTATTGACACACTATAGATACCACTAACCCTACTATCATAAAGTCTTATGACTGCCAATGGATTACATCTACTCTTATCAACCCAGGAGATGGAATAGAGCATCATGCTGACTCTGACGCGGGAACAACTACAAGTACAACTGTATCTTAGTTCTTACAAATGGAAGTACATGAAATTGTGACACTTTTTATATGAAATATACTTTGATTGGTACTTTTAGTGCATCATCATGGAATTTTTATAAAGTAAAAGAAAAAACAAAAATAGAGTATTAATCATTGATGTCATAAGCACCATGAGTGTAAACACCCTAAATTATTCAATGTACACATAAAAGACCCTGATACTTCTTAAAGAAATTAATGTTCTTAATCCTTTCCTAGAAACTCACACATAATAGATTACCTCACAACCAATCACCATGATTTCTATATTAGACCATGCAAAAGATCATCATTTGTTCCATGCAAAAGATATTTACCATGTTCCCCATGATAAATATATTGACTCCTTCACAATACAATACATGAAACCAAGCACACAATCCCTCATCATGCAGAAGAGAAGCCACCCCTCCTTTCAACCAATCCCAATCTAGCCCCCATGTAGATTCCCCCTTCCCACTCTTCCCCTTACAAATTGAGAAGAACTGAGATAGAGCCCCACTACCATTATATCACTAAAAAAGAATACATTATAATACATCCATTCTCCCCACCCATCTCTCATTTTTACCAATCCTCCCTTGAACTCTCTCAAAAATAGCATGCACAACCAAACCTTCACATATTGCATTGAAGCTATAGCCAACAATCTTGTCAACTGGATGAAATTGACCATGTTCCTTACTTCTCGCATGCTTCTTCTTAGTATGCAAAATGATTTTGACAAAAACTAGCTTAAAAGTCTAGATGCTATGAGATCTCTAGGCTTCCACATCCTCGAATGCACCATTCAAAGGCCAAAAATTTTATCTTTAACAAAACTTCTCTACACTCTACGTGAGGGAACCAAACTAAACCACCTTGATAGTCTTACTATCACCATTCCTTGGAAAGAAATTTCTTTCTAAGCTAACATAACCCAGTGGACCCTAGATCTAGGTGTTTAACATTCCTCAAGTGGTGTATCTTAATGAGTATCCATCTTTGACCTACCACGACATCTCTGAAACATGTATATCTTTCATACTATTATGGTGGCAATGGCTGCCTCATTTCAATTTCTCATCCATGACACAGTATACCCTATAAACTACTTTGTGTTTTTTTCTTTCACACAAGAAATTTGTCTACATGTCTCCCTCAAAATTATTGTAGGTGAAATCATGTACACCATCTTGGGGAATATTCACATGAGCTCCCCACCATCTTCACTAACCTAACAAACCACCCTATCACATCATACTTTCCTAAGTAGAGAAGCAAGAAAACTTTCCCTATTCCACCTTATTTTCTATCCCTAACAAAGTTCACCTTTGAATGAGGAAAGATAGACCTTGTCCACTCTTAACACTACCTAAACATGCATGCACGGACAATCCAAATAACAACAAAAATTACACCTCAATAAAAGACATCATCACTCCACCCCTCCCTTAAGAAACTCAAAACATATCTCCATCCAGCCAAATCACTTTCTACAAAAATATAGTGTCACTGGCACATTAACAAGAAATAAAAAATCCTACCTTCACTCTGACCTCTCCAAATAATGAGGTCTGAGATATGGTTCATTTACTCAATACTGAGATTATTGTTGAACAAGGAAAATCAACAACATTCCTCTCAATTCATTACCCCTCAATTCCAATCCCAATATATCCCCAAGTAACTTGATACAACAAATAAAGGCATTCATATACTCTTTATGTGTGAATGAAGTGGAATTTCTTTGCATACAAAACATGTAATGCTCTCTCAGATATGCAACTCGTTGATGATTATGCATATCATACATAATGATATCATATGTACTTCATACAAGATTATGTTTCTTCTTTATTCATGCTTCACTAAGAACATAGACATATATTTCACCTCTACTCTTGATGCCAACATCGCACTATAAGAGCTAGAACAAAACATGGTTGGTTCAATAGGCATCCCACTACTTTAGCCTTACAATAACTATTTGAATTCACACATTGATACCCTCAATCTATATTGTTTACACTCCCTGACACCATGATAATTGCACCTTATAATGTTAGGGGTGTGGCTAATGGTGATAGATAATGTAAATTTAAAATCTTCATCTTTCTACATAAAGTAAACCTCATTACCTTATAAGAAACAAAAATCAACCTAACTACTTCAAAATTAACACCATAGGTAGTAACTACATTACAAACTGGATCTAGATCCCGTCTAAAGGGCTTACTAGAGGTCTCCTCATAGGACATAATAATTCTTTTTATGAATGTATAGACCATTCCATGTGTAATCAAGGAAATCTATGGGCCAAGCTCGACATATTCCTATTTTCATAGTCATGGATACCAGTTACCCTCTGTCATCAATTTGAGATACCACCTACCCCATATGACCACTTCACATTATCCTTAACACAAAGAAGTGGGTACCTAAACCTTTCTACTTATAAATATTGTGGACTTCACACCCAAAATGTGAACAAAATACTTAAGTTATCCATTTCATGTTGAATCAAGACTCAAAATCTATGATAATATCAAAAATACTAGATACAATCCCATTTGATGGAACTAAAACAAATTCAAAAAAATAAATTACAAACTTAAACAAAAAGATGATGAACTCACTTTTTGTTGAGAGTTCCCCCCCACATTGATCCCTCCAATATACTTGCTATACAACATGAAATCAAGTCTCTAAAACTCAAAATTTAAGCAATGGTGAAACAAAGAGACAAAAGCCAATGGCACAAATAGGGAGAAAAAAATATGAAATTCCCTCAAAATATTTCTAGAAACAAAGATGCCAGACTCACATCCAAAATATATATATCAACAATGGGATAACTTTAAATCAGTATTGAACAAATCCACCTTTTCTTCAATGATCTCTTCAAACATTGGGGAACATACTCCATTATTTTTTACATCAACTCAGATACATTCTATGTGAATAAGATTGACGACCCCCTTTCACTTACCATGCCATTTCTCAAAGATCATATCAAAAGTACCATGACAAATCTGAGAGATAAAAAATCTCTAGGACCCAATGGCTTCAGCCTTGACTTTTTATCACCATCAATGGATGACATTAAAGAAACTTCCTATACCTATTCTCCTATATTCACAATCATGATGACATCTCACATCAAATTGGCTTTCTTAAAAAATAGCTCCCATAAGAAAACTTGATATGCCCTCATTACTCAATCATTTTAGACCTATTAGTATGATAAATGATTCCTATTAGGTTATTTCCATAACATTTAGCACTTGCCTCAAAAGTTCTGTATATCATAATATAAGTTTAAATAAAAATACTTATTTTAAATAGTTGAGCCACACTAAATGCATACATCATGATCAATCATATAACACATACTTGTCTTAGAAAACATACACCTCTTCTTAGTCTCAAATAGAATTTGGGAAAGCTATTGGCAACATCAAATAGACACTTATCATATCTTGACTTAAAAGGCTTTTGATACCCCTCATGTTGAAACAGTTGCATGAATTCATGTGTCAATAATTTCCATTTATTCACTATCATCAATGGATCCACATTTGGCTACTTCACTAGCACTAGTGGACTTCAGTAAGGAGACCCATTTTCCCCAACCTTTTCAATATTTCTACCTACATTTCATCTAAGACGTTTCACCAGGTGTATAAAACAAAATCATTGGTCATATACCAAAATGTCTAGAATAGATCATAATGCATGTCGATGATACAATTATTTTACATACATAATATACAAATGTCATCAATGCTATACATATATTGGGTATGTCCACATATATGTCTAGAATCAAGATCAATTTTCAAAAATCCACCATCATAGGTATACACATCCCATAATTTGATATGGATAGATTCACACATGTTGAATTGCAAACGATATTGCTACCTTCAGATACTTAGGTCTACCCATTTCACATATTTGTTGCCTTCTACATGTTGGTATTGTATCAAGCAATCCCCATAGAAGAGACTTCCATCATGTAAATCCCAAACACTCAACCTTATTAGAAGACACACTCTCCTAAACTCCTCACTCACTCCACCTACCACATTATATTTAGTTGCATTCCTCTACCCTTTAAGAACATAAGACATATTGACCAAATTAGAAGAAATTTTATGGGGAGACACCACCGAAAGTAAAAATAAACACATAGTCTACTAGGACATTGAATAAACCAAAAAAATCAAGTGATGGGGCATTATAAACATTGAATCATATTTACAATGTTTTATTCACAAAATCATAACATAGTATGCTAAAACAAACAAACAAACCATATGGAAAACCCATATTCTCATTAAATAATACCAAAACAAGAATCATTGGCATAACATTTGACACATAGGAGAATCCCCCCTCTGGTTCTATCTTAATAAAACCATAAATCTTATAAGGAGTAGCATCTAAGTGCTACCACACTCATACGAATTCACCATATTATGGGATGATCCATAACTTGTAGGATATTCATTCAAAAACATTAAGATCAATTTTGAACATCCCATGTAGTTACTTCAAAATTTCCACAAACAAACCTCTTCAACTAAACTCCTACTAACAACAAAATCAATTCAAGATACACCTTAATGAGTTTTCTCCGACCCTGAAATGGATTTTATTACTTCCATAATGTCCACCAACACATCAAACACAACACCATGGAAGTGATGAAAAAATATATACATCTAAACTTTCATATACCTTCTTCATTAATATGAGCATCTCCACATACTACAATCACAAACTTAGGCTGATAAAATGTCTTCCCAAAATAGATATACTTATCTGGCTTATTCAATATAATAAAATGTCCATTGATGAAAATAGAACTAAACTAGGTTTATGGGACCCACCATTTGCTTCATGTGTAGATCCTTTCTTGATTATACATATCATCTCAAAGATTTCTCAAAACATCTATAAAACCACTACTTCAATAATCAATAGCTACTAGATAGATCAAACTAGAGACTATATCATATTCCATATATAAAGCAAAACAAAACTTTTTCTACAAAGCCAAATATACTTGAAAGCATCCTCTATTGAATGTATGGAAATAAAGAAATAATAAACTATTTTATAATCAAAGAACCACTATGGACCAGTTACATGTTGAAATACAAATCTTGTATTTTGAATTTTTTCTTCTCAAGTTGATATAGGTATGAGATCAATATCTCCGGAAGTCAAACAGACTCAAGATATTTAAATTTAAGATGACAACATGTGTTACATAACATATTCACTGGAACAAATCCTTGAATAAAAAGATGAAAATTAAACAACCTATATACATCAATAGGTTGATGACTATCTAGATATCTAGATACTTCAATTTACTTTTTTAACTTATAGTATTTTTATGGGGTGCCTCCCCCATCAAAATATTAGTTTCTTTCTTTCTTTTTTCACATAATATTTTTTGTTACAATATGACTTGTACCTAAGCAGAAAGAAACATGGTTGTATCTCTCCTTCAATGTAATATGGTCTTGTGCTTGTGATTTTGGATCTTCCTTTATTAATGCACAAATAAATTAACTAGAAAATTACATGAAGCGGTTCAAAAAGTGGGATACCCAGTATGAAAGGTGTATAGGCATCTTGTTTCTCATCCATCAAGTAGCCCATGGAAGTGACACAGTCTGTAACAACAATGTCATCCCCACACTCACCCAATAGATCAGACTGTAAATTCCTCATGTCATTGCCCGCTACTACCATACTATAATAGTGGTTACCATACAAGCTATAGATTTGAAGTGCCATTGTAGGGCATTTTAACAAGTCATCGGAGGGAAAATTATGTGCATGTCACCCACTTCCGAGGATCATTGTTCATCTACACGTTTAATAGAGTTTCCTACATCATGTAATCATCCCTTTCTCACCTTATTTAGGAAATTACGAGAGGGGGTTATAAATTTAGGTGATCATATACCAAGGTAAAATGGGGACTAGTTCTATGAACACACTCTCTTTGGAGGCCGTGGTTATCATTCCTAACTTCATTACTTCTTAAAGGTGTCATATCTTCTTCATGTATCTCCTACAGAGAATTGGATATCCCTCTCCTTGTAAATTTTGTAGAAGTTGTAATTGAGAAATGATTGTTAAAAGGTAATTATTCAAACATATAATGTGGTCATTTTGTGTGTACTCTTTTTTAAAGAAATAATATTTCAATGGAGTAAATATCACATGTGATGATCATTTTTCTTGTAATGCTATCTTGCAAAGTTATTTTCAAGTTTTAATTTTTAAATAGATTATAAGATTTATCATAGACTATTACTTGAATGTAATGATGGTGACTTGAAGGAAAAGAAAAAGATATTAATCTAATGAATTATTATTGCCACATTTTGTGGTAGAAAGATGAGAGACATAAATAAAGTCATTGAATTTCAAATCATTAAGACCTTCCTAGTGGTCTAATGCTTTAATTGTCCAATATATGTCATATACTTATATACATACCTTAATGGATTGTATATTGTCAATAAAATGTTTCTCTTATGGGATGGGAATGGGTCAAAATTGAGTTTTAGTGTTAATGTTGTAGTGCTTAAAGTTTTGATCCAATCAGAGTTGATCACAGAAAATTATGAATTTTCAAAGTACGAATAAGGTTTGGCAATTTAGAGATAGGAAATTGAATTAATCAAACCAATGTAACATTTATTGACTATGGAATCTCACATGTCCCCTTGATTGGGTAACATGGATGGAAATTACACGATCAGGAATCTATGACCCCTAAGTTGTCTTCCCTCTCACTAGGGAACAAAACTAGTAAGAAATATTGCTTCTCACCCAATCTCTCTCTTTCCCTATATGGACCATCTCTCACCCTAAAAACCATGACATTTTTCTCTTCTCACCAATATGACCCTAATTCTGGGTGAATCGGGAAAAAATAGTGCCCTTGATGCCAAGAGAGAGACCACTCCACTGCAATTCATGTCACTCCAGTGAGGAAAAATTCCACAATTCTAATACACACCACATAACCCAATATAAACCACCCCTAGAGTCTATTTCACACTGAAAACACCCCATCCATGTCCTTTTGCACCTTCTCCATCCACTGATCCTATCACTTTGGAGCTTTGGCTCTGGGCACCCTTATAGGGACCTGAGACCTGAGGCAAGTCCATGTGGCTGAGATAGACATTGTTAGTTACTTTTTGTCTCCTTTTAAAACTTCTTTGTTTCTTTCCTAGACTCTCTACTAAATGCAACCACCACTCCCTTCGTGCATTATGTTCGTGTGAAGGAGATGAGTGTGAACTTGTTGACCAAATGAAGACACGACTCACCATGGTCTGGCCCAAGGCCTAGACAAGGTGAATCACAACTCTACACGACCTATAGTCATTGGAAGTGCCTATCTAAAGGGCTACATGGCACTTTTTCTGGCCAATAGATTCAAGGTTAACTACTATTATCAATTGATTTAAGGTGATCCTTCCAAAAATCTTATAAATTCTTAGAATTATCTATATAATGATAACAATATATGCTTTTTATCTAAAAAACAAGAGTAACCTTTTGGGAATGGTTGTAGAGGTTAATCCAAAGTTTAGTTCTTGGGTCAGTATAATATCCATTTCTGGATGAATATCTTATGGATTAATAATCAAATCTTGATATTATGACCATAAGAAATTTGGATTCATAAATAACAGTGGGTATAATGTCTTAAATAATTCTTTTAACTATGGTGAAGCATGAATCTTAGGGTTATCTAACTTGTGTTGATGACTACTTGATAAGCCCTAATTTTGTTGAACTAAATGCATATATGCTTATGGATCTAATTTTGAAATGTAGTATAATTCCATAATTTGAGAAAATAGTGATACTACCCAATTTTGGTGGAAGTTTATTTAAATATGAATATATGATTAAATAAATTCAAGCTTCAACATGTTGATATCAGGTTTCTAAGCCTAAAGTGAGAGTCGATGGAACCAAATCCTAAGCCCATCTTTGGTTCAAGACTCAGTCTGGGTTTGGGCATGTCATTTTGTGCCACCTCAGTGAAATCCGATCCAGGTTGACGAAGATTGTTGTTTGGTTCGGGAACCTGAAACACCTCCGTTTTGGGATTCTATTATCCCCAAATCCAGACCAACTCAGTCATGATAGAGGCAGGAGTTCAAATTTTGGTCTGGGTTAGGTTAAAAAACAACTCTCCCTCGACTCCTCGACTCTCGCCCCTCTCCCTCTCCCTCAACTCTCACCCCTCTCCCTCTTCCTCTCCCTCGTGATTGTCACCCCTCTCCCTCTATCATCTTCTCCTCCCCCTGCCATCTTCTCCTATCAAAGAGGTCACCATTGTGCCTCTGTGATAAATTCACACTTCTTCCTGAAGAATGCAAGCTATCTCTTCTGGGTTACAATCAAGCTAATCAATTCGCTCAGCCACTGTCAGGCTACAAGAGGTAGTTATTCTTTGAAAATCTAGATTTGTATTCTACGCCCTTGTCCTATCCTTTTCTTTGGCACACCCCATGCCATTGACCCCCTCTTCCCCTTCATTTCCCTGTCTTCTATATCTATAATGTGTTATCTTGTCAATGAACAGGTGTAGTAGAAACCCAAGGCACGGGAAGGGATTCTCAATGACCTTTATATGGGTGCATTTGTTGCTTGAGTTCATCCCCCTCTAGTTGTGCATCATCCACCAAGTTTTTGCACAAGTTGTTGCAGGTGATCCCTATGATTCCGAGTCGTATTCATTTTTGAAGAGGCAAACAAACTACTTGTTTCATTATTATTTTCATCTGACTATTACACTAAGTATTCTTCCCTTTAATTCGACTGTTATACTAATCATTTCCCTCCATTATTCTTTTTTTTCTCTGATATTCGTGGTGGTATTGTGGGTTTCTGTATGTTTGTGGTTCTTCTCCAATCTTTGTTCTACCTTATCCACTACTAGGTATTTGTAATATGTCACCATCTTTCCTCGAACTCCTACCTAACCTTGCAGTTCCCCTTGACAGTTTGTTATTACGGTTTTAAAGAAATCAATGTGTCTTTGTTGTATAAATACAAATTTTGTCTACAGTTTCAATGGAGAGATTACATGGTTGTGTTAACATGGCCATACATTATATTTCTCTATTTTGAATGAGTATTTAATGATTTTATTACACAACATTAGGGAAGCACATTTGGATTTTTCATCCTCCTTACCGTGTTCATTACAAGAATGTGCACGTAGACCAGTAAAAATAATATTGTGTTTCTGTGCTTCCTCATCATTACAAGAATGTGCATGTATGACATGTTAGCAATTCCCTCATTGGCTAGATTGTCATCAACATACATAAATCATTATAGATACACATATATCCCGAAGATGTATTAGAATTAACTTTGGCACAAAGGGGAAATAAGAATGTTAAACTTTGTCCTATATAGGTTCAATATAACCATGAAACACACATGAAAATGATTGTGGTTCTAGTTTATCTATGTCAATAAAATATTCTCCTAGATGAATAATTGAGATCCTTATTCATTATGGGAGGCAGGTTGATAGTTAGCTTTGTAGACTAATTATTTATTAGAAAGTACACATATGGGGAAGCTTCAACCTAAAGGCACACCAGAAACATCATCATTACTAGAACAAATTCAACCACATGTCTATTCTTTCTTTCTACTCTCCCATTTTATCATGTGTACATGAATGACTAACTTGATGTGTGGTCCCTTTCTCTTGACAAAATCCTTTCAAATTGTGATTATAAATTGTCAGCCACAACTATACTATAAAAATTTTGTTATACCAATTCACGTATCAATCATTTTATAGAAATGAATAAATTTGTTAACAAAAATAAAACTTTCAAAAAATGGATGAAACAACATATATACACTATTATCATATACAAGCAAAGGTAATTCATGTATGTGTTTACATGCTTTATTGGAGACTTTACTAATATCTATATATACTAGATCAAATGGTTAGAATCTTCTATCATGAGAATTATTTAAAGTTAGTCTATGACTTTTACTCATCACACAGCTATTGTAGAAAACAACTTCTTATTTGGAAAGCATATTTTTCCTTTATCATGATGCACCTTACAACATATATGGTCCATCTATAAGTCTCCCCCCTATACAATGTGGAATGTGTCTATAGATGCTTTACATCGAATGTATCATTTAGGGAAAAAAGTGACATGGATATTGATTTGTAAATTTTGAAATAGTTTGAATATTCCTCTTAATATTGAGTATTAGTAGAAGAATTTACTTCAAATGAATAACAATGTTTTGAATTATACATAAAAGAACCTTCAATATGACATTGGGAGGAATTGACCATTCCCTACCATAATGAAATAATTTTCCTTATAAGAAATAACTTTAATAAGAATACCTAAATAATGTGTGATGTATTCCATACCTCATGTGTTAACATGCCAATTTCTAGGGTTGTTCGTCTTGATCAATAATACTTGTTTTTATGAAATATGTAATAATATTGGTGTCCTGGTAGATGTTGTCAAAATGATGATGGAACCACAACGCATCATGTCTACATACACCAATGTGTTCCTGGTTTTGATCGTTGTCTGTTCGCGTGTTTGTTACCAGTGTTGGGTCATTGTATATGTATAAATGTTGTCTCCGATTTCATCAATGGAGAGATTACATGGTTGTGTTAAAAATTCTATGTTACCATTCTCATAGATGATACTGATCTATTTTGATATTTATCCCTAACATAAAAACATGCTTCTTTCCATAAATTTTGTAATTATGTAGTAAAAATAATGCTATGTTAGTATCCTTCCTAATGGGGTACAACCTGACATATATAAACTACAAACCATGAACGAGTCTAAAATAACCCATAAAAATATGGATCTAACCTAATGTTGTCATCAAAAATATAATTGACATTTATATCAGGCCTACATGTGAGGAGGGAGTAATAACATGATTTGATCTGAGCATGTCTAATTTAGTGAGTAAATAGCCACATGCCATAATTTAATGAACCATAATTTGGACAAATCATAATCCACATGATAATATTAATTTGTTGCGAGGTAAAAACCACATGCCCTAATCTTATCAAGCCTAAGTTGGACAAACCATAATCGAACATGATAATAATATTTACATATCTATAAAGTAAGAACTGCACAATAAATATGAATAAGAATCATGATAAATTTTCTGTAAAATTAACTGACCTTAATACCATACCATAGTTAGATTTTGTAATGACATTATATTTCCATGTAAATGGATAATTAGTTCACTAATTATTATTTCTTGATTATTATAAATTTTATTAAGGTATTTGGTTTTAATTTCTTCCTCAACACTGCATCTCATTCATCCAGAAAATATTTTTTGAAAACTATATTGCTCCATAAAAGGTGTTGTACATTTTTGGTGTGTGGATTATCATGTCCATGATCAACATATTTTGACACATTATATGCAACACTATCTAAATATCTTACCCCATCGTCTATATTTGTATCATCTAATTTAGTTGATCATGGTTCTGACTGTTGATTGTTGACATAGTTGTACCCAACTTCCCCTATATTTATTATACACACCTAGGTTTAACATGGTTGACTGGATTTAAAATTATTCTAAACTTGTGATTCACATCTATTTTTGCATTAACACCTAAGTTGAAAAAGGTTTCATTTGAACACCATCACTATCATGTTCTATTGAAACACCTGTGCTAGTTTGTCTTCTACAGACCCCAAGCTCTATATTATATGGTCAATGGAGTCTGGTGAGGCTCTAGTTGCAACATTTAGGAGGCAATATGGAATAGGTAGCAGTATAGATGGGTAGTTTACTAGAGAGACTTGGAGGGAGACACTCTGTGATTGGCAGAATAGGATGAGGAGGCCAAACTATACATTGGAATAGGTCAAAAGTCGGTGGAAGAACCTCAAGAAGGAATTTGCAAAGTTGAATCATGTGACCAACAAGAGTGGTTTTGGATGGATGATATCAGGAACACTTCGATAGTGCATGACACCCAGGAGAGTAGAGAGACACTTATGGTATGTAGAATAATACATGGACATAACATTCATGTTTAACATTTAAATTTAACTTCCTAATTGGAACTGTTTGACAATATGGAAACAAAGATCTAGAAAGATTGATTAACACTTCTACCATTATCATTCCGTAGAGTAGATGGGGGAAATAACATTGCTAGAGGCCACCATGCAATGTCTTCAGTGGACAGAAATCTTCCATTTGATGTCACCTCTGAGGATGTTGTTGTTGTCGACTTAGATGCATTTAATACTCCTATCAAAATAGATTGCACCAGATTTGCAGCAGACACATGCTATTTTGGCACCCAGGGGGAGGGAGACAACGTCGGAACAAATAGACAGGGCATTGGGGCAAGGACTTCTCCTAGACAAAGGTGCAGCAAGCGAGCATCCATGACACCTGAGCGATGTATGCTAAATAGTGATTTGGTATCTAAATTTACAAAGGTGTATGCAAAGGTGCATGAGTTAGGCACCGGTATAGCCACCTGATTCATTGAAAAGGAAGAGTTTGTAATGATTTTGCAACATTTCTATGAAACTTTACCAGATGCCCCTACCCAAGTTTTTACATATCTTGTTAATACCATGAAGGAGTCAACCAACTGCAATATCTACCTCAGTCTTCGACATACCTCACAGAAAGTTATGATATGGTTGCAAGACATGTGGGAAAGGTCCTGTAGAGATAATGCAATTCCGCCACCTTCCATGCCCTTCTCTTTTGTGACATATCAATAGGTATTAGCTTCACAATCCCCTCCTTGGCCTTTTAGTAACACATCAAGTATGCCATCCATGAGTAATAGTGCCAGTGATGATGTTGGAACAAACGGGACTAGCAGAGGTCACACACCATAGTCAGATTATGCAGCAAACACTTCAATAATTTTCAGTAATAGATTAGTTGTATGTTGTATTATTTGATAAGTTTGGGAACATTGGTACATTTGATTATTGTTATAGCATTTACTTCCATAGTGAACACTTCAATTTGATATTCATATCTACTTTTGATGTAGTTTTGTTTATGTACACCTTTCATGTTATCTTATTCTTATTATAGATATCATATCTTAGTCTTGTCATCACTATACTTGTATGTAGCATGGTTGATAGTGACCACACACATACACCAGACCTAGTTATAGAAATTTTGGATATCGTGTCTAGGCCAGCAAATCATATTGCTTAAGAAATAGCTGACTCATTAGAGACCTCCATCCTGGACAATCCCAATGATGATGACATATGACATACATTGCCTAGGTTAGTTAGTATTAGGAGTAGGCACCAAAAGGTTTTTGAAATCATAATTGGACATGAACAAAGGGCTTATGACCTATACTGAATGCATCTGCATACAATTTTAGCCCTCGTGAACAAGCTTGAGAGTCGTGGGTTATTACGTAGTAGTAGAGGTGTCTCATCATTCGAGGTTGTATGCTAGTTCCTATAGATAGTTGGCCATGTCCATACCAATCATGTTTTAGCTAAGGACTACATTCAATCTGGAGAGGCCATAAGTAGAAAGCTCAAAAAAGTATTGAATGGGGTGTGTGGCTTGTGTCAGGAATATATTGTGATGCAAACCACAACCACAACACCACCTCGTCGCATCTTGGAGAGCCCAAGGTTATACACTTACTTCAAAGTTATCACAAAAAATAGTGATTGATGCCAACATTTATATTTTAAGTTGAACCCTATGTTGTCTTGTTTTAGGATCCATTGGGGCAATTGACAGGACTTACATCCCAGTTTTGGTTAAACACAAAAAGCAAAAATGGTATTGAAATAGAAAAGTGCATGTCTCGCCAAATGTCATGGATAAAGTAGACTTATCAATGGAGTTTGTGTATATCCTTACAGGGTGGGAGGGCTCTACAGCAGACCATAGGATCCTACAATCTGTCACGACCACAAGTAGTTTCAAAGTACCCAACATAAAGTATTACCTAGTTCATGCAGGCTATGCCAACACCCACCAGTTCCAAGCACCATATCACAACACAACTTATCATATA
The DNA here is from genome assembly GCA_963693085.1 of Alisma plantago-aquatica. Classification (NCBI taxonomy): domain Eukaryota; kingdom Viridiplantae; phylum Streptophyta; class Magnoliopsida; order Alismatales; family Alismataceae; genus Alisma; species Alisma plantago-aquatica. The sequence goes on along the minus strand of OY856411.1, from coordinate 1,064,431,876 downwards.
GTTGAGTACTGGTGTAACAAACACACATACAACAACAAGAAGGAGATGTTCAACCACCTACACACACAAATATGCAATATTGTTGAAACAAAATTTGGTGTGTTGAAGGGGAGGGTTGCTTACCTAAAAAAGGTGTGACATATTTTGTGCATTCACAATGTCACCAAATATTAGCATGTTGTATTCTATAAAATTTTGTACGATGCCAAAATGATGGTGACATTATGATGGATAAATTTGTAGAAGACATTTTTCCAACTTACCTCCCAGGAAGTAGGGTCGACTTGAGTTCCCTCCAACAAACAACTCATGTCGATTCTCGAGAGGGTGATTTATTGCGTGAAAAAAATCTTAGTTTACTTTGGGAAGCTCGATGACCTTGATTTGTACTTGGAATCATTTTTATAGTATTGTTAAACTCATACATCACTTGACATGTGTTATAATCTTATTCCATATTGTTGTTAGGTTTGTTTTGTACAATCTTTTTATGCCACATTATGCTTCATTAGGTTTTCTTACAATGTCTAATGGAATTCCCTCATGTCCATGTAGCCTCCAATGCACTGTACGAGTCTACATGGATGCTATAGATGTGGCTAATGGACAGTTCGAAGACAACAACCCCTACAGGACATATTTTACATGTTGTACAGGTCTTGTTGAAACTGAATGTTGTATGATGTGTGCCGATGCAAAGAGTATATCATACCATGACCACCCTTACTACAATTAGGGATGCACTGGTAACACAACTGACTTGTGCCTATCCATCATAATGTTGATAGGTTACTAACCAAAATTGGTGCTATAGATGTTGGTGCTATAGATGTTGGTCTGAACATTGTGACTTGGTATATTTTACGAGAGCAGACATTGATAGGTTACTAACCAAAATTTTGACTTGGTTAGTAACCTATCAATGTCTGCTCTCATAAAATAACCCCCCAATAGTTGCTTCTCTATAGGATGAGAATAAGTTATTGACTGATGAGTGCAAGTCTGTGTGGGGCCAAGAAATTGAAGGACTTTCTTGAAATCAATCACAATGTTGAAGTTGCTTACACCTCCAAAAAGTTCGAGCATGAAGTTTTAGAAATTGTTGTTAACAAGTTGGAGGAAACTTGTAGTCTTATTTTCAACATTCCTTCACCTATGATGACTCCATAACCTTTGATTAACAATTTTAGATATAGATGGATGATATTTAATTTACACACTCAGACCCCTGAGATTGGATGTTGTTAGACTTATATTATAAGCTTGCTGATTTATATTGTAATGTTGCTTAATGTTTTATGTCTGGACCAGATCGTAGGGAGTATGTTATTTAAATTTGAATCATCATATTATATCCACATAATTGTGATATACACACTTAAATTTGAAATATATTACATACGTAATTTATAATATGGCTAGGCAAGGCATGAGGTCATACGGAGCACGATCAGATCCTACTTGATGACATGAGAAATCAATATGACATGGGGAGATGTGTAAATGGAGTATATACTAGAGAGGCTTGGAGGGAGACATTTCATGACATTTGAAACATAATGAGGGTGCCTTACCTATCTTTGAGTGAGGTGACAACCCGTTGGAAGAACCTAAGGAGTGAGTTTATCAGACAACATCATTTCCTTTTGGCAGATTTATTGCCTACTCAGCCCTCAGGCGTGCAACAGGTCATTCCATGCAATGTTGTGATGACTCATTGTGCTTGCCCCCCAAGAGTTTCAAAACACTTGAACAATGTTGAAAACAACAACAATGCAGTTGCAAGAGTAGGTGGTGAAGGCAACGAATGCAGTTGCAAGAAATTGCCCACAAAATTTGGGGAATACTTTTTTTGTTTTTAATGCATTTCAAAGCTTACATGGTCCAATGATTATGAACACTACATGTTGATGTTGATGTCAAATATACTACCTATGTATTTAATTTTTTTTTAACTATTTTCATGGTTTGTGTTAATTATTGTCATCATAAGCTCGTTACTATCATTATTTTCTCAAATTGTCATCGTAATTATTGTCATCTTAAGTTTGCTTGCCATCTTTTATGTTTTTTATGCATCTCAAACTGTACTTGGTCCAATGATTGTGAACTAGTATATGTTGAAATTGATGTCAAATACACTAACAATGTATTTAAATTTCTCATAACTTTTTTTTCTAGTTTGTATAAATTGTTGCCATTGTTAGTTTGTTGGTATCATTATTTGTCCAAACTTGTATTTATTTATTATGTCTAGATGTTGATGTCTTCAAAGTCAGGTTCAAATTTCGAAAAGAAGTTGATGTCACATTCAAAGATCAAAAAATATGTAATGGAAAAACTTTTGTGCAAGTGTTGCGAGCCTTCACATTCTCATTTTCCATCTTTGCATGACGATTCCACATATGTGCACCCTGAAAAAAGCAATGACAAGGTTACTCACCCTATTCTTCATTTTCCATTGTTGTTTAATTGACTGAAAGGCAACAATAAACAAGTGGACAAGGTAGCATTGCAGGAAGATTGTGTCGTGTCATGGGACGAGTGCAGTGAGGCCCTAAAGTGGGCCAAGTGGGACGGTCCTACCTGGGATCAGCATAAACCTTCCTCCACATCAAAGAATGGGTATAATAGTGGTTGGTTTCCATCTTAGACTATTTGGGGGTCTAGGTTTAGGCAACCACCATGACCTTTTTCTCAGGGCACGATGCTCCGTTTTTGTCAGCTCTCCCTTGGACCATGATGCATTTGCCCAATATCTAGCACAACTATTATTGTATTTTTGTACACTGTTGAACTTTATATCTAATCTATATGATCTAATTTTGTATAATCAAATAATGTTCAGTTTATTTTTGGTATTGTTGGTTGAACAAGTACTTGTATAAGAATTTGAATTATTATAATATTGTTATATCACCAAACTTGTTTTAATTGTTCTATAATTATCATCATCTTATAGATGTCATGGTACAACAAACGGAAGGAAAAGTCAACAGAGGAAGTAGTTTGCTAGTATAAAATTGGATGTGATAGTTATGGGACCCCCTTCATCTCTACTAGTTCATCTTCATCTTCTCAAAACAAACATAGTGTTGTTGATCACGCCCTTGTTGTTCGACTAGACAAAGGAAAAGGCAATGGAAACAAACAAGAAAGCACATAAACAAGCCTTTACCGAAAAAATAAAATGTGAAGCACAATTCTTGGGCCCCAAACTAAGATGGATGTCGATATAGGGATCTAGACATCCACCATGAGATGTTCCATGGCACGAAAGGCATAAAAGGATGCTTTTAGTAGAAGAGTCTTGACTTCCTTCCACAATGAAGTTGAAGCAGACTTTGATTGATAGGAGCCCTATGGATCACCTTGGACTGGCGAGGAAGAAACTTCACTTCTTTCTAAATTTAGCTGGGCTGGTCATTGGATGCGGTCTGATTTAGTTTGGCAATCCATCCATAGTCAAGATTGCCAAACACAGTCAGACTGTATCTTGTTATTGTATAAGCCAATTTTAGCAACTAGTACTGGTTCTTCATTATCAGTCCTTGGTGAACTGTATGAATTCTATATGTCGGATTATACCTTATCTTTGTTGTTGAAGAAAGGCATACTTCTCCACCAGAAGAATCATTTGACACCTTTAGTCCTGTGCAACATCAGCTCATGGAGAATGTCCAGATTCAATTTTGTCTATTTGGGGTCATCTTGTACTTGTCTAATACATACTTAGGCTATGTTAGTTTTGTAGTATTGAATCTATGTTTGTCGAACAAGTTTCTTGTACCTTACATCTAATTAATATTTATTACCATCCCTGGTTGGACATGTATTATTAAATTTATCCTTTGTTGTGCATGTATCAACTGTCTATATTTTGTTAAGGCCATTTCTATCAACTACTTGTTATCAAATACATTGGTTTTTATTGTTACTAAACTTTGCTACATAAAATCTTGCACACGATGAATCATTTTCAATGGGATGATGAGTTAAATGTCACACTAGGCATAGTGTTGGGTTCTCAATACTACTTGTCTCACTTGCATGGCCCTCACGTACGTCAAGGTTGGCATGATGCCCTTACTGAATTCCTTACATTAGCTGGGAGGACCGAAATAAACATGAATATGTTTAAGGCAAGGTGGAGAGTGTTAAAATTGTAGATGCAATTCCACAAACATTCTAGACCAGTCGGCGTACTTACCCACTAGCGATACAACAACAACTTGATCAAGTGGGAAGCTCTCAACCATGTGCAACAACCAATAACAACAGAGACAAACAAATAACATAATGTTATTGGAGCCAATAATGATGTAGACAACAAGTGAAGTGAATGCATATTACTACTTTTTTTAAAACTTTTGCACTAAAGCTTTCAATTTGTAGTCGGCACATTTTAGTTGTTTGTGGGTGATCCAGTGTTGTGTAACTGACATAGTAAGTTGGTACCTAATATCATGTGAACTTTTTATATTTTAAACTATAATGGTACATATTTTAACATATATTTTTTAACTTATATTGTTATTATTCTCGTTACTTCAACGACAATGTATTATGATAATTTCAATTATTTTGTTGATTACTGATTTATACAAAAATGTATAAGTATAAATACATACAACATGACATATGCCATGTATTGTCACAATAGTGGGTAAAGAATATATATATATATATATATATATGATAACAGGTACATATAAAAGTAATCACACTAAACTCATATTCGTAACATAAAAACAAAAAAATTATACATTTATTGTAAAAAATTGTTCTATATTACAATGTTGTCATAGTTTTGTATTTTTCAAACTGTTCTGTATTAATAGAATCATCCAGATCCTAGATTGGTTGCCAAATAGGATCAGAATGAATCCTGACTAGTTGCCAAACACAATTAGACAGAATCTTGACTCAATCCTGACCACCTGACCAGAATCATATTGGGTTGCCAAATAGAATTAGACTGGATCCAGACTAACCCAATCCAGATCTACTAATGACCCTGACTAACCCATTCGTGACTACATAATCCTAGTCCCAAATTAAATAGGGGCTAATTGATAATCAAAACCCTAAAATAGCCTCAAACATCCTAAGATAGAAACTTAAGATGTCTTGTAAGACATGGTTTGATATTAGTTTTCAGAATAATGATCATTTCTAGGGTTATTTGAGTGTGGACATCACCTGTCAATATAATGTATGTGGGTTATCTATACAAACTTGCATTAACTGAGCTTTTCAGATTGTTGAAGTTTGTTGAATGTGTGAATTACATAATATATGCACTGGATGCTTTCAATTACTGCAACAACTATGAAGCATTATGTGTATCATTAATGAATAACATACAACTCAATAATCGATATCTCACAAGGGTGTTCTGGGAGAAACACACTCCTATGATAAATTATAGATAAATTTCTAAGAAAACATTTCAAAACAAATAATAAGTGAGGTGGAAAATTCCAATGATGGGATACACACTAATCATCCTAATGATAAAATATACACTTAAAAATTCATTTATGGATCAAATATTGGTTCAACTAAGTGAGAGGAGAAAGATTTATGGGATCAATGAAAATAAAAATCTGGAATGTATGTTATCTGAGGTTACTTGACTTGAATTGTCATACATGTTGTTAAATATGCATGCACATTTTTTGGTTGCACCCACGTACATATCATAGAAATATGATAATTGAGTTTTGTTTGTTGAGGTTTTAGGTTAGAGATGTTGATGTGAAAAATATGGATCATCTCCTAGTAAAATGTAATAATACAAATAAAGGATTCCAAGGAGGATTTCTGACAGTTTTTTTCTATTATTAGTTTCCTCAAATGTTAGTCTTTCCCAAGATTCAAAAATATTATAAAATTTCTCTGAGCAGCTTTATCTTCCCTTTGTAAACAATACCTATTTGTAGGGAATTATTAATGATAATATGTCATTTGTTATAAATTTAGATCTATAAATGTATAATATCCCTTTCCTCTATGATCAACCTTTAATGGAGGTAACTAGAGGGAGGGGTCATCACAATTGCTAGCAATGTCTAGATTTATATAAAATGACTTTTAATTATCAATAGTACAAAACTTTATAAAAACCAAGGGAATTATTATGGTATGCTCCAAAAGGTGATTGTGTCAAGAATGGTTCACACCCTAGGCCTGACGATATTTTCCTTTACACCACTAGTTGGTTTATGAGGACTCTCAAGTCAATGTGATTCCTATGTGGCCAAAACAAATGGATTTACCCAAAATAACATGCTCTAAGTATTCTCATTTAAGCTACCTCTCCTTCTCATATATTTTCTCATCAACCCTAAGATTACTCTTTTCCAAACCCTAGGATTCATTTTCTCTTCTCATATAAGTAACGGTTCCAAAAAAATCAGGGTTAAGGTGTCATCATCCAACTAAGGCTTATGAAATACCAATTTAAAATTAAAAATAAATATGCGAGGTGACATATTTTATTAATGATTCTCCTATAGCAAGAAATCTTAGAAAATTCTAAGAACCTATCATGAACTAGTATAAACTAGGAATGTGCAAAACACCTAATTCGGGTAGATGAAAGAAAAAACTTATGAAAGAAAAACCCTAATTCTTGGTATATAAGATTAATAAAAGTTGACAAATATGTCAACCTAAGGAAAGATGGGGTCAGAAAAGAAATAAATAATACTTAAGCTAACTTCATAACTTGATCAAAAACTTGATGTGGGATAACTAAAATGAGAGAAGGTAGGTATTACATAAGTATATGCAAACCTTGTCAATCGGTAGGGTAAATGTATAACAACTTGAACCCCAATGATGAATATAGATTCTAGAGTTTGATATACCTTAGGTAATACCCTCTAAGGATGGTACCTTACCCCAAGAAATATACTCTTGACCTTTCATATACCAATATGAGTGGGAGTGATCTATGCCACAAAGTGTTAAAAGGATTAGTAAGCTTTAGTTAAGAAATTAATCATGTTAATAAAAGAACATACTTCCCACCCCTACTCTAAAAGTAGTCAAGGGAATGACCCTTTGTACACATATTATGCCCTACTCATAGGTGGTGAATGTCTAGCAATATAGGTGTTGAGTTTTGGAAAGGTCCCTATACCCTAAGGGAAAAAGTAAGGTTGCTCAAGTTATCTTTCATGACCCTTAATCCTCTGGTTGCAACTACTATATCCAAATGTGGTGATAGGTACATAGACATGGCCCTAGAATACCTTAGGGTGACAATGAAATATCTGATAGGATAATCAGGTTTTTTTAGGGTTTTGACAAAGAAGTTGAACTCAAAGGAGTCTGACAACAATGTTCATTGTCAAGCCATGAGTATTATAACTCATTTAATGAAGGTAATGATGAAAAAAATAGGATTACCCAACTCCCATACCTTAAATTTCTCCCTTAATAGGATCTAGGTCATATAACCAACCAATGCACTTCCACCCCAAAAGAAGGATATATAGTGGGATATATCCTAACAGATAGTCATAAGTTTTCAAGAGTTCCCTAAACGATAGGTACCCAACCTGAAAGGGAAGTAATGTACTTGGGGTACTACATTTTTAAGGTGTACATGTAGAAGTTTCCATAACGTACTTGTAATGATTGTGTTTGAGATAGATTGTAGCTAGGTAATGGGTACTCAGAGAAAAATGAGGGTCGGGATAGGAAAGGACCTGGAAAGATTCATGCTGAGAAATGAAGCATATGTTTGATGCTCTTGGACTGGATAAATGAATCCATAATGAGGCTTGTGATAAATTACATGAAGAATTTCAACTAATACTTTGACAAAAGATCATGCAATATGTTCAAGGAACCCCTCATGTACATTGGCCTCATTGTCATCAAGGCCAAAGAGCATTTCTTTATCTTAAAAGGTCTCAATATTCGTGAGAAGCTATACAAAGTTATAGCTAACAATGTCTAGCTTTCTCGAGATGGAGTATTTAGGGTTTATGTTCTACCCCCAATCTATTCTGACCATGACCCAATCCTCGACTCCAACAACTCATATAAGAGGAAGCCTATCATGGCCTTTTCACCAAATCCATTTGGAGTATGATGCCAGAGTTCAAGAAGGAGCTCCTTCTTCTCAGGGATTGCAACAAACTACTCAGTGATGCACTCCTTCCTTTCAATATGTGGTGGTTTTTTGGGACTCCAAACATCTCAAAAAATAGAGAAATAAAAAATATACTACCCTTTGTTGGCTAGATAAAATCCAGGTAACATCTATTTCCACTCCTCCCCTTTCTAACAAACTCCATCCTATTGCCGTGTAAGAGAAATACCCTCACATACTCCTAAGTGAAGAGGCAGACCAGTGTTAACGGACACACATTAATTGTCTCAAGTAGGGCAATTGCAACACTAATTTTAATCAAACATATGTGAAAAGTTTATTCCAAGTGAATGAAATCACATGGATACACAATGTGGAAGGTGAGTGGATTAATGACAAAGTGGCAATCCAAACTCTGGTATGGGACAACTTCATCAACTTGATGTCTTCTAATGTATCCCCTCTCATAGATAAGAAACCAATATACTCAAATATAGGGGTTCGTTCCCTAGTGTTAGCCATCAGATGGGGAACTTTATCATCTGCATGCCTGGACTGGATGAAATAGAGAAAGTGGTATTCACAATGGTGCTAACCAAGGAAGCAGGACTTGACAAAGTTCAAGGCGAATTCATTCAATCTCACTAGCCTCAAGTTGAGGGATCAGTGGCCCTTACAATCCAAAATACCTTCAAATCAAGGAGGACTGATCCTAAACTTTATGACGGTTACATGTTGTTGATCCCCAAGGTGAAGCAGCCCCAGTGTTGCAGTTAGATCCAGCCAACTTCATTAAATATTACATGCTTAAAACTCATTTTGAAGATTATTTTAGAGAGGATCAACACAATCCTTAATGGTTAGATCACTGACACACCATCTAGCTTCATCCTTGGAAGAATGATAACATTCTCCTTGTCTAATAAGTTAAACATTCAATGAAAAGCAAGTCCTCATGAAAGCATTCGATCAATATCACATCTCAAAGGCATTTGAAAAGATTCATTTCTCATTCATCTTAGACACATGACAGAAAGTGGGACTTCTAACCAATGTCACCATGTTAATAATGGAAATTTTCTCAAGTGGGTCGACATCTATTTTCTAGGAAGGCTCTCCCATTCCTACATTCAAATAAACACAAGGAGTACATCAAGGTGAGCCCATTAACCAATATATCTTTGTTTTTTGTACTGAACGAGTGAGCCAATCTATTTTTCATGAAGTAAAAAACTGGAGAATGGAAGCCTATTGTGATCTCTCTAAATGGAACTTCTTTAGCTCATGTGTCCTTCCATGACTCCATCATGTTGATGATGGAGGCATCCATCAAGTAAGCATCCATCATTTCTTGTGTTCTTGATGTATTCTCAATAGTTACTGGACCAGACATTTCTAAGGAAAAATCAAGATGCTTCTTCTTGCATAACACCCCTCGTGTAGTGAGATCAGCATTCTCCAAAAAAATGGGTATCTCTCGCAATGATGAATTGATACACTATTTTGGAGTTCCCTCCTTCATCACTAACTTAATAAAGGCATGCATGCAAGCATTGTTACCACCTTGCAAGAACATATGAACATTTGATCTTCTTGCCAACTCTCTTTGGCCAGACTCATTACCCTTTGTAAGTCAATGATGTAAGACATAGTTGCATATGCTATGAAAATGTTAGACTGTCCTTGAGTCATTGTGACAATATTCATAGGCACATAAACAACTGCATCTAGTCTAGTGTGAGCAACAATAAGAAGATGTCACTGGTCTCCCAGAAGAAGATAACATTATCAAAAGAAGGAGGAGGTCACATATTAAATATGTGTGAGATATAAATCAAGAACTAATGTTGAAGAATGTTTGGTGTTTCCTAAATAAACCAACCATGTTGTGGGTGTGAGTTATGTCAGACACATACACATATGAGGAATGACTGATCAATCGATCTTGTTCTCTAGTGTGGTCTTTTATCAAGAAGAACTTATCTATTGTTATGAATGAATGCTCCATAGTTGTTCAATCATGATCCTCTATAAATGTGTGGACTTATAGTTGGATCTCAGATCTAAATTATACATGATATTGATCCTTCTTGCCAACCACCTGATTACCTGGCCTAACGATATAATCTATGGTCCTCTCCAACAGTGAATGAGGCTAGGATCTAATCATTGCATATCTTCCACCCATTGTAGGGGAATATATTCAATATATCCCACCTCTAAGCCCTCTTACAAGTCTTGATAATTGGGGATGGCCCCATCATTAGTGGGGAGAACTTACACCTAGCTCTAGATATGGTTGGATAATTGGGGATGGTCCCATCATTAGTGGGGAGAACTTCAAGTCTTGATACTTGAGGATGGCCCCCAAAGAAGTCTGAGTGAAGGGTAACTGGAACAACATTTGGAAACCTTGTTTGTAGGAGAGAATATAAATATTTGCCTTACATTTTCTACATAAGGCCCTTATTAACAATGCAGAAAAGAGAAGAAGATGCATCAGTCTTGATACTAATTTCGCAACATGCAATAATACGCGAGACACCATGTTATGAAGCATCCGAGATAGTATCATCATCAAACTGATTTGGAATAGATTGATCATTAATCCAGACTTCTTCAATCTTTATGAGAATATCTACATAACTAATGGTATCTCTCCTTTTGAATACCCACCTCATCCAACCTTATTGTTGGTCTCATGCTGGCACATATGATAGGTCCACGCCAACCTTGTACACTCTGGGAAAAAGCCCCATATTTTTTACAGAGTAGTGTTCATCAGAGAATACATAAAGACCATCTCCATGTTGATGCCCTCACGCTTCCATAACCCTCCTTTCAATAGTAGCCAATCATGTTTTAGTCAAGAAGGTGAAAACTTCTTTTTGTTTATTGATGCATCATTCCCTTCGAGCACCTGACTAGCCATCTTGGCCATCCATGTGGTATATTATTCTTGTTCTTGTATCGTAGGGACTGGACTTCTTCTCTTTTCTCACTTTGCACTTGAAGTGGAGGTTCTCGCCATAACCCAAATTGTGTCTCTTCAAATCTAAGGGCCTACAACATTTGATGATCCTCTCAAATGTGCAGAGGGCAATCAACCTACTAGCTGGCCCCATTATACTTCCACACAAGCTCATACCATATTGGAGGCAATCTTGAGATATTTGTTTGAGCACTCAAGGTGTTTCCCTAGAGTTCATTCCCTACAAGCAGAACATCATTTTAGTTGCAATCGCAAAACATTTGACCTTAGTTAATGTTGTTGTTTTTTTTTTCTTTCTCAAAGTTTTATTGGCTTAACATGGATTCAAACATCAATTGTAACACTTATTGTCCTTCTCTAGATAAAAAGATGAATAACAATTGAGCTCTGATTGCTCAAAAAAGAAAGTGCACATTGCTGACAACAACCCTCCATATAAATATTAAAAAAAATATTTGATAAAACCATATCATGATAGGCATAATATTGAATTATTTCTTTATGACAGATATGTTTTGGAACTATTTATATGATGTCGAGATATCAACAAAAACAACTATCATATGCTGATAAGGAAACAATTCAATGAGAAATTAAAAGATTGGTAAACCATAATTTCATAATGATTATTAGAGATCAACTATTTTGGTAAATATGATCTTTCCAATCTATACTTTTAATTTTGGTATAAAGAACAAGTGGTATACTTACATTGATTCTCACATTAAATTGAGGGTACATAATATGTTAGGGTTCCTAGCCATCTCTTTGTGTAACTCACTTGCTTGCCCCTTTGTCTGTTGTATGTCTAGTCTTCCTTTCGGTGCTCTTCTTTGTTCTTTTTTCCTTTTCTACTCTAAAGATGGTAGGAGAGAACATCAATGTGGTAACCTTCTTTCTCATTTATACCTTTCTCCTTCCATAGTCCCCTCCCATATCCAGTAGGTATAAGATAATCATTAATAATCATTATGGTAGAGGTCCTAGAGGGTAATTACCCACAACCAAAGTACTAGAGGTTAACCACCTATATCTACCAAGAAATAAAGTAACCTCCCATGGCAATAAACATAGATACTAACATATCATAACCACCAAGGTAGATAGTAACAACCTATATCGACCATGGTAGGAGTAGCTTCTCACAACTAACAAAGTGTAGAACAACTTTTCATGGTGGAGAACAACTTCTCACAACTACTGAGGTAGAGAGTGACTTCACATAACTACCTTGGTAGAGAATAACCTCTCCTAACCATCAAGGAAATGAATACCTTTCCATAATATCGGGGTAAAAAGTAACCACACAGTACATAGAAGCTTGGTGTAGAGTAAGAACCAAAATAGTGGTGATCATGTTGTATTCCAGTTCACATTTTTTAGTTGTATCTCTAAACCTCTCCCCCATTTTAGTTTTTACGTGTTATTTAACGTTTCTTTTTATTAAACATAAATTTCTTTATTTTGTTTTGTTTGACGATGATTTAATTAAGCCGTTTGAAAAATGAAGATGCACAATTTTCCATTCTTTATTTTCCTTGGAAAAGAAACTGTGTTAAGCCATTCAAACTAATAAATTCCCTTCAATTAAATCCATTAAATTCTCTAGTTGTTGTGTCTCTTCGGTTATGTTTTGGGTGCGCCCAATGAACTAATTTGTTTGGAGACTTAGTACCCAATAATTGTTGAAGAAGACTTGGTTGTTTATTTGCCAATTTGAGTGGCTATGTCCAACTATAAAAGGCACAAGCCTAAGCCATTTCTAATATCCCATATACACTGGAATACATTGAATACATCAAAAAATAAGAAACTGCATAATAAGAGTTGTTGTGTGTGACCACTGCTCTTGTTGGATGTTTCTCTCTATTGCTATGTGCTGCTTTGTTCTTGTACATTTCCCCACATTCTCCCAATTTATTTGTCTCCATCTAGTATCGTGCACCTGAGAGTATTTCTTACAAGTTATTTTTTGGCGACGTTCGTGGGCCAAAGGACTCTTCCATACTGTCCTCTAACTGGCACAGGGAGACAATACATGAGTTGTGGGGTGACTGAATCTAGGAGGCATGACGTCGAAAAGATTGTGGATAGGAGCAAAGGATTTTGTCTTCACGATAGTGATCTTCATGATGCGCCTTCACCCACAGGCTTATCTAAACTATGTTATTTCTTTGTTCTTTATTATTGATTGGATTAAATTGCTGCCATATATTGAAATTATTGTTTAAATGGTAACTGGAAATCATATAATTCCCAACATAAGTGAAGAAAAAATCCCTTTCTAGTTATTGATCATTTGTTGTTAATCCAATTATTACTATTTTGATAATATGGATCCTAGAATCATGATGACTATGGAAAACATAGCTAGTGTTAGACCCAAAAATTTATGAGTTTATATTTCCATTATTGGCAACAAAAGATGAATTTCTGGATCACTTTCATAGGACTAGTTTCTACTATCACACCACTTGAGGAACGTGAACCACCCTTTAATGTTATTAATACCTTGATTTATACATACAGTGCTCCATCTTCTCCCATATACTCCTCTCCTACCAAAATATCCAAAAATTAGATTACCTTTGTCATGGTAGGATCTTATCTACTCTTTCCAATGAGCTCTATGATAGATACCACAAGCAGCCTTCTTCCCTTGAGCTTTGACAAGCTTTGGATGACAAGTTTGGAATGTAAGATGTTCTACTAGAATAATATGCCTTAATAAGATGGTATCAATACAATATGCTGGATGATAAGCATGTTTCTTCACAAGTACTTTAGTACCAAAACCTCATCTCAAAATCTATTGCTAGTGCTTATAAACTTGAGGAAAATGTGCAAGTGGAAACCCTTATTGAAAATCTTATTCCATCCTGGAAGGACTTTGTCAAGTGTCTTCGTAATATCCATGATAGGTTAACCATGTCTTCACTAGGGAAATCTCTTCAAACTAATTTCTATCATAGAGAAAAGGATGTCAAGGTCAATACCCATGTCCATATAGTAGATGATGTCAAACCCAAGATTAAACCAAACAAGTTCATTCCTAAGTCAAAACAATCTTTCAATAAAGGCAAGCATCCCATCATAATAAGAACTCTAATTCTGAAAGGCAACACATTTATTATGCATGTGACAAGCCTGGTCATCTTGCAAATGTTTGCACTATGGCAAAGGTCAAACAAAGAAAACTTACTATGCCCCTACGAATGCAAAAGTGAACATGATTAATGTAGGGGATTATGTGTCTTCTTCTGAAAGGTTAGATACCACCAATTCTCTTGTTCTTAGTGTTAACCTTTCTTCTAGTAAAAATTGTTGGATGGACTCTGGTGTGATTTCTGACATCAGCTATGATTGTTCTACTTTATCTACCTATCAGGCATATAGTAGTCATGTGATCTCTTGGGGTAATGATGTATCTATGAAGTAGATTGTAGGATATGGACGTGTGGGTCTGAAGCTAACATCTAGGGAAGTCATTAATTAGACTATAGAATATTTACATGATACCATTTTAAAGAAAAACCTAGTTAGTGAAGTCTTGATCATGTCATATGCTTACACTCTTTTATGACAAGGGAACAAAGTTGTAATCACTAGATTTGGTTCTTACATAGGTGTTGGGTACACATGTGGTAGTTTAATTATGATATGTGTCTCTTCTTGTAATGTACTTCTGATCTTAATGATAATTGTTTGAATACCCTTTCTACTTCTATATCTTGGGATATTTGACATGCTCATCTAGGACATGTGAACAAGAATAATAAGAAACAAATGGTTCACATGGACTTAAGTCCCAGGACTCCAATTTCTAATGATGTTAGATGTCAAATATGTGTTCAACACAAATTACATAAGAAACCTTGTAGGTCAATAGAAAGGAATACATCACTACTTGAGCTTGTTCATATTGATATAAGCTATTTAAATAGTACTCTTACTCAGATGGCATGCACTATGTTGTGACATTCATTGATGAATTTTCCAAATATTGTTGCATTTACTTGTTGAAATCCAAGGATGAACAAATGGAAAAATTTAGAATTTATAAGTCACATGCAGAAAACCAAACCGAGAAGAACCTTAAGAGGATTAGATCTTATAGAGGAGGTGAATACACTTCTAATGAACTTGAGAAGTTTTTTGAATATTGTGGTCTTATTCGTGAAACCACTACCCTATATAACCCACAGTCTAATGGTGTAGTCGAAAGAAATATTAGAACCCTGATCGACATGGTAAATGCCAAGTTAGTTGAATCTGGTCTACATCAAAAAATGTGGAGGGAGGTACTTTTAACTACGAATTATGTGTTGAACCGTATCCCTTTTAAACACATAGAGAAAACACCTTATGAACTTTGGTTTAATAGGAAACCTATTTTAAAGTACCTGAAAGTGTGGGGATGCTTGGTCAAAGTTAAAATACCAAAAATTAAGAAGAGAAAAGGTTGGTCCCAAAAGAAAGATACTATTTTCATAGGTTATGTTGAAAACAACAATGCAAACAAAATTCTAGTAATAAAGTCAAACATCCCTGACATTAAAACAAAATCTATACTAGAAATAAGACTTGTTGATGTTTACTATGAAAACATCCCTTCAAACCTTGTGTTCCCAAACAAGTTGGTGATGGTCCTTGAAATATTGAAATTTTTGAACCTTCAGAAACCAATCAAGATTCAACTCCTCTTACCGATATGCTCATACATGAA
Organism: Alisma plantago-aquatica; assembly: GCA_963693085.1. Lineage (NCBI taxonomy): Eukaryota > Viridiplantae > Streptophyta > Magnoliopsida > Alismatales > Alismataceae > Alisma > Alisma plantago-aquatica. Next base: position 1,064,416,048 of record OY856411.1, on the reverse strand, counting down.
CCTAAATCGTTGAATCTTGAAGTGGTTGATCCTCCCAGTGACTTTGGTTGGGGTAAAAGGGCTAAAGTAGCAAGGAACTTTGGCTCTAACTTGTACACCTTCTCAGTATAAGAAAACCCCAAGACCCATGAAGATGTCATAAAATCCATAGATGTTGGTTTCTGGAAGGAAGTTGTTGACAGTGAAATAGAATCAATTATGAACAATCATACATGGATTCTAAATGATCTTCCTTCAGGTTGCAAAACTATTAGACACAAATGGGTCTTCAGAAAGAAGTTAAAGGCAGATGGTAGCATAGACAAGTTTAAGGCCAAGATAGTAGACAAAGGTTACAAGTAGCAAGAAGGAGTTGATTACTTTGACACCTATGATTTCTATAACAAAGATCACCTCCATCAGTTTCCTTGTTGCTTTGGTCATGATCCATAATCTTGAAATCCACCAGATGGATGTAAAGACTTTTTTCCTTAATGAGGATCTTGAGGAAGAAATCTATATGGATCAACCCGAGGATTTTGTGGTCCAAGGTTAAGAACATAACGTTTATAAACTTATAAAATCTTTGTATGGTCTAAAACAAGTACCTAAGTAGTGAAATGATAAATCTGATAAAATTGTTTTATCTTATGTCTTTACTGCAAATGAATCTAATAGATGCATTTATTCCAAGAGTGTTGATAATGCAACTGTGATAATGTTCTTGTATGTAGTCGATATATTAATTTTTTTATCCTATACTAAAATTATATCTGAAACAAAATCCTTTATTTTCAAGAATTTTGATATGAAAGATTTAGGAATTCTTGATGTTATTCTTGGCATTAAATTGAGTAGATATACTTCTGGTTATTCCATAAATTAGTCTCACTACATAGAAAAGATTTTACATAGATATGTACTCTTGTGTGCCCGTCAGTACTCTCTTTGATCCTTCATTACATCTTATAGCACACAAAGTAACCTTGTGGATCAAACTAGATATGCCCAAGTTATAGGAAGCTTGATGTACTTAGTCAATTCTTCTAGACCAGGTATTTCTTATGTTGTCAGTAGGCTAAGTAGGTACACTAGTTGTCCTAATGTGGATCATTGGAAGGCTTTAGTTAGATTATTTAGGTATCTCAAAGGTACCATGAGTAATGGTCTTCATTATACTAGTTTCCCATCCGTGTTAGAGGGCTATACAAATGCAAATTGTATCATTGACTCTGATGAAACCAAGTCCACCAGTGGTTATGTGTTTGCCTAGGTGGTGCGGTAGTGTTTTGGAAATCACTCAAGAAAGGGGATTAGATATACTATGGAGGTTGATTTTATAGCTTTAGATTTAGCTTTTTGTCAAGATGATTGTCTTAGAAATCTTTTACTTGATTTACATGTAGTTTCAAAACCATTTCCTCCTATCTCAATACATTGTGACAGTAGATCAACAACAGACAAAGCTAAATAATCTAAGGGTGACCCAGGTAAATGCTTTATGACATTGAGGTATGAAGAGGTGAGAGACTTCATCACCCATGGTGTTATATCTCTGGAGTTTGTCAAAATAGTAGACAATATTGTTGATCCTCTCACAAAAGGTCTAGCTAGAAAGCTAGTACTTAGTGCATGAGGGGGATTGGTCTGATACCCATGAGTTAAATACCACAGTGGTAACTCTACCATCCCAAAACTGTAGATCCCATGAGGAATGGTTCAAATGGACAATTAGGTTGTATATGTGTTCGATAGAAGCACATTTTTTGGATTTTTACTTCGGACCCTTACTTATGCTTATTATACTTTGGGACTGTCTTAGTAGAGGAAGATCTTTTACTCTAAATGGGGTGGAGGCCATATGTTTGGCAGGGTGTAGTACTGGATAGTACACCCTTCAGGGATCCCTACTATGTGATTGTAATCCTAGGTTGGGGTTTATGTTAGTTGGCATACTTGCTAAACTCTCATGAAACAAATTCATGTGAAGGCCAAATAATGTGCACATTGATATAACAAATCCTCGTGCCCTCATTATGTTCTACACAGTTTATTGAAACTCAAATCAGAGAGTCTGGTTCATGATGTAGTTCACCATATCTATCTGAATGTAGATGAATCATTGCTAGGCAAGGTTCAAAGCCACAAGCTTCCTATGCTGAAAGACATATTTTTAGTCATCTTTCCTTTATTTATTTTTCTTTTACAATTTATAGTTTTTTGAGGTTTATGAAATATGTGGGGGAATGTTGTATTCCAGTTCTTATTTTTTAGTTGCATTTCAAAATCTCTCATCCGGTTTGGTAGTACATGTGATTTAACGTTTCTTTGTATTAATATAAATGTTTTTTATTTTATTTTGTTTAACGGAGCCTTAATTATCTCGTTTGAAAATCGAAGAAGCACAATTTTTCTTTTATTTATTTACCTTATAAAAGAAACTGTGTTAAGTCATTCCCAAACCATAAATTATCTTGAATGAAATCTTCTAAATTCTTTAGTTATTATGTGTCTGCGGTTCCATTTTGGATGCACCCAACGAACCAATTTATTTCTAGACTTGGTACCTAATAATTGTGGAAGAAGACTTGGTTGTTTATTTGTCAATTTTAGTGGCTATGTCCAACTATAAAAGGGACAAACCTAAGACATTTCTAATATTCTATATACACTAGAATATACGGAACACACCAAAAAATCAGAAACAACATAATAAGAGTTTGTTGTATGCGACCATCACTCTTGTTGTGTGCTGCTCACTGATGCTATGTGTGGCTTTGTTCGTGTCTAGTTCTTCACATGCTCCTAGTTTGTTCTTCACGATTTTTCTCCACCCAATATTGTGCATCTGAGAGTATTTCTTGAGATTTATTTTTTGGCGACGTTCGAGGGCCAAAGGATTGTTCCACATTATCCTCTTGTTGGTACCAAGAGGCAGTACATGAGTTGTGGGGTGATTGAATCTAGGAGGCAAGATGCCGAAAAGCTAGTGCATAGGAGCGGAAGATTTTGTCTTCACGACAGTGATCTTCATGAGGCACCTTCACCCATAGGTTTATCTAAACTCTATTTTTTTATTTTTTTTATTGATTGGATTAAACTACTGTCATATATTGAAATTAATGTTTAAACAGCAACTCGAAACCGTATAATTCCCAACAGATCACTCATAGCAAGTAAAGTGTGGTGTCTTTAATAGTGAATTTTTTTAGAAGAAAAGAGGAAGAATCTTGTACTCTTGTCTCTAATCACGTCCCAAAATTATTACATGACCTCATGGAAAACATATACATATATTGGCGATGTGGAATGTCTCTAGCAATGTTGTGTGAGCTCAACCACTTGTTTCTTACTCTTGACCAGGTCTGTACTCCAACAGCAGCTTGGCCACGTGCTTTCTATTGAAGAACTAAGATATCATGATTTTGTAGGAGTCATCAACAACCTGCCTCTTAAAGATAGGGAGCTGATACACGATTAATATCAAGGCTATATTGGAACTTTGTTCGACACATATAAACACACACATGACAAACACCTGAGTGACGGTAATTACTCTATTAGTAGTCGTCTTTAGGTAAGTAGATTATAGAGTTACCATGCGTCAATTCTTCTTTGATAAATTACCATGTTCGAGTTGCATATACTCAAATATCCACCTGAATACATCTAGGGGCCATTTGGCTCTGATCATCTGGTAGTCCTCTGTACCATCATAGCATTTTGGCTTGGGACCGCTGGCCTTTAGTGTAGAAATTTAGCTGTGGTTCCGTAAATTCAATAAAGACGGCAAACAGTGTGAGGTTTTACCGTCACCGCTATATAAAACACCAACTAAAGTGGCGTTTTTGACTAAAATTGTTCTAGTTCCGGAAATATGTTGGGGAATGTGCTGGATAAATATTTTTGAAAAAGTGTGTTTTTTGGGTTTTTTTCTTTTTTTAATTAACCATGTTCGAGCAGCATATATTCAAATAGCCATCTGAATACATCTTGGGGACGTTTGGCTTTGATCATCTCGTAGTCCTTTGTAGTATCATAGCATTTAAGTTTAAGACCACTGACCGTGAGTGTAGAAATTTAGCTGTCCGGTGCAGCAAGGTGAACATTGAGCTCATTGGCAACGGTCTGAATTCAGCAGTTTGGGAACCGATACATTTAATGCTGAGAATACTTAATATGCATTAAGCTAAACAATTTCTCATACATAACCACTGGATTCGAAAACAACAAATCCAAACGATTCCGTACAAAGACACAATAACAACATTGAGAGGGCGATACATGGGGTGCATGTCACAACAGATTGCAACATTGCGAACTCCTACAAAACAGGAAGTGGACCACTCTAGGTAAGATTCCATGTGCAGTTTTATTTAGCACCCATTCGCATAGGTAGGTTACATGCACGAACGAGCAGCCTGCACAAGTACTACTTCACGTCCCCATCATTAACCCTAGATTATAGCTTGGCAGCTACTGCATTGCAGTTTTCATAGCAAGACGGACATCCTTGACGAACCTCACCGTGATGGACTCCCCTCCTTCGCCTAGTACAATCTGACCATTTAGTTCATGAGTTCCCACTTCGGAGCAAGTGCACAGATTGATTGGTTTCATCTGGCAAGAACAGATTTCAAGCTTGTAAGCCCCTTGTTCTACTTCGGACCTAGTCACCTTGAACCTCCTGATCCGGGTGTTGTAGCTGTCCGGATCCCTTGCGGCGATGATTGGGGTGAACGGTGCGTTGGGGTTAAGGTCCCCTACGGTCTAAATGCCGGGGAACTTGCAAGGGTGTGGTTCCATGGTGCGATGGAACTGTATACGTAGCGGGAACCCTCCATCATGATGGTATCAGTATACATACCGTTGCCTCGATTGAAATGCAGCAGTCCGTCCTCCACACCGCCGGTTGGCCCGACATACTTCTCGCACAAGCTTTTGTAGTTGGGTACGAGACCGAGCACGCCGGAACGGCCGTCGGTTCCGGTGTACTCAATCCAGTAACTGAGTCCAAGACGAACGTGGTTGCCGCTGGTGTCCAGGACGGCCGCCGCCTCCTCGTTGAGAGAAGCAGCAGTGGAGGCCAGGGTTCCGGATAGGAGCAGGATGGTCACGACGACGAGGGCATCACTGCCGAGTACTGCCATCATGAAATGGGCTGGAGTTTGTTTCTTTCGCTAGCGGCTTTTCCTCGCTGCGAGTATGATGATAATTGGCCAGACATCCTATATAGACCGGAAGGCACAACGCATACTTCTTAAACCACGAGCTGAGGGGCGTCACTTGATTCATTATTTCGATGATGGACCGTATCAAACGTTTCCCACATTTTGAATCTGAGAATCTTTGCACTGATTGGTGCGTATAAATCTGTTGTGATAGACGCTGTTACAGTTGCCAAGCACATCTACACCATGCACTCATCTACAGCAATCGGTACAGCGATCGTCACAACAAATTCGTTCCCTTGGTGCCTTGGTGGTGAACTGAACAGTAGAAGTGTACAACACGCCTTTTGAAAAGATATGTAAGTGGCAAACCGCTCAGTGACATGACAGGAGCTCTTGTATTGGTCTGAATATCTTGACGATGTCTGTAGCGTTGTTTTTGTCCTTTTAGCTTCTTTTTTCAGCTCAGATTATCATAATAAGAATGGAAAAATTAAATTGCAGATTTTGGTTTAAACAAGTCCATCCACGACAGCATTGGAAAAATAAGCTTCAGAACAACACAGTTTGGTTTTACAATGCCACTTAAAGCGGCGTTTTGCATGTCTGCAATCCAAAAGTACTACATTGACTGGTGTTTTATAAAATAAAAAATAAGAAAGATCGGGTTCATAGACGTCGTTACTAAGTGATGATTTTCATCTTTCGTGTACTGTTCTAAACAAATTAATAAAAATGTCAATCAATATACCACTTTATAGTTACATGTGGATATGTAAAACTCACATTGTGACAGGTTCAATATAAAGTGATTTTGGTAAGTATCTCTTAGAGATATTCGAGAGGAAATTACTTTTAACAAAATATGTTGTATTAGATTTTTTTAAATAAAAAAATTCATAAGTGGATAGTTGGATGAGAAAACTAGTGTTATCCACACAAGATACTCTCTGAAATTATGTCGGACATCCAAACGCATAAACCCACAATCGATTGGGTGCATATGAAGTGTTGGCTCTTTGAGATTCCTTGTGAAGCCTTCTCACTTCTTGTCCCACTAAACGAACACATAGTAGAACTTGTTGGGATTAGGAATATAATCCATCCCATGTCTTAGTGGGATTTAGACTTGGGAGGGTTGGTTTGTGCTACCAATCCTAATAGGAGTCAAATCTTGAATAGTAGGAATATGACTTCCTATGTGCAACATGCAGTTGGACTAGGATTCGAACTAGGACTAGAATTCCTGGTTGCAATCACATGCATGGAGGCCTATAAATAGAGGCCCCTGGGGAGGTCTTTGGATTATCCACCGGTTGAGGTGTGAGTTCTCCAGTTGCTTGTTGGTGCCTTCTGTGGTAGAGGGTGCCAGAGAACAAGAACAACTGGTAGAGAAGCTCTCTTGGTTTATAAGAGAGGGCCAGCGACTTTGCCTTGAAGCAAAGTAGCGGTTGGCGGTTGCTACCCGGATTTAGGGGTAATAAAATCTGGGAGGTGTGAGTTGTAATTTTATTACATAGTGCTTATTAGCGGGATTGCCCCGTGGTTTTTCTCTCCTTATTGAGGGGAGAGTTTTCCACGTTAAATCTGGTGTTTTTCTTCTTTGGGTTTTATACGCTTGTTGGTAGCGCTTCCATGACAACTTTTCGTCACATCCGGGACTGTATCGGTACAACATCCCCAACAAGTGGTATCAGAGCGAGGTTGCAAATACAAGTCCAGATGGGGAAAGATGAAGATGCGACGATGATAAAGTTGACAAGCACAAATTGGCAGATTTGGAAACCCAAGATGGAGGATATTCTCTATTGCAAAGATCTATACGATCTGATAGAGGGACAAAAGCCAGAGACTACATCTGATGCAGATTGGAAGAAGCTAAACAGGAAAACTGTCGGAACAGTGCGGAAGTGGCTCGACATCTACGTATTCCATCACGTCTCAGAAGAGACCAATGCCAAAGATCTGTGGGAAAAGCTCAAGAAGTTATATGAGCGGAAGACTGCCACAAATAAAGCTTTCTTGATCCAAAAGTTGGTGAACCTCAAGTACCGGGATGGTACAAACATCGCCGAGCATATGAATGAATTCCAAAGCCTTATAAATCAGTTGGGGTCCATGAAGATGGTTCTTGATGATGAACTTCAGGCTCTACTTCTTCTAGGATCGCTACCGGATAGTTGGGAGACACTCGTAGTGACAGTCAGCAATTCTGCACAGGAGGGCAAGTTGACACTTGACCAGGTGAAGAGCAGTGTACTGAATGAAGAGACTCGACGACGAGCCTCAGGCGACAGTAGATCAGAGGTGCACTTCACAGAGGGCAGAGGCGTTGATAGAGCGAGAGACCGTGGTAGATCTAAGAGCCGCGGTGAATCCCAAGACCGTGAGAAGTCTCGTGGTAGATCCAAGTCAAAGAATGGTAGAGGGTGCTTCCATTGCGACAAGCCAGGTCACTTCAAAAGAGATTGCAAGATTTGGAAAAAGAAACATGGGTCTGAAGCCAAAGACAAGCAAGATGACGACAAAAATACTACAGCGACGATCTCAGATGATAGGTGCGATGATGACGATGTGGTCTTAACAGTCCAAGAACAGTGTTTGCATGCTGATGAGGATGATTCTGAGTGGGTGGTGGATACTGCATCTTCTTATCATGCTTCACCAAGGAGTTCTTCACTTCATACAGGAGGGGAGACTTTGGGAGGGTGAACATGGGAAATTCCAGCTTCTCTAGAATTGTCGGGATTGGTGATTATTGTGTTCAGACAAGTGTTGGTTGCACGCTCACGCTGAAGGATGTTCGTCACGTTCCATATTTGCGGCTGAGTTTGATCTCTGGTTCTTTCTTTGATAGAGAAGGTTGTCATCTTGATTTTGGTGGCGGCAAATTCAAGATCACCAAGGGGGCTTTGGTTATTGTACGTGGCAAACTGTCTCGCACATTATACAAGACCAAGCTCAAAGTACTTAGAGACGGCAGTATACATGCAATTGATGATAACCAGACAGATCTATGGCACAAACGGTTAGGACACATGAGTGAGAAGGGCTTGAATCTTCTATCCAAGAAGAGGTTGATTCCTTGTGGCAAGGATAGTGGTCTCAGTTCATGTGATGCATGTCAGACAGGAAAGAAATGATGAGTTTCTTTCAAGACAAGGTCTGCGGTGAAGTCAAAGCTTCTACAGTTGGTTCATTCGGATGTCTGCGGTCCGTTTGAGATGGCTTCACTGGGAGGCAATAAGTATTTTGTCACATTCATTGATGATGCATCTAGGAAGGTGTGGGTCTACTTGCTGAAGACCAAGGATCAGGTTTTTCAATGTTTCCAAAAGTTCCATGCCATGGTAGAGTGGGAGACCGGTGAAAAATTAAAGTGTCTTCGAACGGACAATGGAGGAGAGTACACCTCCAGGGAGTTCCAGGCGTACTGCACGTAGCATGGCCTACGGCATGAGAGGACAGAGCCCGGCACACCACAACACAATGGTACAGCTGAAAGGATGAACCGTACTATTGTCGAGAAAGTCAGATGCATGTTGAAGACTACAAAGTTGCCAAAGACATTTTGGGGTGAGGCAGTGAGAACTGCCTGCTATCTGATAAATCGATCTCCATCAGTTCCTTTGGGGTTTGATATACCTGAGCATGTATGGACAGGTAAGGATGCATCCTACTCACATCTCCGAGTATTTGGATGCAAGGCATATGCTCATGTTCCCAAGGAAAAGAGGCAAAAGCTGGATGATAAAGCGGTGCCATGTATCTTTCTTGGCTATGGAGATCAACAGTTTGGGTATAGGTTATGGGATCCAGTAAAAAAGACCATGACCAGACATAGAGATGTGACTTTCTGTGAGAGTCAGACAGTGACAGAGCCTGAGGTTGATGATGCAGAGGCTGCGGGATCAGGTGACAGTTCTTCAGACGATGAGTATGAGGATGATTCAGCTTCTTCACAGGTGCAGTCTTTTGATGATGAAGAAGAGCAACATAATCACCATGAGCAGCAGAGTGATAGCACATCAAGTGGTCCAGTTCCAGATGCACAGATGAGTGATTCAACTTCACAGGAAGAGACTTCTGGGTAGGGGGAGCAGGATCAGGACCAGGCAGAGTCCTCAGAGCAGCAGCTGAGGAGGTCTGACAGAGTACGTCATCTTTCATCCAAATATCCGACATCTCAGTATATCTTGCTTACTGATCAGGGGGAGCCAGAGACTTTTCAGGAGGCACAAACTCATAGAGACAGAGTACAGTGGCATCAGGCGATGTGGGAGGAAATGAATTCTTTGCAGAATAATGACACCTATGAGATTGTGGCACTTCCCAAGGGTCGGAGAGCACTAAAGAACAAGTGGGTCTATAGGATGAAGAATGAAGGCACTGGTAGTGATATTAGATACAAAGCCAGACTTGTTGTCAAGGGCTTTGGTCAAAGACCAGGAGTGGATTTTGATGAGATATTTTCTCTGGTTGTAAAGATGAGTTCTATCAGATTGGTTCTAGGCTTGGTTGCTAGTCTAGATCTGTAGCTTGAGCAGATGGATGTGAAGACAGCTTTCCTTCACGGTGACCTTACAGAGGAGATCTACATGGAGCAGCCAGAAGGTTTTAAAGTCAAGGGGAAAGACCACTTAGTCTGCAAATTAAAGAAGAGTTTGTACGGGTTGAAACAGGCTCCTAGACAGTGGTACAAGAAGTTTGATTCTTTCATGCAGAGTCACGAGTACCAGAAGACAAGTGCAGATCCATGTGTCTACATCAGGAGGTTTCCCAATGACAGGTTCATTATTCTACTACTCTATGTGGATGACATGTTGATAGTGGGTCAGGATCTCAGTTTGATCAGAAAATTGAAGACAGAGCTTTCCAAAGCCTTTGAGATGAAGGATTTGGGACCATCACGACAGATTTTGGGGATGCAGATCACACGTGACAGGACACAGCGCAAGTTGTGGTTGTCACAACAGAGTTATGTTGAACGGGTACTTGAGCGGTTTAACATGGGCAAAGCCAAAGTCGTGGGGACTCCACTTTCAGGTCACTTCAAGCTGAGTAAGAAGTCATGCCCATCTACTGATGAGGAAAAGGAGGAGATGGCAAGGATTCCCTATTCTTCTGCTGTAGGGAGTTTGATGTACACAATGGTGGGTACCCGTCCTGATATTGCTCATGCAGTTGGCGTTGTGAGCAGGTTTCTCTCAAATCCTGAAAAAGATCACTGGGAGGCGGTCAAGTGGATCTTCAGATACTTACGAGGCACGAGCAACACGTGTTTGATGTTTGGTGGTTCGGAACCAGTTCTAAAGGGCTTCGTTGATGCTGACATGGCAGGTGACATAGATCACAGGAAATCTACTTCTGGGTATATCTTCACTTTTGCAGGGGGAGCCATATCTTGGCAGTCCAGGTTGCAGAAGTGTGTTGCACTTTCAACTACAGAGGCAGAATACATTGCAGCAGCAGAAGCAGGAAAAGAAATTCTCTGGGTGGTGAGATTTCTAAGGGAGCTGGGGATGATTAAGATTGACCAGACTATTTTCTGTGATAGTCAGAGTGCCATTGACTTGAGCAAGAGCACAATGCATCATGCACGGACAAAGCACATTTATGTGAGATATCACTGGCTTTGTGATGTTATAGAGAAGAAGTTGTTGACTCTGAAAAAGATCCATACTGAGAAGAATGCTTCTGATATGATGACCAAGGTGGTGACACGAGACAAGCTAGAGCTTTGTAAGAAGCTCTGCGGTGTACATTCCCAATGATGATCGCTGAAGACCACATCTCCCTCATGGGCTGGAGGGGGAGATTGTTGGGATTAGGAATATAATCCAGCCCATGTCTTAGTGGGATTTAGACTTGGGAGGGTTGGTTTGTGCTACCAATCCTAATAGGAGTCAAATCTTGAATAGTAGGAATATGACTTCCTATGTGCAACATGCAGTTGGACTAGGATTCGAACTAGGACTAGAATTCCTGGTTGCAATCACATGCATGGAGGCCTATAAATAGAGGCGCCTGGGGAGGTCTTTGGATTATCCACCGGTTGAGGTGTGAGTTCTCCAGTTGCTTGTTGGTGCCTTCTGTGGTAGAGGGTGCCAGAGAACAAGAACAACTGGTAGAGAAGCTCTCTTGGTTTATAAGAGAGGGCCAGCGACTTTGCCTTGAAGCAAAGTAGCGGTTGGCGGTTGCTACCCGGATTTAGGGGTAATTAAATCTGGGAGGTGTGAGTTGTAATTTTATTACATAGTGCTTATTAGCGGGATTGCCCTGTGGTTTTTCTCTCCTTATTGAGGGGAGAGTTTTCCACATTAAATCTGGTGTTTTTCTTCTTTGGGTTTTATACGCTTGTTGGTAGCGCTTCCGTGACAACTTTTCGTCACATTCGGGACTGTATCGGTACAACATCCCCAACAAGTGGTATCAGAGCGAGGTTGCAGATACAAGTCCAGATGGGGAAAGATGAAGATGCGACGATGATAAAGTTGACAAGCCCAAATTGGCAGATTTCGAAACCCAAGATGGAGGATATTCTCTATTGCAAAGATCTATACGATCCGATAGAGGGACAAAAGCCAGAGACTACATCTGATGCAGATTGGAAGAAGCTAAACAAGAAAACCGTCGGAACAGTGCAGAAGTGGCTCGACATCTCCGTATTCCATCACGTCTCAGAAGAGACCAATGCCAAAGATCTGTGGGAAAATCTCAAGAAGTTATATGAGCGGAAGACTGCCACAAATAAAGCTTTCTTGATCCGAAAGTTGGTGAACCTCAAGTACCGGGATGGTACAAACATCGCCGAGCATATGAATGAATTCCAAAGCCTTATAAATCAGTTGGGGTCCATGAAGATGGTTCTTGATGATGAACTTCAGGCTCTACTTCTTCTAGGATCGCTACCGGATAGTTGGGAGACACTCGTAGTGACAGTCAGCAATTCTGCACAGGAGGGCAAGTTGACACTTGACCAGGTGAAGAGCAGTGTACTGAATGAAGACACTCGACGACGAGCCTCAGGCAACAGTGGATCAGAGGTGCACTTAACAGAGGGCAGAGGCGTTGATAGAGCGAGAGACCGTGGTAGATCTAAGAGCCGCGGTGAATCCCAAGACTGCGAGAAGTCTCGTGGTAGATCCAAGTCAAAGAATGGTAGTGGGTGCTTCCATTGCAGCAAGCCAGGTCACTTAAAAAGAGATTGCAAGATTTGGAAAAAGAAACATGGGTCTGAAGCCAAAGACAAGCAAGATGACGACAAGAATACTACAACGACGATCTCAGATGATAGGTGCGATGATGACAATGTGGTCTTAACAGTCCAAGAACAGTGTTTGCATGCTGATGAGGATGATTCTGAGTGGGTGGTGGATACTGCAGCTTCTTATCATGCTTCACCAAGTAAGGAGTTCTTCACTTCATACAGGAGGGGAGACTTTGGGAGGGTGAACATGGGAAATTCCAGCTTCTCTAGAATTGTCGGGATTGGTGATATTTGTGTTCATACAAGTGTTGGTTGCACGCTCACGCTGAAGGATGTTCGTCACGTTCCAGATTTGCGGCTGAGTTTGATCTCTGGTTCTTTCTTTGATAGAGAAGGTTTTCATCTTGATTTTGGTGGTGCCAAATTCAGGATCACCAAGGGGGCTTTGGTTATTGTACGTGGAAACTGTCTCACACATTATACAAGACCAAGCTCAAAGTACTTAGAGACGGCAGTATACATGCAGTTGAGGATAACCAGACAGATCTATGGCACAAACGGTTAGGACACATGAGTGAGAAGGGCTTGAATCTTCTATCCAAGAAGAGGTTGATTCCTTGTGGTAAGGATAGTGGTCTCAGTTCATGTGATGCATGTCAGACAGGAAAGAAACGACGAGTTTCTTTCAAGACAAGGTCTGCGGTGAAGTCAAAGCTTCTATAGTTGGTTTATTCGGATGTCTGCGGTCCGTTTGAGATGGATTCACTGGGAGGCAATAAGTATTTTGTCACATTCATTGATGATGCATCTAGGAAGGTGTGGGTCTACTTGTTGAAGACCAAGGATCAGGTTTTTCAATGTTTCCAAAAGTTCCATGCCATGGTAGAGCGGGAGACCGGTGAAAAATTAAAGTGTCTCCGAACGGACAATGGAGGAGAGTACACCTCCAGGGAGTTCCAGGCGTACTGCACGCAGCATGGCCTACGGCATGAGAGGACAGAGCCCGGCACACCACAACACAATGGTACAGCTGAAAGGATGAACCGTACTATTGTCGAGAAAGTCAGATGCATGTTGAAGACTGCAAAGTTGCCAAAGACATTTTGGGGTGAGGCAGTGAGAACTGCCTGCTATCTGATAAATCGATCTCCATCAGTTCCTTTGGGCTTTGATATACCTGAGCATGTATGGACAAGTAAGGATGCATCCTACTCACATCTACGAGTATTTGGATGCAAGGCATATGCTCATGTTCCCAAGGAAAAGAGGCAAAATCTAGATGATAAACCGGTGCCATGTATCTTTCTTGGCTATGGAGATCAACAGTTTGGGTATAGGTTATGGGATCCAGTGAAAAAGACCATGACCAGACACAGAGATGTGACTTTCTGTGAGAGTCAGACATTGACAGAGCCTGAGGTTGATGATGCAGAGGCTGCGGGATCAGGTGACAGTTCTTCAGACGATGAGTATGAGGATGATTCAGCTTCTTCACAGGTGCAGTCTTCTGATGATGAAGAAGAGCAACATAATCACCATGAGCAGCAGAGTGATAGCACATCAAGTGGTCCAGTTCCAGACGCACAGACGAGTGATTTAACTTCACAGGAAGAGACTTCTGGGCAGGGGGAGCAGGATCAGGACCAGGCAGAGTCCTCAGAGCAGCAGCTGAGGAGGTCTTACAGAGTACGTCATCCTTCATCCAGATATCCGGCATCTCAGTATATGTTGATTACTGATCAGGGGGAGCCAGAGACTTTTCAGGAGGCACAAACTCATAGAGACATAGTACAGTGGCATCAGGCGATGTAGGAGGAGATGAATTCTTTGCAGAATAATGACACCTATGAGATTGTGGCACTTCCCAAGGGTCGGAGAGCACTAAAGAACAAGTGGGTCTATAGGATGAAGAATGACGACACTGGTAGTGATATTAGATACAAAGCCAGACTTGTTGTCAAGGGCTTTGGTCAAAGACCAGGAGTGGATTTTGATGAGATATTTTCTCCGGTTGTAAAGATGAGTTCTATCAGATTGGTTCTAGGCTTGGTTGCTAGTCTAGATCTGTAGCTTGAGCAGATGGATGTGAAGACAGCTTTCCTTGACGGTGACCTTACAGAGGAGATCTACATGGAGCAGCCAGAAGGTTTTAAAGTCAAGGGGAAAGACCACTTAGTCTGCAAATTAAAGAAGAGTTTGTACGGGTTGAAACAGGCTCCTAGACAGTGGTACAAGAAGTTTGATTCTTTCATGCAGAGTCACGAGTACCAGAAGACAAGTGCAGATCCATGTGTCTACATCAGGAGGTTTCCCAATGACAGGTTCATTATTCTACTACTCTATGTGGATGACATGTTGATAGTGGGTCAGGATCTCAGTTTGATCAGAAAATTGAAGACAGAGCTTTCCAAAGCCTTTGAGATGAAGGATTTGGGACCATCACGACAGATTTTGGGGATGCAGATCACACGTGACAGGACACAGCGCAAGTTGTGGTTGTCACAACAGAGTTATGTTGAACGGGTACTTGAGCGGTTTAACATGGGCAAAGCCAAAGTCGTGGGGACTCCACTTTCAGGTCACTTCAAGCTGAGTAAGAAGTCATGCCCATCTACTGATGAGGAAAAGGAGGAGATGGCAAGGATTCCCTATTCTTCTGCTGTAGGGAGTTTGATGTACACAATGGTGTGTACCCGTCCTGATATTGCTCATGCAGTTGGCGTTGTGAGCAGGTTTCTCTCAAATCCTGGAAAAGATCACTGGGAGGCGGTCAAGTGGATCTTCAGATACTTACGAGGCACGAGCAACACGTGTTTGATGTTTGGTGGTTCGGAACCAGTTCTAAAGGGCTTCATTGATGCTGACATGGTAGGTGACATAGATCACAGGAAATCTACTTCTGGGTATATCTTCACTTTTGCAGGGGGAGCCATATCTTGGCAGTCCAGGTTGCAGAAGTGTGTTGCACTTTCAACTACAGAGGCAGAATACATTGCAGCAGCGAAAGCAGGAAAAGAAATTCTCTGGGTGGTGAGATTTCTAAGGGAGCTGGGGATGATTAAGATTGACCAGACTATTTTCTGTGATAGTCAGAGTGCCATTGACTTGAGAAAGAGCACAATGCATCATGCACGGACAAAGCACATTGATGTGAGATATCACTGGCTTCGTGATGTTATAGAGAAGAAGTTGTTGACTCTGAAAAAGATCCATACTGAGAAGAATGCTTCTGATATGATGACCAAGGTGGTGACACGAGACAAGCTAGAGCTTTGTAAGAAGCTCTGTGGTGTACATTCCCAATGATGATCGCTGAAGACCACATCTCCCTCATGGGCTGGAGGGGGAGATTGTTGGGATTAGGAATATAATCCAGCCCATGTCTTAGTGGGATTTAGACTTGGGAGGGTTGGTTTGTGCTACCAATCCTAATAGGAGTCAAATCTTGAATAGTAGGAATATGACTTCCTATGTGCAACATGCAGTTGGACTAGGATTCGAACTAGGACTAGAATTCCTAGTTGCAATCACATGCATGGAGGCCTATAAATAGAGGCCCCTGGGGAGGTCTTTGGATTATCCACCGGTTGAGGTGTGAGTTCTCCAGTTGCTTGTTGGTGCCTTCTGTGGTAGAGGGTGCCAGAGAACAAGAACAACTGGTAGAGAAGCTCTCTTGGTTTATAAGAGAGGGCCAGCGACTTTGCCTTGAAGCAAAGTAGCAGTTGGCGGTTGCTACCCGGATTTAGGGGTAATTAAATCTGGGAGGTGTGAGTTGTAATTTTATTACATAGTGATTATTAGCGGGATTGCCCCGTGGTTTTTCTCTCCTTATTGAGGGGAGAGTTTTCCACGTTAAATCTGGTGTTTTTCTTCTTTGGGTTTTATACGCTTGTTGGTAGCGCTTCTGTGACAACTTTTCATCACATCCGGGACTGTATCGGTACAACATCCCCAACAGAACTTTTCTTGAATGTAATATGATATATGTTTGATCAAGTGTATGTGATATTCTCCAAAATGATGCCTTATTTCATCCTAGTGTTGAGTTTCAATGATAAGTTTATGTTTTTCTCCTATTTTATGATTCTTCTTTTACCCAATATCAATTTCGATTCCTCTCTTTCCCCCCTTAAATGCGTTAACAAAGGATACCACCTTCATAGAGTGAAAAGATAATCTTTGTTGTTGATGATGGTTCTACAGTAATGCTACATACTTGGTTTCTAAGAGGAATCAAAACTCAAACTTGTTGATGTGCTAGCGTTACTTTCTCTCCTTCTCCTATTGTGGTTTGTTGTCCTTGAGGTAACTTTGTCTCTCTGTCTCTTAGAAAATTTGTCTCGCAATGTTGTTTTAAGTGTGTCTCGCACCAAACACATCCAGGCCTTTATATATAAGAGTAAAGGTCTTGGAATTTCTAAAATTCAATCTCGTTCTAATCACACTCAAAATAGACTCCAATAAGGAAAATTCAGACATACCAAAAATAGAAAATCTAGACAGTAATCATAGTCGTCCCACTCGACTATCTACTCACACCACTAGGACCAATTTGGATACCTTGTTGACCGACTGGCTTATCCAGACACTCGACTCATCAATCCTGGTCCTATTCAGTTGGCCAAATTGATTCAATATTAAATCATGGCAACTTTTCTTTTTTTCCTAACTTGGTCAGTCACTCAACTGGGATTTCCAGTCACCTACTTCATCACTTTCCCAAAGTGATAATGAGATGATCAATTGACAATCATCAGTTCATTAAACCAAACCATACAATCGGTTGACTCGTTTACCTAGTCAAAAAGTTGCAGAAGAAATCAACATACAGTTTATTTAGAACCATTCTAATCATGTGTTTGATTGCGAGCTTCAGTTCCTTTATGTGTCCTTATGTGTGTGATCATGTAGGTTTCATATTATATTTGTAGTGATGTTCATAACCTCACAAGAAAAAGATTGAATGTCTAGCAACATATCATTGTTATCCAAGTAATTAGAATAAGTTGAGAATAAAGTCAACCTATAAAGTGGTCAATGATACCATGACCATGTAATCCCTTTGTCTCATATATCCAGATTGAACTAAGGCATGGATTTGTCATCCTCTTAGTATTCAATCTATGTTTGTTAAATTAGAGAAGACTATTGAGATCGTATGAGCTTAGTATCACATATTGACTCACATGAGAATGATGTTGCATTTCATATTCTCGCTTACCAAGTGACTAGTATATCACTCCTACAGAGAGACACATTCTGTCTACATCACTCCCAATAATACAAAAGTGTCATGGTGCACCCAATCACCATATGTGTGAAAATCCTTATTCAGAGTCATATTCGTGCAGTGTTAAAGTACAAGAATAACATGTGATTACTTTAGTGATTTCAAGTAAGGATCAAAGTCACCATTGTGATATTGAGATATGACTTTGACTTGCCATTACATGGCTTCTGTGTGTCATTATTAAATTAAGATTCTCTTGGATCAATTTATTCTCTAACAAGTACCCATGTATCTCAGCTGATATCTAATATCATGAAGAAAGAGATATAGTCATCACTAAACATATATACTAGTGTTATGTATTATTGTGGTCCTATAACATCCACATTAACAAGAATGAATACTCTTAAGTATACATATGATTTTAAGTTTAGGTACTCAAATTAAACCATATGTTATAGAGTCAAAACATTCTTACAAAATTATTGGATTTATTCATTATCTCAATACTAAAATAATTTCCTTTATTAATATAAAACTTATGTGCAATGTATGTCTATTAAAATCATCACATGATGTCTCTCATGGCATACAACCAACACCATAAATGTCTAGTTATAGAGTGTATTGAGCAAACATCCTAATCACATTCTTGTACCAATGATGATTATTCATTCATTGTGGTAAAATGGTCCAAAAACATAAGAGGATCCCATGAGCAAGAGGAATAGGATATAAACATAGTCTCATCACTGACCAGGTGAAATAAATGATAGTAAAACTTTTTGAAATCCCTTCATCCACAAGTTTGTTAGAATATTGTTTTGTTTTCTAACTCATAGTTATGTTTATGGATATAATTTTTATAGAGACTAATTTGTCTTATTGTAACAGTTTCATACAATTCTAAACAATGCACATAGGACTCTATTACGAAATTGATGGATGAAAGACCAGTCATAGACACATATGTGTGCTTCCTCAATATGCAATCTCTATCTCATACTAGAGGAAAATTGAAAAGAGTACACCTTTATTATTATTTATGTGAGTAACGACAACTCTCATTATGATGATCCACTAATATGCATTGTGTCTCCTTATTTTCACGTATGAAGATTACTATGGGACATGCATTATGATGAGTAACTATTTAATTGGGTATGTAGGAGAACACACAACTAAACATGGATAAAGGAGAGGAGAAGAAGGATCTTAATTATTATTAGATGATAATAGATTCCATTTTTTATCTGATGGTTTTGGGATCATCTCTAAAATTTAAAAAAAAACAATTACATATTTTTTTAATCTTGCTCTCTCACTTCCACCATTTATATACTTAGAAAGTGATGGATTGGATTATCATAAATTTTAATACCAATTTCCAATATGGAATTAGGAATGTTTCTACTATTTCTACATTGACTTCTCATCAAAGAGGCTTATATATCTCGATAGTATCCCTTGACAAGATAGTTCTGGAGCCAAATGCATGATTTCTCAGGAAGTTTATATGAAAGTTTTCAAACTATACTTGGAGACTTCTAGGAATATTCTAACAAGGAGTATTGGCAATGGGATGTTCAGCATGTGGACATCTTTATGGTATGCATGTTCCTTCTCTTGATAATGTAACACATGAATATATAAACTAAATATAGCATTGAACGGATGAATCCAACATCAATCAAATATTTCAAGAAACGAGTGTCACCAATCTCGAGAGAGATAGATATAAAACATTATGGAAAAAGGTAGTGCAACAAACTCTTGAACCTCCAAGGTTCCAGCCAATATAATGAAAATCCTATAATTAAATTATGTGATCCTTTTTCTTGATAATGTTTAGATTTATGTATACATTAAATTTGTTATTTATATCTCTAAATTTAATTGAATTATTTTTCTCTTTTAACCTTCATATTGAATAAATATTAAGATATTGCATGGCTTTTCCTTTTAAAATACACATGCGTTCAAAACTAAGAATAAAATATTCATAGTTTTCCAATCCAACTCTCACTTGAAAGTGTCTGAGGGATCCAAATGTGGAGAAAACCAAGATTTTAGACAACAAAGTTCTACATTTTTAGCACAATAACATTCAAAACTAGAATGCTTGGTGTTATGAAAGCATGTGATCCATGAAGGACTTATATTGGAATTCAATTATAGGCTACATAGAACATGAAAGTATTAATAATATTCTTGTTCTAGGATTCATAAAAGAAAACTAAAGCCACCCAGAAATGAACACATCATTGTTTAATTTATGTGTCATCTTACAAACATTTTAGAATGACTCAAAATTTAAATTAGGACAAAGAAAAAATTTTGATTCATGTGAACACATATTTCAAAACATGAGCATTGTAAGGATGCTTATTTAGCATATCTTAACATTCAAAAATTCGTGATGATTATAGTATAGTGTATACCAAAAAAGGTATATCTTACATAAAACCTCCAAGAAAGAAGGATCCTCCTTCATATTGAGCATACCAAGTTTCAAATAAAGTGTAATCCATGATTCAAATATTTGTGAACAAAACTCAAGAGATTGACTTAAAGTTTAAACATGGAAAAGACCATGATTTATATTCTATCTGCACAATTAAATGCAGAGAAAATTGAGCCTTCCAATCCTGATTCCCATTTTGATGTGTAGATATTATCATTAACAAGTCCATATCTTGTCTTTTGAACTCAAAGAATATACAATAATAATGATTAAATATAATATCACATGTTCAAGGCTAAAATAATTTAAAATGTCCCATAAAAAGGGACTTAAATAAAATTAGTTCATGAAACAAAAGTAGAAAACAAATATAAGACGCAATGCACCTAATCATTGTGTCAACTTCACTTTATAGGTAGTTCATATACAATATTTTACTTAAAACACAATAGGGCATGTACATGTATTTACCAAAGGAATTTTC